>CAWUFW010004593.1:1200000-1505318 GCA_963921515.1 Calotriton arnoldi | reverse complement strand
TAATTTTACGTATTTTAGTATATATTTTATATGTGTATGATGTTTGTTTTTTTGTATAAGAATTATTTGTATTTTTACTATATGTGTTAAAATTTTACTAGTTAAACATTTTTTTATTTGAATTTTGCATTTTTAATTCCGTAGCGGGTTGTAGGTTTATAGGGGAATAGGGTGGGAAGTAATTTAATTATATAAAATGTATTGATTATTTTTACTAGTTATTATTATTTGTTTTATTTGAAATCTGTGTTTTTAGTTCCATAGCTGTTTGTGGGTTTATAGGGGATAGGGTGGAAAGTAATTTAATTATATTACATTTATTGATTAATTTTTATTTATTATTTGTTTAATTGAGATGTTATAGTGTTAAATTTGTAAATTAATGTATTATTAATTATTTAATAATTATTTGGTAATTAATTTAAATTAATTAGTAATTAATTATGGTAATTGTGTAATTAATTTTAGGTTTGTGTTGTGCTGTTTATAGGTTTAAATTGTGGGAAGAGTGGGAAGTCATTTTTTTATTGATAAATTATGAATTTATTGTTAATTAATTTAAAATAATTAATTAGTAATTAATTATGGTAATTGTGTAATTAATTTTAGGTGTGTGTTGTGGATATTATAGTGTTAAAGAATGTGTACTCAATGAATGTTTATTATTTTTTCATTAATAATATGTTTTTAAATTCATTTTTAATTATGGTAATTATGGAAATAAATGTAAATAAGTCTTTTTTTATTGTTGTGGTGTTATAGGGTAGGAAATACAATAAATACAACTATGTTTTAAATAATTTGTTTGTTTGTTAATATTTGCTGCTTTTAAATAAATATTGTTTGTAAATGTATTTATTAATTTATTTTATATAATATTTGTACCTTTTTGTTATATGTAATTAATATTATAACATTTGTTCTTTTTATATGTTTAATATATTTAATCGTATATTTTTTAAATATTGTTTATTTATTTTTAAGAATATTTAATTTTTTTCAATTGTTTAAATGTTATTAGTAATTTTTGTTTCTTTGCTATCCAACGCTTTCCCTACTGTTGAACTCACTGGAGTGGGAATAGCAATTTTTACCCCTCCCCTATCCAGCACTTTCCCTACTGTTGCACTCATTGGAGTGGGAATAGTAATTTTTACCCCTCCGCCATCCAGCACTTTCCCTACTGTTGCCCTCATTGGAGTGGGAATAATAATTTTTACCCCTCCGCTATCCAGAACTTTCCCTACTGTTGCACTCATTGGAGTCGGAATAGTAATTTTTACCCCTCCGCTATCCAGCACTTTCCCTACTGTTGCACTCATTGGAGTGGGAATAGTAATTTTTACCCCTCCGCTATCCAATACTTTCCCTACTGTTGCACTCACTGGAGTGGGAATAGTAATTTTTACCCCTCCGCTATCCAATACTTTCCCTACTGTTGCACTCACTGGAGTGGGAATAGTAATTTTTACGCCTCCGCTATCCAATACTTTCCCTACTGTTGCACTCACTGGAGTGGGAATAGTCATTTTTACCCCTCCGCTATCCAGCACTTTCCCTACTGTTGCACTCACTGAAGTGGGAATAGTAATGTTTACCCCTCCGCTATCCAGCACTTTCCCTACTGTTGCACTCACTGGAGTGGGAACAGTAATTTTTACCCCTCCGCTATCCAGCACTTTCCCTACCGTTGCACTCACTGGAGTGGGAATAGTAATTTTTACCCTTCCGCTATCCAACATTTTTCCTACCGTTGCACTCACTGGAGTTGGAATAGAACATTTTATTCTTCCGCTATCCAACATTTACCCTACTTTTGCACTCACTGGAGTGGGAATAATAATTTTACCCTCCGCTATCCAACACTTTCCCTACTGTTGCACTCTTTGGAGTGGGAATAGTAATTTTTACCCCTCCGCTATTTAACACTTTCTCTACTGTTGCACTCACTGGAGTTGGAATAGTAAATTTAATCACTTCGCTATCCAACATTTTCCCTACTGTTGTGTTTATTGTATTGTGAAATGTACGATTTAATTTGTTTAATAGTTTAATGTTTTACCTAATTATAGAATGTTTTTTTTATTTTAAATTATTGATATATGTATATATTCTATATTCATATAATTTAAAAGTTTAAAAATTAAAGAAAGATAATAGTTCATATATTATTCCAAAGAAAATATATGTATATGTATAAAGTATTATGTTTGTGTGTTTTTATTTTTTTAAATTAAGTTTATTTTCTTATATTTAGTTAAAATGTTTATTAAATTTAAATTATTTTGTTAAAGATAATATTAATATTTTATATATTTAATATATAATATTTTATTTTGTTTATATTTTTTTAATTGATATTTTTTACATCTATATTTTTAACTTTGATATTTTTGCTTCAATATTTTTTTATTTACCTGTTTATGTATAGGGAGTCGATATTTTGCATTCTATATTTTATTTCGATATATTTTACATCGATGTTTTTAGCATCAATATTCTATCAGTGAACCTTGTTTCATAATAGTTTCTGACACTAAAACATATATACTGAGCTACTGCATAGGTTACATTACTATTCTTTCTGTACTACTAATGAATGATACTATTTCTAATATATGTCATCTGAATTATAGTCCTGTTTTTAAAGCTGGTGCACTAATTATCAGTGTACTAGCCTTTACACTGTCACATATCCCCTGCTGACCTATGTGTATGGTTGTGCTTTGCGACAGTCTCAGCTGTTCATTGAGACTTCACTCCACAGTGATGGCAAAGTATAGTTCTGTTTTAAGACATACTGACCAGGTTCCTTGGACCTCTCTCCTTTGTGTTGAAAGTCTGTAGTAGTTGATTACAACAGACTCACCTCTCTACTCACACCATTCTTCAGGTCAAATAATTATTTTTCTAATGGTTTGTGACACAGTGGCATGTCCGCTAAGACATCTCAATTGGTTGTATGTTGTAGTGGTTTGTGGAAATATGACATTTGCACTAAAACTTATTTTCAGTTTCACGAATGGCGTAGTTGTGGTTTCAAATAGACTAGCCTATACGGTTAGACATTTTACTTTGCTCATTAGTGTTTACAGTAGTGAATCAGAAGAGACAGGACTATCTGCTGAGAACTGTCTCTTAGGTGATATATATCGGTGTAGTAGTTGATAAGGTCACAGTGAGCTCTGTGCTGTACGTCGCTCACCTCTATGTTTTAAAAAACCTAAATTGTATTTTATGATCTATATTGAAGTTTACTTTGCTGGATGATGTCATCAGTTATGTCATTTAGGATGCCATCAGTGATGTCATCAGTGGTGTCACTGACCATGTCCTGAGTGATGTAATATGTGACGTCATAAGCAGTGCATAGAGGGGGCCTACTTTATAGCTAGCTTAGGTAACTCTAAGTGCTGAATTTCTATTGTTCAATGTGTGTAAAATCTGAACCTAACTATAAAATTTCTGTAACCTTTGGTTTTTTGAGTTACTAAGGTTTTTTTATTTCTATTTTCTAAGTATAAAATCCCTGTAACCTTTGTTTTTTTGTGAATGTCACAGTTTTATTTACATCATTTGTAACACAATTTGAACCGTCTGTTCAGTTTACTTATATACATTTTCACAAGTTTATAAATACATTTTATTAACATAATTATTATTATACAATTTAAAACAAACAATTAACAAATAAACATAACATAACTTATTAAACTTTTTACAAATGCAAAACATAAAGGGCCTCATTTTCAAGAGGCCTGCGCCACCGAAGCGCCACTTTTGCTGATGCTCTGGTGGCACAGGCCTTTCAATCATATCTACGAGTCCATGTAAAGCCACCCTAAGTGGCTTTTCATGAGCTCATAGATATGGTGTGAGGAAACGAGACACAAGTAGCTGTGCTGCCTCACACTGCAAGAGGGTAGCATGCAGTGGGAATTACAGTGGGTGTTCCCATGTAGCACCCATGGCATTTGACACATTCCCAGATTTATAGCATACTGTAAACCTGGGAATGCATCAAAATCCTATGCCTCCACAGGGGTTGACGTAACAGTTGTTCTTATGAAGGAAGGTGCCCATTCCTGCACATAAACAACCTGATTTCAATGCAAATTACATAATAAAAAGCTACATACTATAAGCAAACACCCACATCTAATATTTCTAACACAATCATTCATACTGGATAATAATATTACTATATTTTCAGTAAGGCAATTCCTCATCCTCATTTGTTGCTCACTATATTTTTAGTTAATGTTCTCATCCAAGCTCTCTTCTATTTTGCATTTTACTGTAGTGTAGCTATACTTTTTCTTTCAACTTATATACACTCAAAAAAATTTTAAATATACTTTTTTATAGTACAACCTTATTAACATAACTGTAAAATCTCTTTGCTGTCGTCCAACTTTTAGTGTAATTTCTATTAACATCTGTTTTCCACTGCAAATCTCATGTCAGAACTATGGCAGTCCTCCTCCACTCTCAGTAGAAAGGTACCAAAAATGGCTACCCTTCCCTGTGTACTCTTACTAATACTCCTATACTTAGCAAATAACAGACTTCCTTTCATCTTTTATTTTTGTTAAACCACTCCTAAATGGTCACAAATTTTTTACCGTTTCCATGTTTTCTATAACGAAGCCCAATTTGGTAGGTTTTTCGTGGATCCATCCATCCATCCATGCAAATCTGTGGTAGATCTGCTGATCCACATGGAAGCCATTAAAAGCATTCAACAATCTGCTGCAAATGCTTTTGATTTATATTTAATTTTGTAAAATATTGTCAATTACAAGACATACGCTCTCTATTGAGCAATTTGATACAATTATCTGCTTTCCGTTTCACACTGCAGTCTGTTTTGTTCCCTTCTCCCACACTCTTTTAGCTCTGTTGCCATAGTAACCATGTTTCCAATAGTCTCTGCCTACCAGTACCTGAAAAGTTCACAAGACTTTCTCAAAACCGCATACTAACTTTACATTAACTGTAGCAGGTGTGTTTGACTGTTAGCAATTCCAGGCATATCACAAACAACATAACTTTTAAAAAAATATTTACATAGCCAATCACATAGATAGTTAGTTTTTTTCCTTAAAGTCACTCCCTAATTGCAGTTCCCTGCACATCTCCACTATCCAATCAAATATGTTCTTTTATATTTTAGTTGCTGTCTTCCATTTTAGCTGCCTTTCATATTCAAAACTGCCTCATTCTGCTGCAGCCTTTTTCTGTGTACTACTCCTGCTTGTCTCCAAAATGGTCAGAGTCTGGATTGTGGGCCAAAGTTTTGTGTTTTGGGCAAGAGAGAGTGCTAGTAAGCGTGTCATTGACAGGGACCTAGGTTTACCTAATGTAGCCATTACTTTAGTTGGCCAGAGAGGGTTAATGTGGTATCAATTGCTGCCTTTTGTTGAAAGTATTGTGGTTTGACAACATTCAGACCTCATGATTGTGTACTGGGGTGGCAATGTCCTAGACACAATTTACTTTGGGTAAATTAATGTCACTTTTCCCACATACTGATTTGGTGTTCTTCAACATTTGCCAAGGACAGAAGTGGCAGTGGTCAACCAAATGTTGTCCACAGTTAGAGAAATCCAGGGAACATGTCAATAAAACTGCTTCTGCATTTCTCCAAGACCACAGCATGGGCTCTATATACCGTAACAACTTATACTTCGACATGGATGAAATATATCAAAATGATGTAGTCCATTTCATAGATACAAGGAACAAAAAAGGTGTTCCTCAGCAGCTGAAAAGACTGCATCCTGTTCTATGTGTAGTTATCATCTACACACCATAAACACAAAGGCTCTTCAGAGCCAAACCTTTTCTCAAACACTGGTTCTTTTTGTTTTCAAAACCTTTTTTTAGTTTCTCACTTGGATCAGTAGATCGTTTGTGGATACTTTGCCAAATAAGGGGTCTACTGGCTATGTTGCATGCGGATCTGAGATGGCTCTGCGGATCCGTTCCCAACCAAAAGCACACATTCAATGCAAAACAATATAAACATATCCTATTACACAAGCACTCACACACCCACTCATCCACTGACAGACCCACAAAACCACTCACTCACCCAGTCACAAACCTTCACAGCCACTCACACACAAACTCGCAGACTGACACAGACACACACAAACCCATTAACAGACCCACTCAATTAGGTACTCACACAGCCATTCACATACACAAACACACTCACATACCTATTCACACACCGACCCACATACCCATTCACACATTCATTCACCAACTCACAGACCCACAAAACCACTGGCACACTCAATCACAGACCCACACAGCCACACATAGCCACTTACACCCATTAACACACTCACACACCCACACCTATTCACACTCACACACCTACTTAAAGACCCACAAGACAACTGATACACCCAGTCATATACCTATACAGCCACTCACATACATACTCACACACCCATATAGCCACTCACACACCCACACATACACTCACATACAAATTCATACACTCACGCACCCACTCACATACCCCCGCACACATCCATTCACACACTCGTACACATACTCACACACCCATTCACACCCTCATACACTCACTTACAGACCCATACAACCACTCACATACCCACTCACAGACTCATACAGCTACTCATACATTTGTTCACACACTAATGCACACACTCATACACCTACTCAGACACCCATTCACACACCCACACATATACCAATTCACACACTCATAGACCTACTCACAGACCCACAAAACCACTCACACACCCACTCACAGACCCGCACAGCCACTCACACACCCACTTAGAGACCCACACAGCCATTCACACAGGCACTCATACACTCACTCACATACCCATTCATCCACTCACACAACCATTCACAGACTCATCCACCCACTCACATTCCCATTCATACACCCATTCACACACTCACACACCCAATCACAGACCCATAAAACCACTCACACCCAGTCACACACCTACAAAGCCAATCACTCACCCAGTCACACACCCATACATCCACTCACTTGCAGACCCACACAGCCACTCATACACCCACTTACAGACACACACAGCCACCCACATACCCATTTATACCATCACACACTCACATACCCATTCATCCACTCACATACCCATTCACAGACTCATCTACTCACTCACACACCCATTCACACACTCACACACCTATGCACAGACCAACAAACCCACTCACTCACCCTGTCACACACCTACACAGCCACTCACACAGCCACTCACATACCCATACAGTCAGTCAAACACCCATTCAGAGACCCAGAAAACCACTTGCACACCCATTCACAAACCTATACAGCAAAACCATTGACACACCCACTCACACACCCATGTAGCCACACATGCACCACTCAGAGACCCACACATCTACTAACACACCCACCCATCACACACACACTCTCTCACACCCCTACACTACCACCCACACACCTGCATGCCCCCCTCCTCCATAAATCCAGTAGTGGGCCGCAGGATATGGGATCCCTGGGGCCACAAATAGCTCAGGGAGGGGAGCCACATACCCCCTTCTCTAAAACAAATGTGACCGGCTCTAGTGGATGGGGTCCCCAGGGCTGAAATCAGCCTGGGAGGAGGGCTGAGTACCCCCGTCTTGGGTTGACTGCTTTGGGGGGGATGACCACAGGGCCTGGTCACAGGCTGTGCATGGCAGAAGTTGGATTAACGTATGGTAATTAAATATTACTTTATGTTATAAAAGCCTAGAAATTCACTCACAAAAACAAATGTTCAGGAACATTATAGTTAGGTTCAGATTTTACACACACAAAACATTAGAAATTCAGCAGTTATAATTATACTTATCTCAAGAAATTACAGCTCGTCCCCTAAGGTAACTATAACTCGCGCTCTCACCGTGCACTGCTAATTACCCAATGTTACATCAGTCATGATATCTTTTATGACATCACTCTGCCAACTATGGGGCCGATTCCGATTCGGGCCGGAATTCTCTCCGACCGAGCCGGACCCGGAGAGAATTCCGACCGAATCGGACCCTAGCAGTCCGACCGAACGAGTACGATGCGTCTCGCATGCCATCGGACTCGATTCGGTCGGACTCCCATTGAAGTCAATGGGAGCCGGTCGTACGACGCGTACGCGGGCTCCCATTGACTCAATGGGTGCGAGGCGGTCAAGGGCGCCCCCTACAGCGTGTACACGTCCATGCGCATCGCGGCGTACAAGCACAGGTAGGGGGACCCATGGGTCCCCCCTGTGTGCGACTCGCGCGCCTACGCGTACAGGGGGGTCCGACGCGGACCCCCAAAGTCCGGCTCTGACAGCTTTTTCGAGCCGGACGGCGCGAGTCGATCGGAGTGGTCGCGGCACGCATCGTACTTACCCGGCCGGGAAACGTCTCCATAGCGCGGTGCGAGTCGTGTCCATGCGAGTCGGTCGGAGCGTGTTGTAGCCGCGTTCGAGTCGGTCGGAGATTTCACGGGTGCCTGCATCGTACTCGCTCGGCCGGACCCGCGTACGATTCGGTCGGGAAACAGGGCTCCGAATCGGATCCGGTAAATCCGAATCCGATTCGGAGCACTACCGGCCGAGATCGGAATCGGCCCCTATATCTTTTTTTTTTCTCAGGATGTGGGTGGAGTCCCTGAGCCCTAAGATGTCTGCCACCACATCTGTGATGATGTGGTAGCAGCCAATCAGATCTCATCTCGAGATCTGTCAGCTCCATGGATCCTCTGCAGCATGAAATATCTATATTTTTTAATCTTAAATTCTCAAAACTATTAACGGAATTACAGTATATCACAAAAAACTCTTTCTGGGCCAAGATCTTGCTTTCTGCCAAATTTGGTTTAATTACATTCACACATTTGGGCTGTAGCTGTGTCTAATTTTCCTATGAATTTTCAATCTAAAAAACCCAAAGAAATTCACCAGTTATAGTTTATTGAGTTAGCTAAAACTTGTGCCCTGCCATGCACTGCTTATGATGTTGCATATTGCATCACTCCTGTGTTAAATGACATCATTAATGACATCACTGATGACATCTCAAAAACATCATTGATGATAACACTGATGACATCATCCAATGAATATGACAGTTTGCTATATGCGTTTGATACTGGAAGGTATCAGCGAGCTACACCTAGACCCAATTCTTTTCCACCTCTGTAGGGTTTTTGGACATAACCGTTTGCGACATGCAGGACATAAAGCATATCCATGAAAGCACCCCTGTTTATTAGAGATTATGCTCTTTATTCACTGGTATTCAGGTGTGAAAGGAACATAATGTCCATGTAGATGTTAATGCAATCAGCAATATATTAACCCCTTTGCTGCTAGCCTTAGGCCCCCACTTATGTGCCAAGCCCTTTTTGGCAATTTGTGGTAGTTTGTGCTTAGTCTTCCATAACTTTTTGTCCACTTAAGTTATCCACACCAAATTCGTGCCCTTTTTTCCCAACATCCTGGGAATTCTAAAGATGCTCAGGGTCTGTGAATTCTCTGTGAGGGGACTGAGAAATTAGGCAAAATATGGAAACATTTTGGGATTTTTGGAAAACATGGGAAAAAATTGCTGCAGAAGAAAATGTTTTTTTTCCTGCAAATGGCATCAACAAAACGTTTGCAGTGCTAAAATGACCATCTACCCAGCTTTTAGGAACAGGCAGACTTGATTCAGAAAAACACATTTTTTAACACGTTTTTGACATTTTACTAGGAGATAGCCCATTTTTCCTATTTGTTATGCTTTCAACCTCCTTCCAGTTTGTGGTGGAATTGGGTATGAAACGCATGGTGGATCCCATAAATTTAGACATTTCTGAAAACTAGACAAATTTCTGAATTCAGCAAGTGGTAATTTGTGTAGCTCCTGCAAGGTTTTCCTGAAGAAATTACTTGATGAAAAAATATTGGAAATAAGTAAGAATAATCAGCCATTTGTGACTACATTTTCATTTGTAACTTCTCGTCATGATGGACAATTTATTAACAAAATATATCATTATATCTGCTAGAACCTTATGGTTGCATGGATATGTAAGGTTTGTGGGTTTTCCTAGACCTCGAGGTACCTAAAGACATTAACAAACCTGCACCTTGCAGTGGTTTTTTATTGTGTACCGGGAATAGTACAATTTATATGGTAAAATATAAATAGTGAAAAATAGATATCAGGGAAACTCATAAATTTACAATATGGGCACATGATATGAACTTTAGAAGCAGTGGTTATTTGCACATCTATGAATTTTTGGGTACAAATACTAGCATGTGAATAAGAGGGCATTTCTAAAAATGTCTTTTTTCTTACACACTATCTTACAATTCAAAGGCACAAATGCAGAGAAATACAATTGCTAATAACACTTGTTCTACTATTCTTTGTTCCCCTAAGTCTCCTGATAAAAATGGTACAACACTTGTGTGGGTAGGCCTAGTACCCAAGATAAGAAAGGGCCCAAAACACAACATGCATGCATGACATTTTTCCACTAAAAACTGACCCTTTTTTTTGGGCCCTAGGTCAGTCAGCACCTGGGGAAACCTAACAAACCTATACATTTTTTAAGACAAGGCACCTAGAGAAATCCAGGATGGGGTGACTGGTTTGACTATTACCAGGTTGTGTTACCCAGAATCCCTAGCAAACCACAAACTTTGACAAAAAAATATATTTTCCTCACATTTCTGTGATGGACAATTCTGGAATCTGTGGAGAACCACAAACTTTCTTCCACCCAGTGTTCCCCCAAGTCTCCTGATAAAAATTGTACCTCACTTGTGTGGGATTCCTAGTGCCCACGAAAGGAAACGGCCCAACACCCAACAAGGACAAATCACATTGTTCCACTGAAAACTGACCCTTTTTTTTACAATATATGCCTCGCTGTGGATTTTGGGCCCTAGCTTAGTTGGCATCTAGGGAAACCTAACAAACCTGTACATTATTGAAAACTAGACACCTAAGGAAATCCAGGATAGGGTGACTTGCGTGGCTCTCACCAGACTGTGTTACCCAGAATCCCTTGCAAACCTCAAACTTTGACTAACAAAACACACTTTCCTCATATGTCTATGATGGAAGGTTCTGGAATCTGTGGGGAGCCACAAACTTGCTCCCACCCAGCACTCCCTCAAGTTTTCCAATAAAAATGATACCTCACTTGTGAGGGTAAGCCAAGTGCCTGTAGCAGGAAACAGCTGGGGTGAGCGGAACTCGCTGAGTTTCACAATTCTGCGAGATTCTGTAGAGCTCCGCGAGCGGCTGGATTTCGGGGCGTCATGCTACTTGTGCTGATTTTTAGTACCAGGAGCTTGTCTCATACTGTAAAATCCGCATGAATGTCACCACGTGACGTGCCAGAGGGTGCTGTTTCTTCCTGCCACTCCTACTTGAGCAGCAGCTTGCTGCACACGAGCTTCAGGTTTCTCAATGTGAGCGGTAGTGAGCTGCCACAACCCTGCACTGAGAAATAGCACCTGGACTCGTCCCAGCCCTTGATTTTCTGGCTCGCACTTGCCAACTTAAGTTTGGCGAGCAGTGCACAAGAAAAACACCACTTCCCAGTGGTTGGTGGAGTTTTTCCAAAACTGAGTGCGGTGTGGTCAAAACTCAGCAAACTCCACCCTGGAGGGTAGTTTAATGCCCACCCCTGGAAACAGCCCAAAATGCAACAGAGAAACATCAAATTTTCCATTGAAAACTGACCACATTGCCTCTTGGACCACGCACGTTTGCGGGCACCAGGCCTACCCACACAGGTGAAATACAATTTTTATTTGGAGATTTATGGGAACACTGGGTGGCAGAAAGTTGGAGGCTCTCATCAGATTCCAGTATTTTAAGGGATCCACACGAGCCACCCTGGAGTACCCCTGGTGTTTAGTTTATGAAAATAGCTAGTTGGTAGATTTTCCCTAGAGACAATGGACAACCTAGCAGAAAAAGACAGAAAAGACAAATATTACTGCACAACAATCTACACCTCAAGTACACACACATACAGGTTGGATTTGGCATGATGGTGAGTGAAAGGTTCAAAATGTACATTTCATTAACAAGAGATTTCAAAACAATGAAACACAATGTTAATAATTGAAAGTTCAAAAACTGAACCAATGACTCACAGCTTCTGAGTTGTAAAGCCACGACAAGACCAACCACCTTCAAGGCCATCCACACACCTTTCATGCGTGACACACACAAAACCATTCACACCACCAGCTGCAGGCCCAGAGCATTACAATACTCACATCAATAAATAGTGTCAATCAAGGGCCCATCACTTTCATATGCCCACAGGACTCACACAGCAATCACACCAATGGAGTGTGTGGACTGGCACTTGGTTATCAATGTGTGTGCAGTGACTAGCAGCAATTCACTGCACACACACCTCCAGCCAAATGCCACCTCACACACACACACTGCCTGCCAAGTGCCAGCACACGCACACCATCAGCCAAGCTCCAGTCTACCCACAACGCCAGACAAGTGCCAGTCCACGCACACCTCAAGCCAAGCACCAGTCCACACACGCCACCATCACATTTTTTTATTAAAAATAAAACACAAAACAATTGGAAGTAGATGAAAAACCAACTATGACTACAAACACAACAGTTCTAACTAAATATATCAAACAACTGCCAACCGTGAAACTGAAAAAAATATATAAAATGATACACACCAGTCAGTTCACTTTTATGCTCATGGTTGCTCCCAAAACCTTGCTTGTGTGTGCTAGAATTTAAAAAATGTGGACACACATAGCCCAGGATTAGAAAGACACTTGGGGCAGAACATACAACTCTCCTTCTGCACACCTCTTTGGACACAGACTCTACATCTCCTACAGGCAAAGTTTTTTGGGTGTGAGTGGAATGTGATCAGGAAAGTGACAATCTTTCAATCTAGCTGAATTATTTTACAAGCAAGCTCTTTAGAGCAGGCTTGATGGTTAGAGCAGATTATGCCACATGCAAAATATTCTACATTAAGCAACTCCTTGAACAATTGCACACCAGTGTAGACATTATCTATGTATAAATGGTGCCCCTTAGTAAAAAGTCCTCTACCAAGTTCCCACACAATTTTCTCACTGACTCCAAAAGTAGACAGACAACAAGGGTGGGGGGTCTATAGTAGAATCCTTACCAGTGTACACCCTGAAATTATAGACGTATCCAGAACTACTTTCAGAAAGCATATACATCTTAATTCCATCTTGCTAGGAATGTACTGGCAAAAAAACAATCAGCCTTTGATAAGGACCAAATCTCATCCCTAACAATGTCTTTCCCTGGAACATAGATCTTTGAAAGGCGATCTACAAAATGATCAAGGAAAACCCGAATCTTGAAGAGACGGTCAAATAAGGGTGATCCCATGGCAATGCTGAAGCATTATTAACAAAATGCAGCATCCAAAGCTGAAGCAAATACCTATCATGACTCATGGTTGCAGGAAATATAGCAGTTGCCATCAAGGGACAGGTAGACCAATATGAAGCAAGCAATGGCTTCCTTATCAATCCCATCAAAAAAGTTAAACCCCAGAACTTTTTCACCTCAAACAGATTTGTGGGAGTTTACCGGGTAGCTCAAGAGTGGGGCTTAAGTCTGGCACTGTTGTACCTCAAATACTGTTCATCATACAAATTTGTCTGGTCAACACTCATTCAAAAATGCATGGTCCATAAACAAGTGAAAGAAATGTATAGGTAACAAGTTTTCAGTATTGACTCTATACTCTGCGACATCACTAAAGGCAGGCAACACCAGCTGCACATGTTTGGGGCAACCCAGAGATCAGCACTTCCAATGGGAAGCCTTTCAGCCCCAGCTGCAATCCATATGCCTCTTGCTGTACTATCAGCATATAAGTGTCCTCCTCTAAAAGAGGCACTTCCTCTGCAATGAGAGCGGCTTCATCATCAGATGATTCCTCTCAGACAGGAAATACACTTCCAGAATCTTGGACTTCCTCCTCTGCCTCAGATGCAGAGCCGGTCTCAGAATTATACTCAGAGAAAGATTATAAAAGCAAACCAACAACCTGCTGAGTAGTAATCCTGCGGCTAGCCATAATCCTTACTAATAAAAGTAACACAGCAAATAAGGCAACTATAACCAACACTGTGAAAAATAAGTAATAAACAAAGGGGTCAATTCCGATTCGGGCCGGAAATTTCTCCGACCGAGCCGGACCCGGAGAGATTTCCGACCGAATCGGACCCGTGCAGTCCGACCGAACGAGTACGATGCGCACGTATGCCATCGGACCCGAGTCGGTCGGACTCCCATTGAAGTCAATGGGAGCCGGTCGCGCAACGCGTACGCGGGCTCCCATTGACTCAATGGGTGCGAGTCGGACAAGTGCGCCCCCTACAGCGGGTACGCGGCGAAGCGATTCGCGCCGTACACGCACAGGTAGGGGGACCCATGGGTCCCCCTGTGTGCGACTCGCGTGGCTACGCGTACAGGGGGGTCCGACACGGACCCCCAAAGTACGGCTCCGACAGCTCTTTCGAGCCGGAGTGCGCGGCTCGGTCGGACTGCTAGCGGCGCGCATCATACTCACCCGGCCGGGAAACGTCTCCATTGCGCGGTGCGAGTCGAGTCCGAGCGAGTCGGTCGGTGCGGTTCGAGCCGGGAACGAGTCGGTCGGAGCGGTCGGGATGCCCGGACGAGTCGGTCGGCGATTTCGCATCGTACTCGCTCGTCCGGACGCGCGTACGGATCGGTCGGGAAACAGGGCTCCGAATCGGATCCGGTAAAGCCGAATCCGATTCGGAGCCCTACCGGCCGAGATCGGAATCGGCCCCAAAGTGTTGCTTTATCAAACAGAAAGTAAAACTACTGACATATAGTAATCTGGAAGGAAAAGTCAATCAATACAAAGCACAAAAGACCTATTTACTCAAAAACTATACCACTCACTTGACAGACACAGCTAGAATGAGGATCATCTGCACCTACCCTGCACAGACACAGCAAGCACCATCAATATCCCACTAGAAAGGAACACTAAAAGAAAATTACACACAAGACAACACAATACACATCTTGCACCAATCTGAGAATTTGACACACAATAAAACTAAAGCTAAATATGCTGCTATTATTACACTATTTACAAAAACACATTCATGCAGAGCAATGATACTCATTTGGAGTACACAGTACAAAAACCTTTTTCTTACCAAACATATGGCAGTACACAAACTGCAGATCTACCGGTGCCAAAAACGCAATCAGGAGTCACTACAAAAGAAATCAAAAGCTTTGCACTAGAATAAAAAAGAGAAATAAAACATTCAGATCACAATTGCAAATGATGACAAGCAATAAAACAGCTAACATTATGAAACACTATGAAGTCTACCCATGGGGCAAATCAGCATCTTGAACTTGTGATCTTCCCCCAAGGGGAGCACAAAGCAAAGGCAAGAAATTGACACCCTCGGGTTGAGTGACCATTACCCCAGCAACACACCACTTCACACACACCATCATCCAAATGGAAGCCACACACATTGTCAGCCAGAAGCCAGTCAACACACACCATCAGCCAGCCGACACACACTGCCAGCAAAATCCCCATCTCAAACACACCATCAGCCAAACTCCAATCTGCACACACTGCCAGACAAATGCCAGTACATACACTGACTACCAAACGCAAGCACACGCAGACCATCAGCCGAACTCTAGTTCACACACACAGACACACAGAAATGTTCCCTGGTGTCTAGTGGTTTTCTGTCCTGTTGGGGGCAGATGGGCCTAAAAATAGGGCAGATCAACCCCAAGGGGGGGGGGGCAGAAAATGGGCAAAATATTCACCCCATAATGGTGAGCTACCTTTGCCCAAGAAGCCGCTCCCCGACATATAAATAAGAAAATCCTGGGGGACAGATGGGCCTAAAAATGTGGCAGATATGACACTGGAGGGGGGCAGAAAACAATCAAAATATGTGTCCCAATACAGGGGAGAAAGCCTTGCCCAAGGAAGGGGCTTCCAATAAGAAAAGAAAATCCTTGGTGGCCTAGAAGGTATATTCCTGCTGCTCCATTGTGGCCCACCCACGATCGTGCTGCAGGAATGCACTGCAAAGAAACACTGGGGAAAAGGAAAAATCACTTTGTTCGCCCCAGTGCTTTTCTGACCTCCCCGAGCCCTCCTTGGAGGAAAATGTACCTTCCTCCTTCACCAATCTTGAAGCAAATGGCTTCCAGTGCATCCCCAGAGTCTTTTGATGGTGTCATGAGATCGCCTGGGGGGGTTTGGCGGTGGCATGGGAAGCGCTTGCGCTGCCACCCCCAAGTTAGGCATGTTGCAGAGGGTTTGGGGGTAGAATCAGTACTGCATGGAGCTGTCCTCCGCACAGCCCCTCTGGTGGAGGACCGCTTCATGCAGTCCCAAGCACAGAAGGGATTAAACAATAAATGTAAGGGTGGTGTAACTCGCCTAATTTGCCTTTGCGTAGTTATGTGAAATTATAACAAAATGACATAAAATTACGCAATGAGTGTAACCTAGCATTCAGCGCTATTTTCTTAGTGGAAAATGCACTCTACATCCAAAGTGGATCAGGTAATGCATTTTGCACTAAGACAATAGTGCTAAATGCAACAGAACACGAACAGTAGCAGCCAACAGTTGCTCGTGTGTGTTAAGTTTGTTATTCCTGTGCTCCTATAGTAGGATTTTTGCACCATATTATTCATAATTTTATGAAAGGGCGTAATCACATAATTTGCAGGAATTTGCATCAAAAGAGTAGCGCAAAATGACCACAATTACTCAGATTACTCGGGTGTAATTAAAATCTTTCCCAGGCCTACTTAAATGCTATTATTATTTACCTTAATGAGATGTACCTGTTGAGTGCCTAATATGACAGAATTTTCAGTCAACTTCTTCACATCTGTGCTTTAGCTACTGATAAGGCATGCTTGTAAAAATAACACGCATATTCTTGAAATGAGCAGAATTTCATACAGCATTAAAATGCTTACAATCGTTCTGCGACTTAAAGCATTGGTGAGTGAGTCACCCATAGTTTATAAATTCTTCAATAATGTATAATGTCTGAGAATTTTTATTGAACAAGACTTTAATTTAAGCCACAACCTATTTGCAACATATATCTAGAACTCACACTAGTTGCACTCAGTCTCTATTATGTTTCAATTAAGTAGTTTGCTCTTTTTTTTATAGTAGTTAAACAGTGAGTCATATACATTTTAATCATATTCAATCAGATTTGTTTCCAGCTTTACACTATATTATATTTCATAGATGTACACATGTGCATACAGTCAATGTATGCTGTAAATGTTTGTGGGCCCTTTACTAATCACTTTCTTTCTAAAATGATCCGTCTGTTCATAAAGTAATTTGAGGAGCAGTAGGTTGGATGATGTCAACTGTGATGTCATCTTTGATGTCATCAATGATCTCATTAAAGATGTCATCAGTGATATCATCAATGATGTAATGAAAAATGTCATGAGCGATGTAATATGTGAGGCCATAATAAGCAATGCATGGCAGGGGTGTAATTTATAATTAGCTCACTGAACCACAACTTAAAGTTCGGTTTTTAGCTTTTTAAGCATTAGTGTTTTACTCTAATGCCACATTAAACTTTAAACTACACTCTTTATACATTTGCCCCATCCCCAAAACGGAGATTACTAAAATAATGTTTTAGTTCCTGCTGGTAAAAAACACTGGCCCCTTATCCAAAAGGGAGATTACTAAAAAAATGTTTTAGTCTCTGATGATAAATAACACTGTTTCTCAATCCACAGAAAAATTGATCTTCAAAGACCTAAGCCAAAATTCTGCGGATAATAATGTTAGATCACCTGTGACTCCCTCTATTTGTTTAATGGACCTTAGTGGATTGGCACCCATCAGGTGTTTTGGAAGACCCAATAAAAGCAGGTTTTCAAGAAGTACATAAACAAAAACAATTGAGGTAGCATAGAACTAATGTAATTGACCATAATACTACTTTAGGAGTTTTTCATCAACACTGCTATTTGTAGGTCTCACAAACGGTTCAGTAGTAGCAACTACGATGAAACTGTTATGGAGTTTTATTGGCCAGCGTTGCACGAATGAAGCATCTAAACAAGCATCCTAACAATCTGGGTTCTCCAGTGGAAAAGGCCTCATGTGTTGGAATGTGCATGGTTTCAATTGCACCTATAAACATTTGTGTACCTATAAACTCACAAAACAATATTATGAAGAACTATTAATTCAAGAAACGTGGTTCCAGGTAAGCCCAGTAATATCAGGTTATACTGTAGTTGATAGTTTTGGTTCTTCTAACTCTCAGGGATAGACCTCTGGTGGGTTCACAATATTAATTTCCACTATGATTATTAAATCTGCCCTTCATTTACCTGTAACTTGCACAGACTGCATGGAAACCCGGGTTCAATTCTATACAAATGTTACTGTGAATTTAGCACAATTTTTGCTCTTTGATATACATATATATATTATAGTTAGGACCTAGATATCAGGTCACCGGATCTCCTGGAAAGCTTTGGGCTGATCCGTCAGGTGGGGCCAAGAAAAAGGGGTATCCCAAAAAGCAATTTCCTCATGCAATTTCCCATAGACAATTGAACAGTTATATTGCAAAAAAGGCTGAACAAAATTAAACCAAATTGGCAGAGAGCTAGGTCTTGTTCCAGAACACGTGCTTTTTGTGATTTGCTGCAAATTCATTCAGTAAGTTTTTGAGAAATTAAGGTTCAAAAGCATTTTCTATCTGGATGATTGGGTTCGCAGAAAGCTTGTGAGAGTCCCACAATCACGCAACTTAAAAAAGTAGAGTGATCTGATTGGTCGAGGGGGCTTTTATTCCTGTCGGCTGCCACACTCCCACTGGAGTGAGAGGCTCCCAGGAACTCTTGTGGGAGCTCTCGCTCTGATTGGCTTGCCGTAACATGAAGAGGAATGTTGAGGCTGCCATTTCAGGACACAGGGGCTTGGTAACGTGTTCTGAAACTCTTTTTAAATAATGAGGTATAAGGGGGCAGGGTAGTGATACCCTGACCTTCTGTGTATTGTAGGAGGGGTTTCAGAGGAACTCCCTCAGGCTAAATTGCAAATATGCAAAAAATATTTGGGGGGTTTTGTGATCCGGCGAGTGTTCTGAGTGAACCAACGGGGCTCCCTAAACTCCTGGTGGAGTCACATGTGAGCTCAGGATGCCAAGATGGCTCCCATGAGAATCTTGTGGGATCTGAAAAATGTGAAAAAAAAACGGGGGGCTTGAATGTCTACGGTGGGTTTACAAAGATATTTCTCTACCTATATAATTTGAAATATGCTGTACGTCATAGTTTTACATTAACCGCTTTTCAGTGAACCATTGCAGCATATAAACATCAATCCAGATCATATAATCATAACAAATTTTATTATTGTTTTTACGTTTTTTGCATAAACAAATATTCTTTATACAAAATTACATATCAAAAATGAATACAAATATTTTTAGCTAGAAAATATCTGCTTTTCGGTCCCACTGCGTATTTGTTTTACATTGAAAAACTTCTAAATTGCGTCCTGAAGAAGGTGATACCCCTAGAAAGGAAAAGGGTTCCACCGAAACGCGCGTCGGCGCTTTAGACCTGCCCCTCCCATGTTTTCATCCCCCTTTCTATCTTGTTAAAAACACAGAGCCCGTCGGAAGAGGAGCAGAATCCACTTGCGGTTTTCCCTCCGACTGCCGTAATCAAAATACGGCTGTCGGAGGGAAACCTCAGGATGTTAGGCCCTATATCTTTTAAGCTAAATACAACACTGAAATTCAAGAGGTATAGTTGATTAACTATAATTTGACCCCTTGACATGCACTGCTTATAACCTTGCATATTACAACACTCATGACTTGTTCTTTGACATCATTAATAACGTTACTGACATTACTGATGACAACTGAAATGGCATCATTGACGACAATACTTTGCATGGAGGGTGTGCAAGTTATAATGAGCTACAATTGAAATCAACTGTCTAATATATATATATATATATATATTTGACACTGTGTAGTTATAGTTAGGTCTGCTTTTCCATAGATAGAGCACTTTTTTAATTGCTAATAACTTTGGGGCTGTTTGACAAATCTTCACGAAACTTTACAAACAGAAATGTCATCCACTGCAGCTCCTTCCTGGAAGGTTTTGGGTAACCCTGGGTGTAAAACTCCGCTCTGCTGGCGGAGTTCGCGGATTTTTGACAACTTTGCATTCCGCGTAGAATGCAGAGTTGACGGAAGACTCTGCGATCGCTGACGAGATTTCCCATCCGTTCGGGAGCGCCATGAGATTTGGTAGCCGGCCGCATGGTCCCACGAGAGTTTGCGATCGCGAGCACGTAATTTGTGCGCGCCATTGGACTTCTGGCAGAAGTTTTGTGTACGCGATCCCAATCATGCAGAATCTGCAATCTGGAGAAGGTTCTCTCCGGAGCAGCATCAAATCCTTCTCGAAATGACGATTTGGATTAAAAAAACTCCTCAGATTGACATTTGACTGTACTTTTTTGAGCAAGAAGCCCTTTTTCTTTTTTTGAAGAGGAAGGAATTGCCCCATAGTCTCCAACTTCCTGTTCCTGTCCAGCAGGCTCCTCTCAGTGCTTTTTCCATCTCCTGTTCACTTTTCATTTGGATTTGGAGCTGGAAGGATCACTCTTTGTGTCTGCTGCATCATATATATCATGGGATTTGAGGACTTTTGAATTGGAGATTTCACAAGTAAGTTTGAAAATTGGTGTTGTTTGTTTGATTACTTTTCATCGTTTAAAAAAAATATATTGTGGTGGGTGGCCTGTAGTTTCAGTAGGGGCCTAGGTGTTTCTTTGTAAGTAATTTGTCTTCTTTTCTAAAGGAAACATGTTGCACAGTTCACTACATTTTCTCCAACTTTTGAAATCAATTTGCAATATTTATTTAATTCACTAGCCCAGAAGTCTGCCAATAGGCCTTTCAGCCAGTAGACTCATGGGTGCATGAAACAACTGTTTCTGTGGTGTCTGTTGAATTTAAACATCATTTAGGGCATGGATGGCATTCGATTGAAATGCAAAATGTGTTTTTTTGGTATTGCAATTTTTTCTTCTTTTATCCAGCAAAAAATGTAGCACAGTTCACTACATTTTCTAATAAATTTGCAATATTATTGATTTGAATTGATTCACTATGTGACCTAGTCTGCCAATGGGTTTTCCAACCAATAGGCCCAGAGGTACTCTTGGGTGCATAAAAGAACTGTTTCTTTGTTGTCTGTTGAATTTAAACATCAGTTAGGGCATGGATGGCATTGGATTGAAATGCAAAATGAGGTTTTTCTTGGTATTTCACTTTTTTCATGTGTGTTAAATAAATGCATTTGTTGGATGTGTGTGGTTTTTGGCATTGTTGCATTAAAGCTGTAACCTCTTTGTCTGGCCCGTGTGTGAGTGTATTTGTAATAGTGTGTGGGCCAGCATTTGCCTTGGCTGAGCCTCCCCATGTGGCCTGGGGCCATTTTGTAAAGTCTGTGTCCATATAAGCCTGCTTGAGTTCATTGTTTTCCAGGCCTCGTGCATGTTGTGGGTGACCATGTAGCTGGTGGCCATTTTGTGATGGTAGTTAGTGTGCTTTTTCCATAGACCTGCATGTCTTTCCTTTATTCCTCTTGGCTTATTGCTTCCATCCATTGTCAGCTGCAGCTCCCTGAATGCTACATCCCACGTGATGCACAATGCTAAACCGGGTCCGTTACATTTGTATTTTTGTTGTTGTTGTTCTTCTTTCCTATCCTTCCTGAGTGTACTGTACACTACAGTACACCAACCATGAAGGCCCTTGTTGTTGTCAAAGTCTCACAAATGGCTACACTGTATTGTTATGTTTTTTTAATAACTGAGGTAATAAATTTAATAATATTAATAACGCTAACAAGTGTGACCACAAACTAAGTTATAAATTATATTTGTTTGTTTGTGCTAGTAGTAATTGAACCACAACAATGAATGCCACATTTCACTGATGTTCTTCTTGCTTCTGTGCTTTTAGATGCACAAAAGAGGAGACAACATCACCCATTTTACTGCCAGACAGAAGTCCTGCTGCACACGACGTCAAGTGATGTGTGACCACAGACATCTCTTCAACTTGTGCCACTGCGTCCTGCTGATATCTTCAAGATGGCCCCAAAGAAAGGCACCAGGTCCAGTACCAAGAAAGTTGCCAGTGAGAAGACGGCACTGCCATTTACCAAGACCGGTATGTCACCCAAGACCTTTTTTGGGAAACCAAAAATTGCGCCTGCAGCAGCAGTGTCCGGGCAGAAAGCTGGGAGCAGCACCCCCGCTTCAGTGGACCCACCCCACCAACCTAGGCGCAAGCCCATGTCTGTCGCAGAGGCAGCAAGTCTAATCACGAGTCCAACGCCGACGAGCAGTGATGTTGAAATTGACTTATTGCAAAGTAGTTCCCAATCAATGCAGGAAACTCAGATAAGTGAGCAACAACAGCCACAACCACCCCCAATAGTAGTTGTTCCTCCCGAAGTAGGGGCAGTTCAGGAGATCGAGCTTCCTGCAGAGGAAGAAGAAGAGTAAGCGACTCTTTCAGAAGATCCATTGTCTTCCAGATCTCCAGCAAGGAAAAGGAGGGTTAGTCCATCAACTACTTCTGAAAGCCCCCCTTCTGATGAACTAGACACCACTTGGAAGCCACCTCAGTCTGAAATTGAGACACACCAAATGGAAGGTCCCAGAAAGCCTTAGAGCTATGGAAGTATATGTAGAAGAGGAGGATTATGATGAGCCAGTCATCATGGACATTAGTCCCGCACCAGTGGAGACCGACATTACCCTATCCCAAATTGCTGGGAGGGATGTGGCATGGATACCACCAACACAGATGATACCACCAACACCACCTCGTGCTTCCATATTTTGCCAGCAGTGACCTACATCCACCACAACCACCTCAGTAGAAGTAGATACTGCAGAGAGTCAAAAGTCAAGCCCACCTACCAGTTCATCTGACATTGCAAGTGGCACCAGCCGTGCCAAAAAATTGACCTCCACAATTTGGGACTTTTTTTCGGTTAGCAAGAAGGAGGTGAACATTGCTATATGCTCCATTTGTGGACAAGGTGTTAGTTGGGGTAAGCTTGGTACAAACTATGGTACAGGAGGCTAAACAACCCATCTGAGAAAACACCAATTGATACAGTGGGAGGCGTACCTTAGCGGCCAAAAAACTGCATGCGTTGTTGTTGGAGGGGATGAAGAAGAAGAACCGATCATGGTGGAAGGTGAACAAGAGGCAGACATTTTCTCTGTTACACAAAGCAGGCCTGTCCCCAGCAGTGCAGTGGTACCACCCACATCATCATCAGCAATAGCTCAATGGCACAAGAGTCAGGCTGAGACACCAAGGGGTCCAAGGCAAGAGAGTACTGCAACAAACAAACGTGCATTGAGCCTAACATCTGGTGTCAAGAAGTCACCTCCATCAGTGGCACCAGAAAAGCAGAAAATCCAGGCTACCATTCTCAGCATGTTTAGGTCGGAGGGGAAGTACGAGCGCAACCACCCAATGGCATGTTTGTACAATGCGAAACTGGCTAAAATGTTAGTGCTTGACCTCCTCCCTTTTTCTTTTGTGGAAGGGGTGTGTTTTCTCGAATTTGTGGCAGCCATCTGCCCGAAATGGAAGGTTCCCAGACGGTCCTATTTCGCCAGAGTTGATGTCCCAGCACTACATCATGACGTGCTAGAATTGCTTGGACAAGCTTTGCAGCAGAGTGCTGTTCACATTATCCACCTGACAACAGACATGTGGACCAGTTACCAAGCCACTGATTACATGTGCATCACTGCACACTGAATCTCTTTTGTGGGTGTTAGAGAAAAGATATCTGCAGCAGGTGTTGTTGACACTGCTGATATTTTTGATGCCGCTCGGAAACATACAACTGTAGCCATGTTCGCCACGTAGAAATCTCATACTGCTGCAAACATTTTGGAAGACTTGGACAGCAAGGTCTTTGAATGGCTGCAATCAAGAGGGCTTACCATTGGTTTTGTTGCCACAGACAATGGCAGTAATATAGTCAAGGCCATGGCCGATGGTGGCTATTTCAGGGTCCTGTGTTTGGTGCACTGCATTAACATCATTGTTCAAGACTTTCTGAAAAAGGAAGACTGAATCAGCAACTTACTGACCACCTGCAGAAGAATCTGCACACATTTCAGCCATTCTTTTAAAGCCCGGAAGCAGCTGAGGATCATTCAATGTGATAATGGAATGCCAGTTAAAGCACTCATCCAGGAGGTGCCAACACGTTGGAACTCAACTTATTACATGCTTGAACGTCTGTTTGAGCAGTACAGACCAATCAATGAATATGTCATGCAAAGAGGTGATGCTGTCGTGAAAGGCATGATCATTGAGATGGATCAATGGGGCCTAGTTAAATACCTGACAGATGCTACTTCCTTTCGAGGTCTTCACACGTGAAGTCAGCAAGGAGGGCAGCACTATGGGCCAAACTTTCCCATTATTGCACATGCTACAGGCACAACTGAAGGGGGTGTCTGCAATGTATGCAGGTGTGGAGGAAAAAAGAAGCATATGAGTTGGTGGAGAGCTTAACCCTACGCGTATCTGAAAATCCAAGGGTGCAAAGGGCATTGTGTCATCCAACCATTACATTTGTGCCACAATTCTGGATCCACTGTACAAACCATTACTGCACACTTTCATTCCTTTTTCAGACGGGGATGTTGCCAACTACAAAACTTGGATAGCTGTGGAAGCCAGTCAGCTAGAAAAAGAACGGCCGGAAATTAGAGGCCGCTACTCTAGGGCACAATAAGTACTGCAGGGCAGCCGGTTTCAAGTTCAACTTCAGAGTCTGAGGGCAGTGCGGCTGGCTCACAGCAGCCAAAACCAACAACATCACCAAGAACAACATCAACAACAACAAGAACAGGAGCATCAGCCCCAAAATCGGCATAGGAATGGTTTCTACAGCAAGGGCTTAAGTCCAGTGCTGAGGCAAAGGCAAAAGAGGCCGAACAAAGCGGAACACTCATGAGCATTGAGCGGACGGTTCAGGCCTATCTGGATGATCCAACAGAGGTCTACTTTGATCAAAACCCATTGCTGTATTGGTATGGAAAAAGGCACCAATGGCCAGTGCTCAGCAGGCTGGCAATAAACTATCTGGCTTGCCCTGTCGCAAGTGTCTCTTCTGAGCATGTTTTTGGTGCTGCTGGTGCCGTTCTGCCAGTGAGAAGGACCAGTCTCTCACCCCAAAACGTAAAGAGGTTAACCATGATCAAAATGAATCAGCACTTTATACCACTGGATTACACCGTACCTGAAGTAGTACAGTAGGACGATGATGACGGTGACTCAGGCCATGGAAGTAGTGTGTTAGGGGACTTACTTCTGGGTGAACCACCAGAGTTTGAGGACAAGCTCTACGTCCCTGACAACTAGGCTATCTAGTTGTTTTCTTTCATGCTTTGATGCCCAAAAAAAGCCCCCCAAAAAGATATAGCTAAGGAATATGATTTACTTTTAATATTTGTGTGTGTCACTGTCTTTCTGGTTCGAATCACAACAAATCCATCCCCACCGTCTTACTCTTTAATTGCCAGATTGGAGTTGCAACTGTTTGCACTCAGTGAAGAAGTAAGTCCACTCCTCCGAGTCCTGACTCACCCTCAATCCATTTCCCTCAAGCCAGACGTTGGATGGAGAATAGTACAACAAATAGAATAGTACAACAAATGTGAAATGTGTGCCTGCCTCGAGTCCCTCCAAAGAACCTGACTACATATCTATCCTCCTTTCCAAGCCTAGATGGACTGCCCTGGAAGAACAGGTAAATGATGGCATGCATTGCACACTGACTCTGAGTGATTGGTGTTTGTGTTGTTGTGCATGATGTCTACTAGTATTTAATCTACACACAAAAAAGTGACTCAAGTCAATGTTTCCCATCTTGTTGTTCAGTAATAAAATTGTACTACTACAGGCCGATCCATTGCATTTTTTATTCTGGACTCACTCGGGACACTACAGAGTTGGACACCATGACCTCACAGTCAGTCAGTAGGATCGGAGATGACTGATGGAATAACTTGGGGCGTTTCATGAAGTGGCCTAAAAGGTAAACAACAACAACAACACCAGACCTACATGTCTGTTTAGTGGTGGATGCAAGTGTGGTGATATGACTGACAGCGGTGCATTGATTTTGTTACTTAATTTGGAAAATGCTATGTTGCTGTGTGTGTGTGTGTGTGTGTATGTGTGCTCAGTGCTGTCTGTCTCAAAATCTAAGTTGAGTGGAGGTTGGGTTTGCGGGCCTGCTCCTGTTGTTGGAGGTAACTGCTGGAAACATAGTAGACATGATTTAGCCATGCCGCCTCTGAAAGTTCTCTTGTTGCACTCCTCCTTAATTTATGCAGTTTAACTTTACTTTTCTCCTTCATTTTTTAATATCCTTTTTGTTTTTCCATCTACACTTATAGGCCGGCCTTTACCCTGTGCTATACTGGGAAAAACTACTAACACTTACCTTACTAAACCGCATCCACCAGGCAGGCACCCAAGATTGACGGACGGACAGTCCAAGGAATGCTGAGATGCAACTCCCATTTTGACAATAATTATACAGTATCATTTCATTTGATTCATTTTTTCTCTTCAATCATCATGTCTGTGTGTGTTGTTGTTTATTATGTTTACTTATATTTGACTTCTACAGATATTTTTTAATTTTCTTTGCTAGCTTTAAAAGGAAGCCTGGTACAACAGAACATAAAATGTGTGTAACTTGGGTTTCTCTGGGGACAGACAGGCAAGGCACTTGCATAATAATAATTAATAATATACTGCTGCCCTGTACTACTAGTCTAGTATTACTCATCAAGTCATCATCATGCATGCATTTCCTTTTTCTCCCTTAACAGATTTATGATGGTCGGCTGCCAAGATTGTGTGTTGTCCTTGTGTAAGAAAAAGATTAAAAAAGGGGCAAGGCGATGGAGTCCTAGCGGCGGGCTCGCTGGATCTTGTTATTCTCCAGGTCATTTATCCGCTCTCTAGGCGCGCCATCTGGAGGAGCATGTGGCACTTAAATGCCTTGCAGTTGCATGCACAGGGGTGGGCAGCAGTGCTCAAAGAAGAAGTGTAATGGGTGGCTGCCAGACCACGGCGCCGAACCACTGGAGGCACTGGGGGGGGGCCTGGATGGGGCCCGGGGCATTGGAGGAGGCTGCTGCTGCCTCCTCCTCCGCCAGAACCACCAGCCGCCAATATTCCATACGGATGGCCTCCAGCTTCCATTGCAGGGCCATGGCTGCCATCTCCTTCCTGTTTGGTTGTTTCAGTTGGGAAGGAGTAGCTATATCAAGAAAGAAAAAAGACAATTATAACCAATACTCTTAGCAAAACAGTAACACAAAATTAATTATACACATAAAATTGTAGTGGGTCAGTAGCACTAGCAAGCACAGTACATGACACTTGTGGTATCCTCCCACTTCCTTGGCCTCTAACATTTGTGGGAGTTTCAGGCATTACTACTAGGCACTATGGAGTAGACAAGTCTTCTTCTTCTCTCTCTCTTGTTTAGCTAAATTAACCTTGTAGGCATTCCAACTCAGTCAGCTTGCACCCTAGAAAGACATACTCGTGTTGCAGACTCGCATTATTTTTATTTACTACTGTCTGCAGGTGGGGCAGCTGTAGTCTACAACTACACAATTATCTTTTTTTCCTTTTATGGCCATACTCTATTACACCAATGGCAACTGCTCAATTTTACTTTCACCCTGACTACTACAACAAGGTAGATGATATTGGATCGGAATGATTATATATGGGATGACATGAGGTACTATTGATTGATTGTGTAACCATGCAGCCGATAGGCCACCCATGGCTGACACAGTCGAAATGACATAGGTTGGGAGTGGGCCTCGGCATCGGAGGGAGGCGATTGATAATGGGTGGGTATGGGTATACATACACAATATATCTGTTGTGCTTGCAAATTACTGTGAGTCAAGGGAGTATTCTGAAATACAACCTTGAATCAAAAACCTTGAAAAAAAACAGTCCTTGGTTCTCTTCCCAGCGATTTTTCCATTTATTATTGCATTGCTCCTCTAGCATTATATTTACTTTATTCTAATCTTATTCTTATCTTCACCCTTGTCTTTGCTACTCTGGCATGGTTTATTTTTCTTTTACATTCTCTTCATCCAGTGATAGTCTCCACCTAATATCATTCAGGCATCCATCCATTCAAAGTAAACATGGCTATCATTCTTCTTAATCTCTCAACAAACCTTTTTTTCAAACCACCACCCATGCGCCCTTGCTTGCCTTTGAATTTGACCCATTAAACCCCCCAGAGGATTCCTATCACTCATACAGTTTCACCCACCCAGGTAGGCATCCTTTCTTTCACCTTTCACCCATCCTTCAACCATCCATGCATCTGATTCCTATCAGCCACCTATGCATCCCGGGCCCCCTTCCTTCACCCACGCATCCTTCTCTGCCAGTCATATATTACATGTCACCCATCCTTCCTCCTTCCATCCTTCTTTCCCTTTTCGTTCAACCCATCCATCAAGGTCGTCTTACTCTTAGTCTTCTTCATAAAACTTTCCCAGCTGAGTTGAAGTCAGATAGAAGAGGCCATTAGTTACTCAAGTAAACTCCCGCTGCTAATGCTAATGCTAAGCAAAGGGTGTCTTCTTCAACCGTTGTTCACAACAACTTAGTCTCTCTCAACAGTACAGTGTACACCCTTGCAGCGAGTGTGTATTGTCAATATGTAAAGAATATAACTTACAACCGCCCGCCACTGCTGCTGGCTCACCCACCCCTGCAGCTGCCACATCTGCTCCCTCCTGGCTGGTGTCACCTGCCCCGCTGCTGGCCCCGGCACTGGTGGTCCGTACACCTTGAAAAAACATGACACATTTTTTTATGCCATATACGCCTCCCCCTATTTTTTTTTCACTAGCTCGATTGAAAATACAATACATAAACACACCACACACATCACTAGTAAAAATCAGGTTCTAGAGTAGAGTAGACAGTAGTATGTCCTATCCTATCAAAAATAGAAAACATTTGGTTAGGCATTTTGTTGGTGGCAATTTTCGAAACGCCTCCCAAGAAAAGGACAACCAAAAGGACTGGACTCAGTGGCTAGAGCTATTGGTGAATCTGAGTTTTAAAACTTTTTAAAAAGAAAAAGAGTGGCCAACTGGGCAGACAATCGGACATGAGGTCTCTCGAGTGTCGAGTTCTCTCCCTTGGTTGGAAAATATAATTGTGCCCTCCTCCTCCTCATACTTACTTCCAGCCGTGGTGCACGGTAATCAGTTGTTCACAATCAACTGCCACTGCTAATAATTAATAATAGTACTAGGCCTAGATGAGAAGTAAAAAATACACCACTTTGGGGTGCCCAACGTGACCATAATTTTATTTATTGATTGAGCATGAGAAAGAAAGTCAAAGAAAGCCTTCTAAAATTCTCAACAAACAAAAACATGCATAGAATACCTTAGTTGGGCATGCAATCTGCACAGCAGAATACTAGTACTAGTAGTAGTAAAGGACCAATGTGTTCGCTGAGTCTTACAGTAGTACCACCACTAGAAAGTCCACAAAAAATAAGGGGAGAGGGAAAGCTGACTGAAAAACCAGAATTAATTATAAATCAAGCTACAGACAGACTAATAGTAGTACAGAGTCAGAGGCAGTTAGATTGATGTAAAAAAGGAAAACAGACACTAGAAATATAATTAAAGTAGGTAGGTAATGCAGGGATAACAAGAATTTGGAAACGGATCGATCGATCAAGATTTGGTAAAAAATAGTATTAGGAAACGGAGATAATAGTTCAAAAACATAAGGTGCAGTAAAAGTTAGGGAATTATAATTATTGATATTAACAACAGGAGGACTAAGGGGGCCAGCAGCAGAGCATTCTGTAGAGGAGCGATCCTGGCACTGGGAGGCACCTCCAGCTCCCGCCTCAGCAGACCCCGTGGTCTTCTTCTTGCCCCTGGATGCTGCTCATGAAAGACATAATAAAGAGACAAAAAATGATTGGTGTGAAACAAATAATAAATATTTTAAAAAATGCTCTAAAAAGATTTTTTGACAGGAAACGACAATTGCAATAAAATTGACATATCTAATCTGATTGACTCGTAGTATTGCGAATCGCGGACCATCCTATCTCCCTATTTATTAATCCAGTGATCCATTCCGATTCCAGAATCCTAAACCTAAGTATCACCAAGCCCACCTATTCCAAAGACATTAGAATGAATTGCCAAACATTATATTTGCTTCTTCTAAGTTCGATCTCATTCGCAATCATCAATGAATCAACGCCCTTTGACGGGCCAATTGTCCACTAAGTCTGCATTTCCATTTATTTTAGTCCTCAAAAATGCATAGATGGACGCATGCATATTGCATACACCAAATTGTTGGTTGGTTGCTGATGTGCTGAGTTGCTATATTATTCACTCACTAACAAACTACATAAGGTTCTAAGGTCTGGAGTCAGCAGCACGTGCCGGAGGACGCGTCACGCGGACTGCTAAAAAATTACCAACTAATACTAAGTAACTAACTATAATGATAACTACCTACCACCACTATCTAAGTGACAGGACAAAGGAAAGGAGTCTCTCTAGCATTACCTAACTTAAGTTCTCTAACCTCTTGTACATAATCAGCCCAAGCGAGCGCAAAGTTGCAAACAAGTAAGATTAGTAGCGCCGAGCACCTGTCTAGAAGAATAACAATCACATAATATAAGATTTTTAAACGTAACTTACCTGCATTCAAGCAGCAGCAGCATTCTTGCTATTTGGGAAAAAAATTATATTCGCAATAATAACACAGAACAGAACAAACAATAGTAATATAATTAGCTACTCACCAAACCCCACGACCTCAACACCTAGCAGGTCCAGCAGGTCCTGCTCCCGGTCCAGGATGTAAGACCACCGGTGAGTCAGCTGGTTGTGGGTGCGCCGCACCTCAGAGCAGTGAAACACTGCCCGGCGTACCCTCGCCCACTGGCGCTGATGCTCCTGGATCCCATAGCCGGAACCAGGCCTGCCGCCGCTGCCAAGGTTAAGGGGAGGTGGCGCTGCACGAAAAAAACTAGGGCGGCCACCTCCACCTCTGAGAGCAAGGCCTGGGCCTGCACCCCTTCCGAGCACCATCTTCTGCAAGGAAGGTGGCTCCTGGCCGCACTACCCTTAGCCATAGTTCTGGGGGGTGCGGGGGAGGAAAAGAAAATGTAGAATTAAAAAATAAAGTCAGGAGAAGAAGTAGGGTAGAAAAAAATAAATAAAAAGCAAGCATTAGAAAAACAGTACAAAAAACACACTAAAAGTAGAAATAAAACGCAAAATATACACATAGGAAGAGAGTGGGATAGATAATAAATAAAAAAGATCAGAAAAAAGTTTTAGAAACAAAGGATTGAAAAGATTTGCGAGGATTCAAAAACAGGCCCCAGAACCATACAAAGAGTAGAAAAACAACATGGCCGTGTCCATTCGCGACCGCGTGAAGTTCGCGCAATATTTCCCCCCGAACACGCAATCCGCATTGCCGAATGTCAACTTAGTTTTGGGGTGATCCATCAAGCTTTTTAAACAGCGCTACTGCAAAAACTGCTGAATGGAATGACACCAAATTGCTGCGATGCCATGTGCAGCGGGGGAGTTGGCTGCAGGTGGTGTGGGGTTGGCCACAGAGCTTTTTCTGTGGACAAGCCCTGTGGTCCACCCCAACATGCAACTAACCCCATGCTGCACATGGCCTTCAGCTGTGCACAGCATGGGGTTGGCCACAGGACCTGGTCTTCAGCCAGGGCCTGCGTAATCCATTTGGTGCATCTCCCCTCCCCAAGTCACTTCAGGCCCCAGGGATCACATCATCTGGGGCCTTTGTTTTTCTATTAAGTGCAGGAGGTGCTCTGCCCCCTCCATGAGCCACTAAGGGCTCCTGGGGCCTCAGTCCTAGAGCATATTTTTTCTCTTAAGGGGTGGGGCATGCGGTACCCCTCCCCGAGCCACTAAAGGCCCTGGGGACCCCATCCCCAGTGGCCTTTTTTTAAATTCAGGGGTGGGGCACACAGCCCCCCTTCCAAGCCAAAAGTGGCCCCCAGGGACCACATTCCTGAGGGAAAAGGGGCGGGAGGACCCATGACCACCTTCCTGAGCCACAAGGGGCCTCAACAACCCCACACCCTGTGGTCAAAAGCTATATTTTAAGGGGCAGGGTTTATGGCCCTCCTCTCTGAGCATTAATAGGTCCCAGAGACCGCATCCACCAGACTTATAGTGGCCCTGGGAACCCCATCTGCTGGGGCCTGTGCTGCTTGTAGGTGGGTACCTCGGTGCCCACCCTGTGCACCCATCAAACAGTAAATTGAGGTCTGCAGCAGAGCCCCAGGGACCCCTCAGATCCAGCCAGCTCCCCTCATGCACCCATTCTGGGTGTTGCCAGAGCAGTTGTTTTTGTTTGCCAGGCAATTGTTATTGTTTGCCGGGCGGGAGCAATGTGTGATTGCCTGGATAAAAGAGTGCAGGCAGGGAAACAAAAGCTTTCTCCCACCCAGCGAGAGCATATTAAAAGAATTTTAACAATCAACTACAGATATATGAGAAACACTCATTGCACATGGTGTTCAATACGTATATAACTGTTCAGAGGAAGCCAAGTTACTCAAGATACTCAACGTCTAATTCAAAATAAATGCCCTACTATGGACAGCTTTTATCTGTATCAAACCCCTCACAGTCACTGAACCTACATTGAGAAATTAAGTTGATATGAGTAGAAAAGTGGTACTGTAAACAGTGTTTACTTGATGGAGAATGTTTACTCCATACCACACTGTTTGCAGACAGTGGAACTCTCATGAGAAGTACACCACAGAGTATTAAAACGTATCTACTAAGAACATGTACACTATATGCAACTCTTGTCAAAAAAGATACTATTTTCTTGAATTAGCCAAGGTCTGAAGATGCAGAAAATTATACTACCGACATCCTTCATACTGTGTTGAAAACTTTACAGATAGCCCATTCTGAAGCAAAAGTTAGTACCCGGTGCACACAGTCTTCTATGTTATGTAGAAATTGTCATGCTGCGACAATCCTGTCTAATTACTCCAGGCTGCTTACAATACTTAGTATGTAGTATGTAAAATTGTGTGGAACATGCTGAACACAAATCTTCAACTATCACCTGCACACAGAGTTACTCTTCAAAGCAAGGATGTATAACATGTTAAATACATCTACATACCTATGATGCATGAGGAGCACATGCTTTTTGTAAACACCTATGTACATTAGCTGGACACAGTCTGCAAAAATTTTAGGTAGAAAAGTAAAATAGTAGCCACTCGCCACTATGTAAACTATAAAAGAAACTAATACACTCATTGGATGATATAGTCAGTGATGTAATCAGTGATGCCATCAATTATGTCATTCGAGATGTCATCAGTGATATCGTAAATGATGTCATAGAACGTCATGAATGATGTAATATGTGAGTTCATAAGCATTGCATGGCGGTGGCACAGGTTATAGGTAGCTCTGCTAACTAGAACTGTAGAAAACTGTGTTTTTTAGTTCAAAACGTTAATGTTGTCACTGAGAAATTCACTGAACTATAAACCTTACTTTAACCTTTGATTTTTTTGGGAGGGGTTTCAGTGCAATTCTAAGGCCGCCGCGGTCCCTGCCGGCTCCCCGCCTCCTGCAGGAGCCGGCATTGCTTTGAGAGCCAGGGAGCTGCTGATCATGCAGCTCCCTGGATCTCAAAGTAATGTCTTTTTCTCTGCTTGCTTGACAGCAGGCAAGGAAAAAGACATGCTCTGCTTTCAGCAAGCGAGAGCATTTTCTGCTCTCACTTACTGAAAGCTTGGCAGGAGCAGTGCTCCTGCCAAGCCATAGCACACTGCAATGTCCTGGGCGTGGGCACCCTGGGACATTGCTGGAGCCGGCCTGGGGGTGGCAGTCCCCAGGGCCATCTAGGGCTCCAGGAGTGGGGCCGCGCGACCCCCCATTGTTCTAATTTGCCCCAGGGAGGTGGTGGTCCCAGTGCTGCTGGGGGCCGCGTGCCCCCATATTACTTTTGGCAAAATCCCCAGGCAGGAGGCAGTCCCCAGGGCTGCAGGGGGGGTCCTCGCATCCCCCCTGCATTATGTAAAATTAAAACCCTGGGGAGGTGGCGGTCCCGGGGCTGTGGGGAGTCTGTGTTGCCCCCTCTTTCCTTGACTAAGGGCCTGCCCCTGGAAGGTAGCAGTCCCCAGGGCCGAGAACGGCTCCTCCTCCCATTTTAGAGTTTGGTCCCAGGGAGGTAGTGGTCCCCGGAGGGTCCATGAGGCCACCCAACCCAAACTTAAAAAGCCCCAGAGAGGTGGTGGTCCCCAGGGCAGGGGGTCAGCGTGAGCCTACCATATTATTGTAATCAGCACCAGAGAGGGGGCGGTCCCTGGGACGGTGGGGTCCACAAGACCCCCCCATGATATTGAAATTAGCCCCGGGGAGGTGGCGGTCCCCGGGGCAAGGGGATCCACAAGGCCCCCCTATATTATTTTTAAATTGCCCCGGGGAGATGGCGGTCCCCAGGGCAGGGGAGGTCTGCGAGCTCCCCACCTGATTGACATTAGCCCCAGGGAGTTGGCAGTCCCTGGGGCTGCCGACCGGGCCAGGGGGCCCTCCCACATTCATAATTAAAAGTGCCCCGGGGAGATGGCGGTCCCTGGGGCTTTGATAAGCCATAGGAGGTACACCCTGAGTGCACCCCTCCTATATTTATCATATGCCCCTGGGACCGGGCCCAACCGGGGGTTATTCTAAAGCAAGCGCGGGAACCCGCACTTGCTTTTAAAAATAATTTCCCCATTGATCCACCCGCGTCAAAATAAAGAAAAATGTTTTTTAACCCCGGCTGGGTTCCTGAGGGACCCCCCACAATATCTGTTTTCTTTATTTTTTACTTTTTTTCTGGGACTCGGTTTCAAGCCATGTCCCAAGATGGCTGCCACACTTCTTGGTTGAAGTGTTGGCAGCAAATCAAATTTTAGTAGGATGCACGAGTCTACTACAAGGACTTGCATCCCCCGATATCTATATTTTTTTAAAGTTAGATATCTCAAATCCACTGAACAGATTTACACCAAATCACAAAAAGCATATTATCTGGACTAACATCTAGCTTTCTGCCAAATTTAGTGTAATTCTGCTAAGAAGTTCGGGCTGTAGTCGTGTTCAAAAAATGAAAAATCCCCATAGACTTAACATGGGGAAAACACGTTTTGGGACCCACCTTTTTTCTTGACCCCCGCTTGACGAATCACCCCAAAACCTTCAACACAGCAGCTGAACCAAAAAGGGGAAGTTAAGTGAAAAGTTAGTGGAGATTAGTCACGCGGCGCCAATGTTATTGGCAAAACAAAAAATGCATTTCCTATGGAAACTTTGGTCCTAACTATAACTACCTACTGATGACCGCAGTAGGTGATATATGTATGTATATTCACAAAAAAAACAAATGCTACAGGGGCGATATAGTTAGGGGTAGAGATTTTACTCACACAAAACCAGAGAAATTCAGCTGTTATAGTTAGCTGAGTTAACTATAACTTGCGCCCCAGCAATGCACTGCTTATGACCACACATATTACAAAACACATGACATGGTCAGTGACATCACTGATGACATCACTGATGATATCATCCAGTGACAGTGAGTGTTTTTAAACAGTTTATGAGTGTTAAATATATATGTAGCAATGTGTATTGGTGAATCAGTGGGTGTATGAGTGTCTGTATGGATGACTCGGTGGGTGCGTGACTGACTATAAATGAGTGATTAGGTGTCTCAGTGAATATATGGGTGAGTGACTGGTTGTGTGAATGTGTGTATCTGTCTGTCAGTTGATGTCTCAGTGGGTGTATGAGTATGTTAGTGGTTACATGAATGGCTATATGGGTGATTGGTTGTCTGACTACCTCTCTAGTTGTCTGTGTGTGTGTGGGTGAGGAGGTGTGTGACTGCCTGTATGGATGAGTGAGTGGGTGAGTCAGAGGCTGTATGGGGTACTGTGTGCATGTGTGTGAAGCTGTATGGGTGAGTGAGTGTCTATATGGCTGAGTTGGTGATTGAGTGCATGTGTCAATATTGGTGAGTAACTGGGTATGTGAAAGGCAGTACAGGTGAGTGATGGGGTATATGAGTGACTATATACATGAGTGAGTGAATGTGAGAGTTACTATATGGAGGAGTGCATGCTTCTATCAGTGACTGTATAGGTGAGTGAGCACGTTGTATGAGTAAGTAAGTGGGTGTGTGTGCAACTGTTTGGGTGAGTAAGTGGCTGTGTGATTGACTGTAGGGGTGAGTTTCTAGGTGTGTGAGTAGTTTTATAGGTGACTCACACAGTGTGTGAGTGCCTTTATGGGTGTATGAGTGGATATGTCAATGGCTGTATTAGTGAGTGAGTGGGTGTATGAGTGGCAGTATGGGTGAGGTAGTGGATATGTGTGTAGATCTATGAATCACTGAGTGTCTGTGTAAGTACTGGTATGGCTCTGTGAATGGGTTCATGAATGGTTGTGTGGGAGTGGCAGTAGCAGTGGATGTATAAAAGATTCTATAGAGGTATGAGCGGGTGCGTCAGAGATGCTGTGAATGATGTCATCACTGATGTCATCAGTGATGTCAGTTGAGATGTCATCAGACTCTCAGAACTGTGACTGACCTAGCCGTTTTTAAGAAATTGCTTAAAACCTGGTTATTCCGCAACTGACCTAGCTTTTTTAAAGATGCTGCTTAAAACCTGGTTTCCCGCATCCAGGGCGTCTTTAGGGTACATGGAGACTATTAGCGCCGGGGCATTCTTTTTGAGTAGCTGTGCGCTTTATAAATGCATGCATTCATTCATTCATCACTGATGTCATCAGTGATGCCACTGACTATGTCATGAGTGATGTAATATGTGAGGTTATAAGCAGTGCATTGCGGGGGCGTGAGTTATAGTTAACATAGCTAACTATAACGGCTGAATTTCTCTGGTTTTGTATAAGTAAAATCTGCCCCTAACTATAACGCCCTGTAAGCTTTGTTTATTTAGTGAATTTTGAAGGTTTTTTAAATGCTAATGCCTAATTATAACGTCCCTGTAACCTTTGTTTTTTTTCCAATGAATTTCTATGGTTTTTAAAGTAGTAGTCACGTTTGCAGATTATTGGAGAAGAGGGCAGGGCCTCTGACCACCTCACAGGAATTCCGCTGTGTAGAACTTACAGGAGGTACCATGAGGGCTTCTTGGCCCCCTTGGTCCCTCTGGAGCCAAGGGGACTTCATCCACCAACTAGTAGTGTATATACATATATATATATATATAAATATATATACATCAAAACATCCCGTTTGAAGACACAATCGAAAAGCAAATTAATTCCACTGATTATTTATTTTATAGAGAACAAGATATTTCATTCAGATGCATTTCCTAGTCTTACGCGTTTCAGAGCACAGCTCCTTGGTCACAGGCTTCAGGATACAGCGCAGAATGGGTAAAAAGGCACTCTCCTCTGCATGTCCTTTATTTAATTAGCCCCTAGTGGGCCTCACAGGTGAGTTCAACTTAGTGTTGCATGCTGGGATCAGTAGTGCACTTTTATGAATTCCTATACCTTTAGTAGGTTTCTGCACTGTAACATAATGTTCATTTGATTTAAAATCCCTCCAGTGGGCCTCCGAAGTGAAAATGTTCAGTTTATTTTTCCTTTTCTGCTGTTCCATTCAGGAAGACTCAGAGTAGTTCCATGTCCTCGTAGCCCCTTGACCTTGAGGGGTGGTGCAGTCTTCCCGGCTGTACTGCCAGTCATAAATCAGTCATCAAAACATCCCCTGTTTGAAGACGCACTCGAAAAGAAGATGAATTCCACTGATTTATTAAAAGAAAACCAGCATTTTCACTCAGATGCATTTCCTTGCCTTACGCGTTTCAGAGCACAGCTCCTTGGTCACAGGCTTCAGGATACTGCGCATGATAGGTAGAAAGGCACTCTCCTCTGCATGTCCTTTATTTAATTAGCCCTCTGTGGGCCTCACAGGTGAGTTCAACTTAGTGTTGCATTCTGGGATAAGTAGTGCACTTTCATGAATTCCTTTATCTTTAGTAGGTTTCTGCACTGTAGCAGAATGGCAGGGTGAGCAGATTTTATTCGACAAATGACATTGAAATGCCCACTGGAGGGCTATGAATTATGGAAATGATTTGATATGGCACTGCACACCTACTAAAGGAAATAAAAAAACTGCTAGCACTAGGAATTCCAGCATGCTTTGTAAAGTTTAAAAGGTCACTTGGGAGGCCCACCAGAGGGCTATACTGCTAATTAACTTGCTAATAGGAGGTGCTGCAGTAGTGTTTGTGCAAAGCTGTATTTCTGCTGTGACCAAGGACCAAGGAAGGTATGAAACGCTTTAGGCTAAAGAAAGGAACTTCAGTGCCAATTGTCGTTTTGTAGCCTCTTTACACACATTACCTGCCTGGGAGTGCGTCTTCAAATCGTGGACAAAAATGGTTTCGATATAAATATATATATGTACATGTAAATATATATTTCATGTGATCAAGCTCGCGTGTGGCGAGCGGAACGCGTCATGGCAGGCACTATGGCTGATTAAATCTGTGGATTACCTTTGAATAAACTACACTGCTTTCTCCACAACATTGAAGTTGTTTGAAGTCTTCTTGCGAGATTACTGAGGTCCGTGCCTGGTTGCTCTGCCTAGGATCGGCTGACAGGAAGTTGGAGCGCGAATATATATATATATATGTATGTATTCCACAGCAGGATCCCTGGGGTACCACCATCCAAAGAAAGGCGCAACACCAGGAAACAGACTCCAAAGGCAAAGTTAGAAAGTTAAATGATGATTTATTCGAGCATCAAATGTCCAAATGACGCGTTTCGGCCGCCAGACATGCGGCCTTGATCACATAGCGCTCTACTGGTGAAAGGGTGGTATTTATACAAGTGTGTTAGTGGCAGTGTTTCTACTATGTTCATGGTGGTGACTGAGGAGTTTTGCAGCGTATGTCTGTGGGCAAAATGCAGTAAAGCACATGTGTGACATCATGTTTTACTCCAGTGAGTACCGTAAGTGTAAGCAGACTATATATTAGCTGCCTGTCTGCTGAAGCCAGTGATTGCCCCAGTCCTCCCGCATATGTATCCTGGAAGCTGAAATCGGTGTATATATATTAAAATACAAATATGTTTGTATATACATATATATGAATATATATATAGCAACCACCTCCACGGATCGCTCAATCCCGAGCCTCTTGCCATTGTAAACTCACGGCGGGGAAGCGAACCCCATAAATCCAACAACTGTTAGTAAAATAAACACCAAAATCTCTGTGGCTCTCCTTCAGCAGGCGTGATTTATTGCAGCAACTTCACAAACTCAGCTTCGAAACGCATTGAAAAAAATATCATATGCTGATGACACTCAGATTGCCATCTCTCTCACCCACCAAACAGATAAAACCATAATCCCCCTAAATGCCTGCCTTAAGCATGTTGTGCAGTGGATGACAGCAAGTAGCATTAAACTTAACAGAGAAAAAACAGAGGTGTTGGTGGTAGGAAAAACCCCTCCAGATGGATGGTACTGAATTGGCTTGAACCCCTTGGCAAGCATCCTATTTCAAAATCAGAAGTCAAAAGCCTTTGTTTTTGACTTGATGGAAAAATGACAATGGCAACACAAGGCAATAAACTGGCAGCACCCTGCTCCGGGACAATAAGAACCTTGAGAAAACTGCTCAGATGGTTACTAGAGGCATTGCGTAGGATAGTAGTACAAGGTTTGGTCATTTCCAGACTTGATTATGGAAATTCCTTGTACCTTAGCAGCCCAAAGTCCATCAAAAATATATTTCAAGTTATTCGAAATTCTAAAGCACATATCCTGCGAACAATCCCAAAATGTCACTCTGCCACCACTGCCCTGGCAAACCTTCATTGGCTCACAGTGATTAAAAGGATACATGTCAAGGCTTTTGCATGGCCCACGAAGCAATGCACAAAAGGGGTCCCAAAAATGATTCAAAACCGATTTATCTCGTATAATCCCACAGGAATGCTACAATCCAACACTCAGCAACTGTTTGCAATCCCCAGGATAGTGGAGGAAGATCCTTCACTTTCCTGGTACCTAAACTTTGAAACGCACTCCCTCAGAACCCAAAGTACACCAAATCAGAAATAGCATTTAGGAAACAGCTAAAAACATTCAGTTTCTATCTGCACACCCTTCTGCTGGATACCTGTTTTTCATAGCGCTGGAAGGCCCTTCTTGGTAGCCATGTGCTCAAGAAATCCCCATGAATAGAATATAACAGTAGGTAGTCCTGAAATCTTACACTGTGTAGTCCACTAAAGCGAGTGATTTTTGCATTTGTGAATTTATACGGTCACACAAATGATTCTAGAACCGCTCCAATATATGTGGTCAAAAATAAATTAATGGAAAACCTAACAGCGAAAAACAAGAAGTAGGTCATACCCTTGATGAAACTGACCCACAGTGCTTGACCTAGCAAACTTCCAAGAGCAATACTTGAAAACAATTTTGATTTATGGGCTGTCCAGCTTTCGTGCATTTGTTTTGTCGGATTACATCATATGGATGACCCAGCTAAGGCCTTCAAATAAATTTAAATTAGAACATCATTACAAGTATCAAGGAATATGATGTGAGGATACCCGGGGCCAGGGTCTTTGAATCTGGCCGATATCCTCATACCAAATTCCAGGTATTACAAATGTTCCCCAGTATAAGGATTAACTGCTTGGACCTAGTAACACTTCATTCTCTATCCAGGCTGTTTTTAACCCAATGACGAGGAGAAAACTGTGGAATTTTTCCACCTGATCTTAGCAGGCAGAAAGTGTCTGCGGGATGGGTGGTGGGGAGCGTAATTATGGAATGGGAGGCTGGAGTGCAAGGCAAAATTGTGCCTGTCTAGAGGGTTTAAAAGAAAAAAACGAATCCCAAATACACATGGGGTATTAAAAAATGTCCATTCAATATTAGTCCATTGCTTCTCTCTATAGATAAATGTCAGGAAGTCAAACAAGGACACTGGATTAACCCTAAACAGCCAGGCATCTGCTGTAGTGGGGAGCTGTATTGGTCTGATGCAGCAACTCCGGAAACTTGTGACCCTGTTGTCATTCTCCATCAAGCGGGCCGTCGTGATGACATTAATCTTGTCACGCTTGGACTACGGCAACGCAGTTTACACTGGGCTTCCTGATAAACTTCTGGGGAAACTTCAGGTGGTTTTAAATGATGCGGCAAGGCTGATTTATAAATTGCCAAGAAGAGCACACGCCACCCCCTTGCTACAACAGCTACACTGGCTCCCTATCAAGCAAAGGATCAGGTTTAAGGGTCTGTGCATTGCACATAAAGCACAGTATGGAGAGGCACCCAATTACATCAAAGACCGCCTGAGGCCTTATGTGCCTGGACGCTGTCTCCGGTCATCTGAGTCTAGCTTGTTTGCTTGCCCATGTTTCAATAGAGTTACCTTGGGGGGGCGGGCCTTCTCAGTCATCATCCCCCAGATCTGGAACAAGCTGCTGGACAGTATGCGCAAGGAAGCCATCTTACTCCCGTTCCGGAGGAAACTTAAGACCATTTTGTTCACTGAGGCGTTTGGATAAGTCTACCCTACTGTGTGCTGAGTACAGTTGGACTAAAGGATTCCCGACCTCTTGATCTATGCTGTAGCGCTTAGAGACCTTCTGGTGATTTGGCGCTTTATAAATATAATTTAACATAACATAACATAACAAGGTTGGTGGCTTATTATATTCCTGATATGTCGACTTGTTTTCTGCTTTTAACCTGTTGGCTCTAGAAAGGCTATGGTACAAGCTGCAGCAATGCGATATTCCAGATGGGATGCTATCAATCTTGAAACTTTTGCACTCAGGTAACCGGGACCATGTTGAGGACGACATGCAAGATCACCTATCTAGTCAGATAGCGGTATCTAGTGGCCTTAAATAGAGCTGTGTTTTGTCCTTGTTGTTGTTTGGGCTTTATCTAGCCAACCATTTCAATACCCAGAACTCAATTCATATTGTCACACCTAAAATATGAGGATGCCACATACCCTTTGTTCTCGGGTGTGTATTGTGCCCCAAACCATGTTATTGTAAATATAGTGGTAACAAAGATATTACTCTTTGGCAAGGTGAACTTAAAGATAAGTGAGGGGCGTATTAACAAAGGTACATTTACATAAATAAACATGCTCATGCGTAAAGCTCTACTGCACTTAGGTGTATATCCACACTTTTTTGCTACTCATAATTTTTAAATTTAAAATGTATACATAATTGTACACTTACATGTCTCCATCCCCTAGAGTGTAGAGTTACTACTAGTAACTTTTCACACATAGGTGTAGATCTCCGTCACAGTTGTTGAGATCTCCCTATGGAAAAGTAGAGGGAAAAATAATAAAGGTTATTATCATTTTATAAAAATATGTTCAATATTTTATTATAAAAATACATATACATGAATTTAAAATAGCTATTATTTTATTAGCTCTTTAATTTAAACATTAGTTACAATCTATTTATTTAATTTATTTATACATTTTTAAAGAACAATAAAAAATCCCACCCAGAGTAACATTTTTAATTCCATTTATTATATATTAGATTGTTTTAAAGGTATGTATAGAACAAATGTAAACTATGGAAACATTTTAATCAAACTTTAAAAAGTTTAATTCCATTACATTTTTTAATTAAGTTTATTGTTAAATTGTAAAATAATAAAATAGTAATTTAATAATTATGTATCAAATTTTAACATTAAACAAAATGTATATAAATACTTTGAGAGTCAAAATATTATAATTTATTTTACATTATTCACTATTGGTTTTATTTTAAGCCCCTGCCACGATTATTTTCTAGGGGCATTTGTTGCAGTACCTGTGAGCAGCTATGTTTGGTGCTTGAAGTACTCCAAAGCAAGACACGCAGTGATAATGCTTGGGGTAATGAATGGCTGTAGTTGCAGACAACAGAACCAAGCTGTGGAACTAGGGAGATCTGAGTACTGCATAGACGTGAATTTAACTAAGCATTTGGTCATCTTTATCAGCATCCTTCAGAAAGTTGGTTAGTCTTTATTGCTTGTCCACACAGTGAGTTCACAAAAACTACAATATTGTTCCCTTTCATACCTACATCAACCTACTTTGACCCCTTTGGTTGCTTTCTGATTGGAGAAAAGTGGAAGGAGGTGCACAGTGCCAAGGGGTAGATTGTCCTTTAGGATAGAAAACAATGCAATAGTTACTTAAGTCACTTCAGGGCTTCACAATAAGTGATTTCCATTAAGTTAAGCTTTGAAATACCAAAAGCAATGACACTGGGTGCAGAAGAGGAGCATTCAAGAAAAGTAAAACATACAGGGGAGACACTGTAACCACTGCTTAATTTACAAAAACAAATGTAAGTGCTAGGGCCCAAAGACTTTGACTAAGAATGATTTTTGCCTTCAGCAACCACTAGAGTCATTCCTTACAGTATTGTCTCTTTCTCTGGCGTGGTACATATGTCAGCCATCTTGATATGTACAGCGTCGATATCCATTTAGATTCATGCAACAATATATAAATACCATCTCATACATTTAATTTTGAAATGTATTTGAAAGAATCAGCTTTCCACAATAATGCAAAAAATGATTACCCCTGTATTGTTTCAATCCTGCTGTGAGTATATAACACATGGTAGTTTTTTTGTCTCTATTCTGTTATTTGTTGTACATTATGAAAGAAAAGAAACTAAAAGGACTTGCCTATCATTGGTCAACCTGAAACTTCATATTTGTTTTGGCTGGGGTTCAAAATGTAAATATGGACACAGAATACCAGCCAGCATTACCTGCATTACTTAACAGCCCAGCATAGGGTGCCCTAACTTTAAAGTGGTGGGCTTGTGCAGCCTGGTTCACTGGTAGGTGAGTTGATGTTCAGTGTAAGGTGTGATAGAAATATTGCCTTGGACTAGTGCACTCTGTCCTAGGTCAGCCGATGGTACGCAACATAACAACATAAGCCAGTGTCTTTTCCTGCTTGCGGTCTTTGTAGGCCATGGTAGCAGTGGTTTTTGTGAAATACAAAAAATATGTCACTCACAATCATTTATGTTGCTCAACAGTACCACTTTATTCATGCAAAATTCACAGCTACCTGGCCTCTTCTAAATCATTGCTTTTTTTTAAGTATCAAAAAGGTAAAATACATGTAGTGCAATGACAATAATAATACATTCAAATATGTCTCAAATCCATAAATAATGATAAAGTGCAGTGTCATACATACATAGCCAGCAAAATCTATAGAGTTTCTAAGTTATATAAGATCTCCGAAAGGTAGTCTGGCATGCCAAGAACAAAGCTTTCCCTAACTGGAGCCCACAATTTTCCCAGTTTGCGTCTTTTAGGGTTGGAGTGAATTATTGTGAATTCCAAACCACAGGGAAAGATAAACTCATACCAGCAAGCCCTAAGGTAAGGAGCTTCACATTGCAGCCATGCTCTAGCAATACACTATCTGGCCACTGTGATCACATAAAAATAAATCAGAGTGAGATTGTATGGCATAGAGGTCCAATGGCCAAGCATAATAAGCCTCATAGCAAATTATTTAGCCTATCAAATGCCAAGGCCAAAAATAAATTCAGAGAGGGGCAAGTGGAAAGATTTGGGTGGCATCTGCTCCTGGCATCAAGCACCTAAAGAAATCAGAGCATGGCTGGAGGCCCATTTTAAACAATCAATAAGGTGTGTAGTATATATCAAATAGCATCTGGAAAAATAAGTCTTCAATCAAAACAAATTAAGTATTACTTGAGGCAACTGAGCACTAAAACCGATATCCTTTTCGGCCACCAGCAAACCTAGATTCTTAGTCCACTTATGAGCCAGCAGTTGTAAGTGTTGTAAATTGTGTCCAAAGGAGTGAAAATTCATCAAGGGTGGAGATGGTTAATGCACTTGAAACTGATCTGGAAACCTATATTGACCAGAATACTTTCCTATTTGGACAGGAGACTATAACATCTCAGAACATCATATTACGTCCAAACCAGTATGTAGGTACCATGATCTCGAAGGGAACACCTTAGTACACTTTTTACACAATCCATATGCTTTAGCACTCAATAAATTGATGTTAAAATTAAACCTGAAAGTAGCCAAACATGGTGGTAGTAGCGACCACCACTGCTTACCTACATTCATGGGGAGAGGTGGTGGTAACAATATTGAGCACATTCTAATTACAGATTCTAAAAGAATATCTATCCTAGATCTATGGGTAGGGTCTAACTGTATTGGTGACCACAACCCTGTGATCCTTAACTTGAATTTCAACCTTCCCAAGACCCTGGATTCAGGGGAACATATTAATATTGCCCCTGTAGGCCGGAATAGTGTTAGGATTAAAGGGGCAGGTGTTAATCCAGCTGATTTTATAAAGAACCTGGTGGCAAAGAACTTGGACCAATTGCTAATTGGGCTGGAGCCTGAAACCAGCTATTGGGAGAAACAGGATGCCTACATAACTATATTTAACTCCATTAATCAATCACTGACAACGAGGGTTACATCTCGTGGGAAGGAAAGGAATGGGTGTTGTTTGATGGGAATGCACAAAGGCTAGAAGCTGATGATTAAAATCCCTAACCAATACCCCAGGGACATCAAGGCAGACAGGGCAGCTAAAGCAAATTAGAACAATGCTTTAAAGACCAGGAAGAAATTCCTACAGGGGGAGGCTTGGGTGAACCTGGTACAAGGCACCAAATCTAAAGATAGTGTTCTGTTCTTGAAAACCGTTAACACCTTTGGGCAGCTGACCAACCCACATGTATTACAATTACTTTAGACGAGGTAGTGAGCTCTATTAACAACAGCCCAAAGGGTAAGGTCGCAAGACCAGACGGGGTCCCAATGGGTGTGTATAGATCTGAGCCTAATTTATGGGCCCCTTTTGTAACCAAGGTTATCAATGCAGCAGGAACCGGTTTGTACCCCCTACCTGGTCAACCTCCTAATTATACCCATTTTTAAGAAGGGTTCCAGAAATGACCCAAAATATTACCGGCCCATCTCACTGCTGGACTCCTCCACTAAAATTGTTGGGGAGAGTCTTGCTAGACAGATTGGAACTATGGGCTGCAGAGAACAAAATTCTCTATAGTGCCCAGTATGGGTTTAGGAAAGGTCTGGGGACAGTTGAGCAATCGCTCATCATGAATCTATTAATGGGGAAGTATACCCAAGCCATGGACAGATCTTTGCTTCATTGATCTTACTAGTGCCTTTGATTTAGTTAATCACAGGAAACTCCGGAACGTTTAGACAAAAAGGGGGCCCCTTAGGAGATTGTTTCATTTTTAGCCCATTTGTACAAACATCTAGAGGAAAAGTTAGATTTGGAAGACAGGGCGATCTAACAGAACCTTTCGGTATAAGGAGAGGGGTGCGACAGGACTGGACTGGCAGCGCCAAAGGGAGATTTGTGTCTCCAACATGATCAGGAATAATGAAGGGATGATGAGGTTTGCCTCTAGGTTGGGCAACAAACCTATTGCCCAGATGCTTACCCTTTATAATGCTAAAACAATTTCAACTGCAGTATATGGCGCAGGGATGAGGGTTATAGGGGCGAAGAGTGTCCTACAGACAACAGAAAATACCTTTTAAAGGTGATTGCTATCAGTACCCTGCTCTACACTGGCATCTATTGTGCATTGGGTGTTGATTTCTTTTCAGATATCCTTGAAACTAAACCCCTATTATTGTGGCAATCTGTTTGGTTCAAACAAGAAACTCTGTTCGCTAAGTTAATTCTTAGGGCTGTATGTACCTAAATATGATGACTAGAATCCCGTGGTTACGGAACATAAAACAGGCCCTATTGGGCCTGGACAAGGCATAGAGAGATTTGTGGTCTTATCCAGAGGATATCTTAAGGTATTCAAAAAAAATAATTAGAGAGCATGTTCTGGAAGCCTGTTGTGGGAAGAGGTAACAAGTAGAACTTCTTAAGGTTACAGTGGGGCAGTACACAGTATGGGATGAGCAGCCAGGGTGTAAACTGTACTTTACGATAGTTACCAATGCACAGCACTGATATCTTTTAACTCGCTTCCACCTTCTAATTTTTCATTATTTGACTGCATTCCCAAAAAATGAGAGCTAGGGCACAATTACCAGAAAATGTCCCAGTGCTAATCGATCGGAGGAGTCCACCGAGCACATAGCACTTTTCCATAAATGCTCTCTGATCCCAGGAAATCCATTCCTAAACCAATATTTTCTGCAAGAGAGAATTGTTTACCATCAGGCGGCTTTTACATTTTTGTATGAATTAGGGGACGTCAGAGTATGCTATAGAGTTGCCCTGTTTTGCTCCACTGCAATTCATATTAATGCTTTCTTAGATGATTCAGGAAACCAGAAAAGTTGGTAAGGGTTAATGTGCTAATTTTAGCTCCATGCTTTGCTTTATTGGTGATTCCATTTAGGGCTTCATGATTAAATGTAAACAGTGTCAGCAGAACTCAATTTTAACCATATGGTTATTATTTGATTGGTGTATTTATGCATGACGTTTGTATATAATTCCATTTTATTCACATTTATGTCTCATTTTGACTGCTTTGACACTGTGTGAATTCTGGTTTTAGGAGATCAAGGTTTCTAACAACACTGTGATAATTTATTCTAATATCTTGTGCTTTTATGGCTCAGATAATTCGTGCCAAATAAAGTTTTTTCTGATCTGATCTGAGTGAACAGTATTATACAAAGTGTAAATGGTCTGAGATTTGGGGAGGCAGTAGAGCTGCTCCAGAAATATATGAGGCCATATAGTGAGACCTTTAACTGTGAAGTGGGTACGAACTCCCTAAGTTGTAGGTGTTTAAAAACGTTCTGTTGATGTGCCCCGTACAAACCCGGGATTTCCTCAAATTAGTGCAATATGCTGTCAGAGAACTGTTGGCCAAGTTGCTTAATGTTGATCTGATGCAAAATTGCAAATAACCTTCTTGCAAGGACACAGGTAAGTTGGGATTGCTCTCAGGGGAGGTGAACTGATTAAAAGCAGAAATTCCACTGTATATCTTAATTGCAGCACAAAACCAGTGTCTTGAACCATATGTGTCTGAAATAGACTGTACCAATCAAACTTGAGGTTAATGGTGGTGCTTAGTTAAGAACCGGGTACTCTGGAAATAGATAGGATAGCTTCCATTCTGTCCTCCCCATGACTGCCCTGAGTCGAAGCCCAAATGAAGAAAGAAAATACAACCACAAAGATGGAAGAGCCAGGCTACCCATATTTTGAGGAAACTGCAGATATCTTATAGCGCAATACATTTTCTTATAACCCCATATGAATCCCTGCCAACTAATCTCTACCATTTTGAAGAATTTCCTGGGAAGTGTAACAATATATACCTAAAAAAGGTATTAGAACCGAGGCAGGATAACCATTTTGATGAGGTTGCAGCGGCCCATCAGCCATAACCGAAGTCTATCTCATTTATGAAAGAGTGTCATAGATTCATAGTATAGTCCCAAGTAATTACGCTAAATCACCTGCTCTGTGCGTGGAGAATTAAAGACCCCTAGGAAAGTGGCCTCATTAACATTGCTGGGTTCAGTAGGGACTACAGCCGAGATATTTATAAGTTGGTTTTGCCAATATTCAATTTATAACCAGAGACTGTGCCAAGTTCAGCAGCCGCTGCTACAATCCTGACAAGTGCCTGTGCAGGGGATGACGAAAAATGACAATGTCACCCACATAGTCCATTACCTTGATGATAAGCTTCAGGTGCAATGGAGGTATAGTATCCAGGAGCTTAAGTTTCTGGATAAAGGACTCCAAGTATAATGCAGACAATACTGAGGACAGGGGCTGCCCTGCCGAGTACACCGTCGAAGTGACAGGCTGTTCAATATTTGCACCGAACTGAAAATACTAGTAGATAGAGAAGTGTAGAGGGTTTTAATCAACCCTATATCTTTTGCCCGAACCCAATTTTTGGAAAACCCCCCCAAAAAAATCCCCAAGCCACCCTATTGAATGCCTTTTCAGCGTCGAGTAGGATCAGGCCCGCAGGCTTGCCTCTTGTTTCAGCTACATCCAAAACAGAGAGGGCTGTATTAACATGGGCTGCGGTATACTGTCCCAGAATGAACTCATGCTGCTGATTGTCCCCTAGGTTTGGAACAACTGCAGACAGGCGATTTGCCAGGGTATTAGTTTAAATTTTAGTGTCCGTATTCGTTAAAGAAATTGGATGGTACGGTCCTGCAACTAAGCAGATCTTTAACCTTTTTTTTAAAGAAATCGAGCTATATGCTTCCTTGGGACATAGGTACTGACTGCAAAAAAGCTTGAGCATTAACCAGCTCTTCAAATCTAGGGACCAAAATGTCTGCAAATGTTTTGTAAAACTCAAGAGGAATAGAGTCTGGTCCTGATGCTTTCCTTGAGGCTAACTCAGCCAGTGCTTTTGTAATGAATAAATGAATGAATGAATCTAGCATTTATAGAGCGCTACTGCCACTCCCAAGCTAGCATCCTGGCACTAGGCGGTAAAGAACAATCAAAAAGTCATAACTGTTAATGAAAAGAAACTAGAACTCTGTATTAGTGAGAAAGACATACAGAGGATTCATCAAATTAATGAATGACATATGGAGTCCGAGGCATAAAAAGTCATGTCTTCAATAGTTTTTAAAAAGGGGTTCCGAATCAATGTGTCTCAACTGCATGGGAAGCCGATTCCAGACCTTAGTCCCTAAAAACACGAAACTTCTGCCTCCTTTAGTCTTGAGCCTAAAAGTAGGAGGTTTAAGGTTAGCAGATGAAGATCTCAAAAACCGAGAGGTAGTGTATCAGTGAATCTGGCAGTAAGGTACTTTGGTCCTACTTCTCTGTAGGATTTGCAGTATTTTTTATCTTGTGGATTGGCAGCCACTGGATAGTTTTAAGGCCTGCTGAGGCTGATGAATGACGTGGCAATTTTAGCATTAGCCTAGCGGCTGGTGTTGTACTACCTGGACTTTCTGAAGAGTTTGTTTAGTGGTACCTGCATATATACTATTACAATAGTCCAATCTGGATGCAATCAGTTCAAATGCCACTGTTTTTCTTGCTGAAGGGGGAAGGTAGTCAAAGAATATTTGTGTGATTGTATTAAGTTAAAGCACATTCCTGCCACTGCTTGAGGATGGAATGATAGGGAGGAGTCAAATTTCACGCCCAGGTTTTTTCCTACCCCAACGGTGTTGGGCGGGGGGGGGGGAATTAGGCCACCATAACATAGGATTAAATGTGCTGTCCTTGCCTAAAAGCATGATATCTGTCTTGCCGGTATTACACTTCAGGTGGTTAGTTTGCATCCATCGAATAACCTCCATTAAACATTGTTTAAAATTCGCTTCAGAGCCAACGGACGTTTATCCCTATATGCGTAACAGAGTCCTCTAACATCTGGGTTTGAATAGGCATTAAGTATGGTAAGTTTATCCCTTCCAGATACTCTGTTATAGCTAATAAAGGGGGGGGGGCTTTCTTCATGATAAAGTGCTGCATAGAACTCCCAAAAGACAGATAGAATAGCTGCGGAGCCACAATGCACTTCACCTGATAAATCCCAAATTCCAGCAATTACATTCTTTGATTGTCTATCTCTGATCTGAAAATAGAGAACCCGTCCCATCTCCTCACTGCTTTTAAAACAGAGAGCCTGTTTTGTGCGCCAACTCCATTAAACTATAACCCACACCTCTTTCTGAAGACTCATGCAGGTGATAATTAATTGCTCCCATACTCTTTCAGCTGCCTGAGGAGAGCCTTTGACCAATTTTTTTGAATATTCAAGCTCTAGAGTTATAAGATCTGCACGGGTGTGCTCCGCCTTATATCTATTCCTTTCATTGCGCTGGATGGTATAACTAAGAGTCTGACCATGGATAACTGCTTTCATCATATCCCACACAATAGTCAGATAGGCTGAGTTTAGGTAATATGAAAAATAATCATCCAAAGATGTCAACTTTAGTTCAAATATTGTTTGTAAAGCAGCAATTTGTGGTCTAATGTCCACCTTGACAGTCTAATGTCCACCTTGATGGAGAAGCAGTACCATCGTCGGAGCTTGGAAAGAAAGAAAAAGAATTGTGATCAGAAATAATGCATGGGTTTAGCTTGATTGACATCGATGGAACAACGATGCAGCTCGCAAAGATCATATCAATCCTAGAAAGGACCTTATGTGGTGTAGAGATTTTCTCATGCGTCCCACGGCCAATGAGCCCGAGGTGGTATCAATTTGTGGGACCAATGGCTGATTAAAGTCATAGCAAATGACCAAGGGTTGTGCCATTGGGACAATTCATCTAGTAAAAAGTAACAGGCGAGGCATCATCTTTATTGGGTGCATACACCCCCCAAAAACTAAATCTGACATTATACTTTGCTATGTTGGCAATGACCCATCTGCTGAACTGATCCATTTCAGACTTATAGACCTTCCATCCTTGATCCCTGGCTAGTGAACCTACTTACCACCCCCGTTTACAGCCTTTCCCGCCTCTAGCTGTCAGCATATTATACCCCCAGATATTCAAATGTTTAGACTCTATAGTAGATAGATGAGTCTCTTGGAGGCAGAGCAGGTGAGGTTTAAGAAGGAGGAGTTCTTACTCCACATTCCAGCACTTAGCAGCCATTCTTAGACCGTTGATATTCCAGCTACATACATGCAGTGCCTGACTACCGCTACTACCATGCACTATTTTCACGCATTATAGACACCATATTCTGCATGACACTGCACACATCATTCCTATTTGGTACTGTCTCGTTTTCCCTTTTTGCTCCACCCCCACCCAGCACCAAAAAAGAAAACACAGCAGATCCTTCACCAACGTTTACCAGACAAACCAAACCCACCCCCTACTCGGCCCCCTGCCATCACTCCAACCCACCCAACCCCTTACCTATCTTGGATTCCCAAAAGAAGCCAGGATTTTTAGTACAACCTCTCTCCACCTCTAAACAAATATGCAAACTTTGGCTAATCTTTGAGACTAGCCCCTCCCCTACGCCTAGTAGTATCTGCTGTCAGTGTGATGCCCCCCTACCAACTCACCCAGCTGGCACAAGAGCAGTCAAGAGGGCCTACTTGTCCTCACTCAGACTCTTTACTAGTCATGTCATTCCTTCCTAACGGGGTAGTCTTCGACCATTGATCCATCAAGCAACTTAGCCTGAGCCGCATCATTTCAGAAATGGTTCCTGCCCTGGTAGCTAATCTTTAGTGTAGAAGGTTCAAGCAAAAAAACAGTTGCCCCCAACCTCTATAAGTCCAGAATTAACTCATGTAGCTGCCACCTATGGGTCATTGTTTCTTTATAAAAGTCAGACCTTACAAAGAATTCAATACCAAGTGCCCTGACTGGTGCTCTATGGTGGGCTGCTTGATGAATATGTTGGTGTGAAATTAAATTGCCTACATACATCAGAATTGCCCATGGATATTGGGAAGCTCGTCCCACTGCAATTTTGTGAAATGGGAATCTGTGTGCCCTCTGAAAAGCACTATTTAGATCCCAGTCAGCAAACTGCGGGAGTGAAGTTGTATGCAGTAAGACGACAAAGGATTGAGTGTCTTTTCCTTCCTTTCCTTCTGGCAACCCTAGAATCCAAAAAGTATTCCTGTTGAGGCGATTTTCCATGTCCTCAACTCGAAAGGCCAACTGGACAAGTTTAGAGCCCTGAAGTTCCATCTGAGTTTGGTTATCCAGGGTTTGATCCACCAAAAAGCTTGGTTTCTCTTCAACTGCTGTAATCCGGGTCTGCAGGACATCTATATATCTTGATAACTTGCAGAGCACCCCTTGTGTCTTCAAGCAAGCTGTTTTTAAGGAGAGGTTATCCTTGTGACTTTTGGCTCTGTGGGTCTGTATAAGCCCGTAAATCTCTAACATAGATGGTTCGGAGTGCCTCATCACAGTAGATTTTACCTGTGTGCCCAGACCTCCCACAGCCATCTTGCAGTCTTCACACTTCACCCCTGTTTTTGAGGTTTCTAGCACTGTTTCTGGGGGCTGCTGCTGTTGTTCACTGTCAAGGTAAGCTCAACTCCTTCGGGGTCCCATAGTAGCTCTTCCTCTTCACCAAACCAGTCTGGATCTAAGGAGCCAGCTTCAAAAACCTATGACAGCAACTCCTCCACCTGTCCTGTCGATAATGTAGCAGCAGCCCTGGGTGCACTGGGACCAGCAGCATGTCCAGGCCTATCTTTCTGGAGTGCTGTTTCAAGTCAAATCGTGGTAAAATCTTACAAAGGTGGCCCCTTGGTCTGTGAGCCTTGAACATCATCAATCTGCTCCATATTCTCCTCCTCTGCCTCTGATTGGCTACTGGCCTGTGAAAGAGAAACTAAGGCCTCAAGAGCTTCTTAAATCTCATAAAGCTCCTGTGAGGAGCCTACAGGTGTCTGCTGCTAGCCAATACTCGATCCCTCTACCTCAGCTTCAATATGCATGACTTTCGTCGTACTCACAGTAGGTATCTCCTCCTGGCATGGTGGCACCCCTGAGGCTTTAGCATGCTTTACAGTACCACTCCTTGGAGCTCTGGCATCTGATGCTGCCAAGCCATTACCCCTGCAACTATTCGCCCTGTCTTCAGCAGTTTGATTGCTTGAGCGAAGAGCCTTTAATGGTTCAGAGGTGTCCAGACTGCCCATGAGGTTGTCATGAGTAGATGAGTCAGTGTCCAGACCAATGTTATGTTATGTTATGTTATGCTATCTGGGTATTTGTAAAGCGTGCAGCTACTCATTGAGTGTTCCGGCACTGAGGGCATCTAAGCCGGGCTGACAGAACGCTGGCCAAGGAGGAAAAGTACTAGTGCTGAAATAACCAAGTCATGTCCAAACCAGAACAGCCCTTACGACCATGATAAGCCCCATCTCACAAAGTATTCGGAATGGCATAGACTGTAATAGATTTCTGCACAGGAAGGGCGTTGACCCCCTTAGTGGAGCTTAAATCTTTTTGGTACTCTGAGGCCCAGGAGAGATTCTTTGGTTGGCACGCTCTCCTTTGCACTCACAGAACAGCTGGTACTGAGCCCCCCACACCACCCACCTGAGACTCCTTACCGGCCTTCTGATGTAATAAAGGGGTGCGCACAACAAAGTTGTCCCTGGTACAGGCCTCTTGGTGTTTGAGGTACCCTCAGAGCACCCCACCATGCGGGAGCTCCAAAGCGGCATTTTCCAGGGTTAAATAACAGTCAGTACATTGGCTTCCTTCAGCCAGTGATCAACGCGTTGTTGTGGCCCAAACAACCCAAACCAAGCAATCCATATCTCATCCCGAGCCAGTCCAAGAAGCATACACCGTTGGACGTCCAAGTCTCTGCCCCTCTTCGCACAGTCAAGGCCGTCACACCCCAGCTTCACCAGGTGAGGCAGTTCTGTGTGTCACTCTGTGTAGCAGATTCTCGCCAACCCCCCAGTGGTTGAAGTGGGTGATATCAACAGGACACGGCGTGCCCCTACCTTTTTTTTATTTAATAGAATCTGTTCCGCTACTTATTTTATTTTAAAAATATGTCCCAGGATGGCGGAAATAGCCAATACCTATAGACAGCGCTTGGTCGCTCTTTGTTGTTCGGGGACGAGGTAGACAGAGAAGTAAAAGGACTCTGTCTCTTTCTTCCTTCCCAGAGAAGACAAGGTCATTGTCCACTTCTCCTGCTCTGCCGTTGTCAGCTGCCCTCCACCCCTTTCTCTCTTTCTTCCTCTTCCTTTTATTCCCTCTGTTGCTGTCTCTGTCCTGATCCTCCTCACTTGCTGAAAAACGTGACTTCAAGAAACAGCTCTCACCCTCTCTTTCCTCTCCTTTCCTTCATTTGTTCCCCTGTGCATTGGATCCAAAAAATAAAGAAACACTTTTGCTGGAAATGTTGTCTTTTTCTGGCATTTTTCTATTCCAACATACAGCCTCGGAAAGAAGAGAAAAAAAGGTTAAAAATACAAAAAATAACTAAAGCAAGACAAAGTGGCCGCAAAATGTCCACATTGGTTTTATTCACAACCAAACACATTAGCGCCACTTTACAGAGTTTGCCAGAGAAGCCCTAATTTCATTTTCTCGTCTTTCTTTGGACAACATTGTTTTCCCCGGCTGGGAAAGTGCACCATTCCTGAAGGTACTGAAATACCTGATTGATCCCTGGAGCAGAAAACGTTAAATGTGATCCTTATCAGCTGTTTTCCTTATTTCAGTTTATAAAATGTGTACCCCAGCTCTTTGTTCAGAGATACGTTTTGTAAGAATATAAGCAATGGACATTTCAATGAGTCCCTTCCAGGCCCTGTAGTCATGTCCTTAACTTTTCAGGCAAAAACACTCATTGATTTCTGAATAATGAGTGTAATAGCATTACGGTAACCATGTTGTTCCTGCTTACATTTCACATGCTTTACTTAATCTTGCATTCCCTATGAGTTTTTGCTTTTTCCAGGATGTTGTTACTTTTTTTTTAGGCGACATATTAGTCTTGTTTAGTGCAAAATTTTAATTGAGTCGCATCCAAGTGTTAATAGCGGGGCACAATTGGGTTGTAGTTTAAGGCAGTGCCAGTTTCTCTCAGTGGGACATTATGGTTTTCAGTGGGGGGAGATGATGTGGCACTGTAGGAAGGTGGAATCTGACTATATGGTTGCCCCCACTTTTTTTATGGTGTTTTGCTGGTTTATGACTTAGTTGGACTGGGACCCTGCTATTCAGGGCCCCAGTCTATCTGCTCTCTCTAAACGACATGGAGTGCACTCTAGGTGCACTAGTGATTGGATACTGTGGTGCCTTATGAGTCCCTAGTATATGGTACCTTAGGTGCCAAGGGCATAGGTACTTCACAGGCCTACCAGGGGCTGCAGCATGTTTTATGCCACCCCTGGGAAGCAGACTAAATCTGACACCACAGGCCTGCTACTGCAGCCTGGGTGAGGTGGTGCTAGCACCCCTCACTGAGATATAGGTTTCCTATATCTCTCCTGCACACACATATAAACCTATCAGTCACCCCTATGGCAGGCCCTATCAATCCTGAGGGCAGGGTGCTTGGCTTCTATGTGAGGGGGTGCCTCTGCATGAGCAGGGCCCCTCTGCAGTTCTCAGAGTCCATTCTCTGGTGCTGTTTGTGGATGCGGTTAAACCATATACTCTTAAGTGCATTATATCCTCGCGGTAGAATGCTAACTTTGGAATGGCTGCATCAAAACATGTCGTGTTTGGTGTCAAACATCTTGGAATACTACCCCCCGCCAATCCTGGCGGCGGGGGTAGCATTCCACCCTTCTAGAGGGATAAGACATGTACCTGCTGTGGAAACGCGGTAGAATCCTGCAGAGCCCTGGCATCACAAAATGGATGCCACCAGTCACAGACACTGGGCTGCCCTCCTGCTGATGACCAACACTCACAGTGGAGGAAGCCCAACAATAGGCATCCTGTCACAAGGAGGTGTAACCACCTCCCAGACAGGGTTTAGTGTATTGGGGCTGGGTGGGTGCACTCTTAGAGTGCTTTGAAGTCCTGCACTGGGGGAGCAGAAGGCTCCTCTGTGCATATGCCAGTTCAAACCAGCTCAGGGGCTACCTGCCCCTGCTCTGGCGCGAAACTGGACAAAGGGAAGTGGGTGTAGCCACCCTCTCCCTTGACCCTCCCATAGGTGGGGTCATAGAGCTAGTCCATCCCCTCTTTTTAGTATAAGAGGGGGAACCTTGCCATTGCAAAGCAGATAACCCCTGGACGACGCTCTACAGAAGAATCCTGGCCCTTCGACGTTCCACTACCTTTGGAAGACAGAAGAATCTCCCTTGGAGTCAAGGAGTGACTCCCCTGCTTGGCAGGCACCAAAAACGACAACGACGGTCGCAAACTACGCCGCTCCCGCCGGAGTCCGAAGTCCCTGCAGCCCAAGAAGTGGATTTCCTGACCTCTCCCAGGCCATCGTGAGTCCCCAGCGAAGCTGAGGCAAGTGGACCCCCGAGTAACGAGGAACCGCGACCCCTGGGTACCGTGCACTATTGTCGAGTGCAACCCCTTCACAACGTTCTACGAACTTGTGCTTTGGACCACGTGTGGTCCCGACCTCCAGCAGGAATCCCTCCGAAGATCAGAGGCCTACACCGTCCCGAGTGACCGTGGGCCCCTGTTGAGTGATTCCGCCCGAGGTGTCTTCGCGATCCCTTGCCCGCTGGCTTGTGGGTCCCCAGAAGACTTCTTAAAGAAACCGAAGGGCTCCCCTGGTTGCTCCAGGCCTGCCCTGACTTACCCTCGCTGGGTGAGTTCCACAGACCTTGCTGGTCTGCGCCATCGACTTTTCTTCATCTCCCCGAGACTTGCGGCTGCCAAGGCTTGTTGGCTCCGATCGAGTTGCCGACACCGCAGTCAGCTGCAGACGTCGAGGGACACACCGAATCCAGCTCCTGGTCGTCGTCGACGCCTCCTGGACCACGTGGCTGAAGAGTCAAGGCACCTGCAACCGACCTGAAGCGACCGACGACGGTGGGCATCCATCTTCCTTGCCCCGGGTCACTGCCAAGTGACTTTGAACACTGTCCCCTCTGCTTTCAGGTCATCCTTCTTCAGAATCCAGGCTTGGATTCCACCGGACACTTCTTCAGCTCCCGCAAGCAGCAAGTCTTCTTTGTTCGCCATTGAAAACGACGCCGCGACCCGACACCAAAGGACACCTGTGCACCCGGCTTCCCTGGGTGAGGTAACTCCAGCACTACGGTGCTCCTGTGGGTGTGGGCCCTAGAACTACTTACCCTGTAAGTGACTTGCTTGTAGGTTCTCCCGAAGTATCCTAAAACTCTTTATTTCCAACCGCGACTTGCCCCATTGAAGTTAACGGCGATTCGCGCCTGTGTATCCACACTGCACGCGTCCCCCGTGGGTCCTTTACTTACCTGCCTTGGGTGGTTTTGTGAGGCCCCAGCACTTCTGAAGGCCCTAGGCCTTGTCTCCCTGCAAGTCGTTGTTTCTAAGTCTCTTACTTAGTATATGGTCTGGTACGCCCCTAGGGCCCCAGCCATATTTTGTGCTTAACTTATTGTGAAACGTTGATTTGTGCATATGTTTGTCTTCTAATCTCATAAAGAGATTAGTAGAGAGTTATTTAGAAATAAATACATATATATTTGATATATATACCTGTGTGGTGTCTTTTCATTTGGTGATTCAAGAGATTATATGGTAAAACAAGCTGCTTTACATTCCTCCGAGACTTAGCCTGAAGGCTGCTCTCCACAGCTACCACTAGGATAGCTTTCTTTAAAAGGTTGTCTTAAACCTATCTACCATAAGAGTCGATTTGCCCTGGTGCAAGGTGTCCACTTTAATTAGTGAACAGCATATACCAGGCCAACTTCTCACATTGGTGGGCAGCGTGTGGGATTCCAGCTTGCCATTGTTTTACCAGAAAATCTCTATTTGAATTACTAACTGAAAACCATTATAGGTACTCAAGGTACATATAAAGTCAAGCTTAGTATCAATAAGTTCTACTGAACTTAGAGCTGTGTGCCAAGGGATAGCACACCCTTTCCACAGCTCAAGCTAGGATCAGTAGGCCACAAACTAGTGTAGGTAGTACAACACTGCACAACACTAGAATGTCCTTAAGGGGTGGACCCAGTGGATCCACTCAGCCTCAGTATAAGGACATGGCTTTCTCTGACTTGAGAGCCATGTGTGTTGACAGACACCTGAGACTAGGACAGAGTCCCTCAACACTACACCTGATAGATCTGCTGACAGCAGATGACCTTAGATTGGCTCTAGGAGCTAAAGGGTTTGAATCAGTGGGTGGGTCAGTCATAGTATCTGGGTCAGATGATGAAAATCAGAATGACCAAGACTCTGTGATTGAAGGGCCAGGCTCCAAGGAGCCTGAAAAGGACAGAGGAATTCTCCCTAAGAGAACTGGCAGAGTGGATGAGAGGCACAGATCCCCTTCCAGGGAATCTGAGCACTCTTATCACTCTGGCAGAGAATTTGTCCAAGAGAGGAGCTCATACTTTAACTTAAGAGAGACCTCCTCTGAGAGAAGGTGCAAACTGCTCCAGTATGAGGAAGCCAGAGTGGCCCTCAGAACCAAGCAGTTGGCACTGGATAGGGAAGCCCTGGAGATCCAGAGAGCTTCTAGAAAAGAGGGGTTAGAACCCCCTGGTGGCAGCAACAGAGTCCCTAGAGGCAGAGAATATATCCCTGACCATAGGAACCTGAGCAAGGTTGTTCCTCCCTACCAGAGTGGGGATGATATCCACAAGTGGATAACTGCTATGGAGAGGGCCTGTAGAGTACAGCAGGTCCCCCAAAAGCAGTGGGCAGCAATCTTGTGGCTCTCCTTTTCAGATAAAGGAAGAGACAAGCTCCTCACGGTTAGAGAGGAGGATGCTGATGATTATGAAGTCCTGAAGAGTGCACTGATAGATGGGTTTGGCTTAACCACTGAGCAGTACAGGTTGAAGTTCAGAGATACCCAGAAGGCACAGACTCAGGACTGGACAGACTTTGTAGATTGTGCATCCAAGGCTCTGGAGGGTTGGCTGGTTGGCAGTAGGGTTACTGATTTCAAAGGATTTTATAATCTAATGATGAGAGAACAGATCCTTAATAATTGTCAAAACCAGCTTTTACACCAGTACCTGGTGGACTCTGATCTGACCTCTCCCCAAGAATTGGGAAAGAAGGCAGACAAATGGGTCAGAACCAGAGTAAGGCCTAAGAATCAGGGTGGTGACCACAAGAAAGATTCTACCAAGTCCCAAGAGAAAGGTGGGGATAAATCCAAGGATAAGTCCACTACAGGGCCCCAAAATTCCTCTTCTGGGGGTGGGTCCCAAACTCCTTCCTCTCCTGAAAAGAAACCCTATTGCCATGTCTGTAAAAAGCCTGGGCACTGGAAATCTGATCCCAGTTGTCCCAGGAATGGCAATAAAGAAAATGTTCCTCCAACAACTACTACCACCCCTCCTGGTACTACCAGTAGTAATCCTCCAGTTGGGAGTAGTGCACCCAAAAAGTTAGGTGCTTTTGCAAGAGGAACAGAGGTGGGCCCTAGTTTAGACAGGACCCCCTCAACAGACTCCTCAGATTCTGATGGTGGTATAGGATTTGCCACCTTTACCGTGGGTCCCACAGCATTGGGCAGGTACAGACTGGAGCCAATAATTAATGGTCAGAAAGCTGTGGCATTTAGGGACACAGGGGCTAGTGTCACCATGGTGGCAGGGAAACTAGTCCCCCTCACCAGCTTTTACCTGAGTTTAAATACCAGGTGACCAACATTGATGGTGTCAGAACAGATCACCCCATGGCCATAGTCAATCTCAGCTGGGAGGGGGTCACAGGCCCAAAAGAGTGGCAGTGTCCCCAACCTTACCTGTAGATTGCCTGATGGGCAATGATCTGGAAATTTCAGCCTGGGCTGAAATTGAACACCAAACCCATCTGAAGATGTTGGGTGTCCCTGTAAGGTTAGTGGGGCTGTGATGGCCACAGCCCCAGCCCAAGATTTTGGAGAGATGGAGCCTGGAAGAATGGCCCACTCTCCCCCAGAAGAGAGCACAAGGGTTGAAGAAAAGTCTTCTTCCCTCCAGACAGTAGGTAAGGGTCAGCCTCCTCAGGGAACTGACCCTACCCCTAGTGAAGGAACTGCCACAGAGGTAGTCAGGCCTGGCCTGGCCACCCCCTGATGGCAGAGGACCCTTACAAGGTGGTACCCAGTCTGGAGCAGGTAACCTGCCCCTCTCTACCCTGCCTCAGTCAGCCCAGGGCTGCAGAGGTCAGGGAGGTCAGTGGACCCCCAGGGCCCCCTGTCCAGAGGAACCCCCCATCAGCAGATTAGGGGCACCCAGGCTAGTAGCCCTAGCCAGGTAGAAATTCCTCAACCCTCTGAGGGATCCCCCATACCTTTATGTAGGGACCTCCCCAGAAGGACTCTGTTAGGCAAGGGCAAACCTGGGACCAAAAGGTTCCAAACATGCCATGTCCCTCCAGTGTTCCACCCAAAGGGACCCAACCCCCGGCTGTAGGCAGTCAAAGGTTGACCCTTAGAGCAGAGTACCACTCAGTCATGGAAAGACAGGCATACATGGTGACCAGTGAGCTGAGAAAGCTGAGGCCAACATTCCTAGGGCCACACTTCCCTACTCAGACACCTCACCAGCCTGGTACTTTACCAAAGCACACCACAGGTAGTGATTCCCCATGGTGGAGACCCTCTCATACCCTTAGGGTGAGGGATTGCTTAGTGGACCATAAGACAGGGGGCAACCATGCTAGTGCAGGTGCTTCCTTATATGGCCACTTAGTCAATAAAGGCTCAACTGGCCAAGGTTAGCCTTATCTCCTTTCGTTTGGGGGGTTATGTAGGAAGGTGGAATCTGACTATATGGTTGCCCCCACTTTTTTTATGGTGTTTTGCTGGTTTATGACTTAGTTGGACTGGGACCCTGCTATTCAGGGCCCCAGTCTATCTGCTCTCTCTAAACGACATGGAGTGCACTCTAGGTGCACTAGTGATTGGATACTGTGGTGCCTTATGAGTCCCTAGTATATGGTACCTTAGGTGCCAAGGGCATAGGTACTTCACAGGCCTACCAGGGGCTGCAGCATGTTTTATGCCACCCCTGGGAAGCAGACTAAATCTGACACCACAGGCCTGCTACTGCAGCCTGGGTGAGGTGGTGCTAGCACCCCTCACTGAGATATAGGTTTCCTATATCTCTCCTGCACACACATATAAACCTATCAGTCACCCCTATGGCAGGCCCTATCAATCCTGAGGGCAGGGTGCTTGGCTTCTATGTGAGGGGGTGCCTCTGCATGAGCAGGGCCCCTCTGCAGTTCTCAGAGTCCATTCTCTGGTGCTGTTTGTGGATGCGGTTAAACCATATACTCTTAAGTGCATTATATCCTCGCGGTAGAATGCTAACTTTGGAATGGCTGCATCAAAACATGTCGTGTTTGGTGTCAAACATCTTGGAATACTACCCCCCGCCAATCCTGGCGGCGGGGGTAGCATTCCACCCTTCTAGAGGGATAAGACATGTACCTGCTGTGGAAACGCGGTAGAATCCTGCAGAGCCCTGGCATCACAAAATGGATGCCACCAGTCACAGACACTGGGCTGCCCTCCTGCTGATGACCAACACTCACAGTGGAGGAAGCCCAACAATAGGCATCCTGTCACAAGGAGGTGTAACCACCTCCCAGACAGGGTTTAGTGTATTGGGGCTGGGTGGGTGCACTCTTAGAGTGCTTTGAAGTCCTGCACTGGGGGAGCAGAAGGCTCCTCTGTGCATATGCCAGTTCAAACCAGCTCAGGGGCTACCTGCCCCTGCTCTGGCGCGAAACTGGACAAAGGGAAGTGGGTGTAGCCACCCTCTCCCTTGACCCTCCCATAGGTGGGGTCATAGAGCTAGTCCATCCCCTCTTTTAGTATAAGAGGGGGAACCTTGCCATTGCAAAGCAGATAACCCCTGGACGACGCTCTACAGAAGAATCCTGGCCCTTCGACGTTCCACTACCTTTGGAAGACAGAAGAATCTCCCTTGGAGTCAAGGAGTGACTCCCCTGCTTGGCAGGCACCAAAAACGACAACGACGGTCGCAAACTACGCCGCTCCCGCCGGAGTCCGAAGTCCCTGCAGCCCAAGAAGTGGATTTCCTGACCTCTCCCAGGCCATCGTGAGTCCCCAGCGAAGCTGAGGCAAGTGGACCCCCCGAGTAACGAGGAACCGCGACCCCTGGGTACCGTGCACTATTGTCGAGTGCAACCCCTTCACAACGTTCTACGAACTTGTGCTTTGGACCACGTGTGGTCCCGACCTCCAGCAGGAATCCCTCCGAAGATCAGAGGCCTACACCGTCCCGAGTGACCGTGGGCCCCTGTTGAGTGATTCCGCCCGAGGTGTCTTCGCGATCCCTTGCCCGCTGGCTTGTGGGTCCCCAGAAGACTTCTTAAAGAAACCGAAGGGCTCCCTGGTTGCTCCAGGCCTGCCCTGACTTACCCTCGCTGGGTGAGTTCCACAGACCTTGCTGGTCTGCGCCATCGACTTTTCTTCATCTCCCCGAGACTTGCGGCTGCCAAGGCTTGTTGGCTCCGATCGAGTTGCCGACACCGCAGTCAGCTGCAGACGTCGAGGGACACACCGAATCCAGCTCCTGGTCGTCGTCGACGCCTCCTGGACCACGTGGCTGAAGAGTCAAGGCACCTGCAACCGACCTGAAGCGACCGACGACGGTGGGCATCCATCTTCCTTGCCCCGGGTCACTGCCAAGTGACTTTGAACACTGTCCCCTCTGCTTTCAGGTCATCCTTCTTCAGAATCCAGGCTTGGATTCCACCGGACACTTCTTCAGCTCCCGCAAGCAGCAAGTCTTCTTTGTTCGCCATTGAAAACGACGCCGCGACCCGACACCAAAGGACACCTGTGCACCCGGCTTCCCTGGGTGAGGTAACTCCAGCACTACGGTGCTCCTGTGGGTGTGGGCCCTAGAACTACTTACCCTGTAAGTGACTTGCTTGTAGGTTCTCCCGAAGTATCCTAAAACTCTTTATTTCCAACCGCGACTTGCCCCATTGAAGTTAACGGCGATTCGCGCCTGTGTATCCACACTGCACGCGTCCCCCGTGGGTCCTTTACTTACCTGCCTTGGGTGGTTTTGTGAGGCCCCAGCACTTCTGAAGGCCCTAGGCCTTGTCTCCCTGCAAGTCGTTGTTTCTAAGTCTCTTACTTAGTATATGGTCTGGTACGCCCCTAGGGCCCCAGCCATATTTTGTGCTTAACTTATTGTGAAACGTTGATTTGTGCATATGTTTGTCTTCTAATCTCATAAAGAGATTAGTAGAGAGTTATTTAGAAATAAATACATATATATTTGATATATATACCTGTGTGGTGTCTTTTCATTTGGTGATTCAAGAGATTATATGGTAAAACAAGCTGCTTTACATTCCTCCGAGACTTAGCCTGAAGGCTGCTCTCCACAGCTACCACTAGGATAGCTTTCTTTAAAAGGTTGTCTTAAACCTATCTACCATAAGAGTCGATTTGCCCTGGTGCAAGGTGTCCACTTTAATTAGTGAACAGCATATACCAGGCCAACTTCTCACAGGCACTATGGCCAGAGCTGTCGAATTTGGAACTGGGCAACCAAGTTCAGCCTTCATGACCAGTCCACCTTAAAAGGCCCGCTAGACCTTAGAAATCCTGGTGTCTTAGCACCAGCAGGTGGATCCTAGTGGTGGCAAGTGTGGGTAAACCTTGAAGTCCTGGCCACCACAATCCATACTGAAGTTCACCTCCAGTCTTGCGAGCAGGCCTATGAAGCAGCACACCCTAGAGAGACAGTGACTCTGTAACTGAGGTCACAGGACCCTTGAGGCCAGTCCCCCTCACCCATTGGTACCTCCATTTGCCTTGTTTCAGCAAAAGTAGTGCTACTCACCAGGGATCAGCAATGCAGGATTTTCATGCACACCAAACTAAGTTTGCAAACTTCACGGTCTCTCTGCTTTATGCACAAGCACTTTTAATATGTGCTGCCTGCTTTGGGGGCACTGGAATTATGCAGCAATGGAGGACAAAATTATGTCACAGTGTTGACTAAATTATTCAGCAAAACAAAGGCTGAGCGTAATGTGGTATATTTTCTGATACTTTATCATTTTGACATTTTTTCAGATACTAACAGTCGCTGCAAAGATTTTGCCTCATTAGTACTAGTGTAACATACAAATTCAGCAGCGTGAAAGGTGAGCAGTCAACCTTTGCAAAGGACCCTCCACTTTGCAGCAACACAAGTTAAATTTTTTAGTAACATTTGATCTGTTTGATCTGCAAACACTTTTTTATGTAAAATTATCAGATTATGCAGCAGATGATGTATTGTGTGGCAAATATGGCAGTGCCATAATTATGTGGAAACATTTGCAAATTGGGACATTTTGCCATTCATGTTTGAACTGCTCTTGTGAAAAAACGGAGGAAAAGTGCTGATGGCAAAAATTGCATGGCTCGGAGAAAAAAGGCTTGTAATTCCACTTTTAAGCATATTTGGGACATTCTGTGATTGGAATTGTTTCTACTTAGTTTTTTGGGGGTTTTTTGTCCTCATATCACTAATATCTGCAAAACCAGGCCTTTCTGTAAAACCTGTCCCAACCTCAGGCCAGTTGCATTATATCTCTGGCTCTGCCGATACAGTCCCACCAGTTTCCTGGTTACTGGCTTCACGCAGGTGTAATCATAGAACACTTTCTTAAGGCATTGCCATTCCACACCATCTTTTGAAATCGTCCCATATCCTGCAACGGAACCCCCCCCGATCCGATATCCATTCTTGATACACTTCTAACCGCCTGGAGCCAATCAAGCCCCTTAGGAGGTAGGGGATCTGTACAATGCTTACAAATCTCTCTTCTACCTAAGAGCATCAAATAAAATAGCAAAGCCCTCCTAACTCTTGTTAAGGGCTGACTGGGGCGGACTTCCACCCCATCAACACCAATGCTGAGCTCAGCATTATATTTGCCCCGAGAATATCCTTGACCACCTTCTCCACCTCCTGCCAATAAGCCTTTAATCCTGGGCACCTAAAATACATATGTTGGTCGTTGGCTATTAAAAGACCACATCTCCGGCATCTTGGTATCAGATCTTGCACAAACTTTGCTATCTTCTGCGGCCTGTGGCGTCCAATTGAGCCTATTGATGGTAAAAAAAAATATTCTGTTTCAGATTGGCTGGTTAAGCCACCAAATACAAAAGTTTTAAAGAAAGTTGCCAAATTTGTTTGTAGCTAAGTCCCCTGAATAACTCCTTACCATACCAAGTACGATGCCTTCAGTTTCCTTTCCTCGGTGTCGTGTTGTGCCCAGTACCAATAAGCAACCTCCTTCTTCCTGGGGGACTCATCCTGCGGCTTTAAGCCAAATTCCCAGACACCCCCAATCTCCTATACACTGGCTGTGACCCAAGATGATAGCTGAAGGTACTTGAATCTAGAAAGGGAGTTACCATTCTTTGCACTAACACTTCCCAGGGCAACATACCCTGCACTCTTGGGAGATTCCCCCATACTTCAATTCCAGCCCTCCTCAACTGAAGACTCAACCCGTCTTTAAGACACTCAGGCATGCCTGGTGAGTCCCAGATTGGGGAGAAATCCGAAAAATAGCCCATGCCCAGAATCCTTCTAACTCCCAGCCAAAGGGTGAGTGCAGCCTTTAAAGTCTTCAACCCAACCATTTTGAAGAACTTCCTTGCCCCAAACGTGTACAAAAAACCTGTAGAATCCCACTCCCTTACCATCTCTTCCAACATACCTCCCCACATTAGTGCCCCCAGTTTAGCAAGGAGTGCTCTCCAATTTTTAAACTGGAAGGTCACACAGTATAATTTTAAATCTGGAAAAGCCAATCCGCCCTTTTCAAGCCTACACCTCAATTTCTTCCAGGCCAGCTGAGCTCCTCTTGATGCCCAAATAAAACTAGCAATTTTCCCTTCAATCTTGTCTATTACACTTTTTGGTAATGTCAAGGGGATACAATTAAAAAGGTACGTCAATTTGGGAAGTATCACCATTTTAATCAAGTTTACTCTCCCATTTATAGTCAAGGGCAGGTTCTTCCATCTAACTAAAGATGCTTCAGCCTCCTTTGCTACCCTCTCCAAATTGTACTGGGGTATTGCCTCTAATGACTTTAAAAAACTTTACCAAGATACCTAAGCTCGTCCTGTACTTCCCCCCTCCAGCCTGCTACATTCCAACACAATACCCGGACTTCAGGTTATTTACCAACTATCCAGATAATGCCCTATATTCTTTCACCAAAATTTCCACCATAGGAATAGTTTGGACCGGGTCCGAAGTAAATATTGTAAGGTCATCCGCATACAATGCAACTTTATTTTTGTAGCAGCCTGAACTAAAAGGGATAACCTGACCGTCTTGCTGCAAAAGCTGAGCAAGTGGCTCGATATAAATATTGAACAACAGTGGGGAGAGAGGACAACCCTGCCGAGTGCCCCTAGTGATCAAAAAGCTTCTTGTAAGGAAACCATTAAGAAAGATCCTTGCTGTTGAGTGCTCATATAAAGCTTTTATTGTACCGATCAAGAAGGGGACAAAACCAATTATCACCAGGACTTTCCACAGAAAAGCCCAGCAGCCATGATCAAAAGCCTTAGCCGCGTCCAACGTAACTACGGCCAGGGGGATCGAGCGGGCTGTGGCAAGGTGTATACTACCATTTAATTGCTGGGTAAGTTCATGAATTTGCCTCCCTGGGAAAAATCCCTTCTGGTCCAAGTGTATTAACTGAGGTGCCAGTTTAGCCAGTCTCCCCACCAAAATACTAACAAAAATACTTATAATCTGCGTTTAGCAGGGATATTGGACGATACGAGTCCGTCTTCCTAGGGTCTTTAGTTGGTTTTAAAATCAATGCTATGGTAGCCTCCTTCCATGACCCGGGTACCGGTGCCTTCCCCTTATACGCCAGGTTGAACAGAGTCTCCCAGACTGTGGCAATCTCCTCTATTAGGAGTTCATAGACCTCCAAGGGAATAGCAGACTTCCCGCTCTTGATACTCATCATGGCCCTTCTAATATCCTCCTGGGTAATCGGGGCTTCCATACTCTCTTTTCCTTCTCCTGTAGGTACTGGGAGGCCAACCATGCCCAACCATTCTCTAAGTCTTCGAGGTTCTGGAAAAATGTCTTCTTATAGAGCTAAGCAAATAAATAGACCATATAGTTCTGCATGTCTTCCATATTGTCTATCACCTGGCCCTGGAAGCCTACCAATTCCTTAATCGTATTTCTGATTCTATCGACCCTGGCCTTCCATGCAAGTAATGCCCCAGCTCTCTCCCCGTACTCGAACTGTCTCATACTTCCAGCCTGCCACCTTGCCTTACACTTCCAATTTAATTTTATAATTTAGCTGTGCTTCTTCAAGCCATTTTGATAAAGTTTCTGTGTCTTCCCCTCCCCTCGACGCCTGCAAAGAGACCTCATGAATACCTACAACTTTTTCCATTCCAGCCAATTCTGCCCTCTCTTCTCTACACTTAGAGCACTGCAAACCTTTCAATACCCCCCGAATGTAGCATTAAAAGCATCCCATTTTACTCCTGAGGAAGCTGTTCCAGTAATGTCCTGAAGATACTCAGATGTAGCCTTTTTTAAGGCATGCACCACCTCATTATCTAAAAGGAGCGCACACTTTAGTGTCCACCTTACATTGGGCTTAATGTAATGGCATAGTGACGGCTGAATGATCTGAGATATGCGCCGGACGGTGTTTGATCTCTTTTATAGTTGCTGCTAAACCCCTCTCCACCAAGAAATAATCTAATCTAGAGTAATGTCCGTATTCTTTACTGTGAAAAGTATATCCTCTGGTCTGCCCTCTCAGATGTTGCCATACATCCACCAACCCTAGATCCTGTATCATATTTCTAAGAGCTCATCTTATCCTAGGAGTCTGAGCACCATTATGCCGGGTTGACTGATCCAAAATAGGGTCCAACAAAATATTAAAATCACCACCCAAAATCAGCGGAACCGTAGGCTCCACTAAGTTAAATTCCAAGTCTACAATATACTGTGGATCATCCATATTTGGACCAAAGAACCCGACACAAATAAAGTAGAAGTCTACTCATTTCATTCCAACTAAGACCCATCTTCCGGAGCTATCTGTTTTGGAATACTTAACCTCCACACCAGAGCCCCTCCTTATTAGAATAGCAACCCCCTTACAACATTGCTCTTGATCTGACACTAGAAAGCTCTGAATCCATCCATAACTACGGAATAACTCTTTGCTCTCGCTTGCAACCAAATGTGTCTCCTGCAAGACCATAATGTGAGCATGGCTTTCTCTCAGATATCTCAACACCACCCTCTGCTTGGCATGAGATCTGAGACCGTTCACATTCCAGGTTAGGAAGTCTATGACTTTGCCGACTCTAGCCATCACCCCCATACTCAAATCCCCACCTCTTGCCCCAAGTTCTGTTTAAGTGAAAATGCCTTGTTTGATGATACTGAGGACTTTTTTTTGCTTTTTACCCAACTGCGCCTCACCCGTGTACCATCACCCCCACCACCACCCCTACCCCTCCCACTAACCCTTCCCTGGGGAACCCTCCCTATCTTTATAGGCATAAATATGCCTCATGAGCTGCCACCTGGGGGGAATATCAAGCGAAACTCTAAACAACAGATTTTGCCACATTATAGCACATCTAAGTTTCATTATCATATCTCCCAACTCAACACTTTTATGATCATCCACTTATTATTTAGAGAGTTCTTTCTTTTTTTCATTGAGTCTATTGGTGCATCAACATCCTCAACTGCCCGATAATCATACTTTTGGTTGTCCCACATTTTACGGAGCATTGCAGGAAATTTAATTGCACCTTAGCCCCCAACTTCCTCAAATCCTCCATCCTGTTACCAAACTCCCATTGCCTCTGTTCAGTAACTTTACATATATCGGATCTTATTGTGACAGAGAACCCCTTGACTGCTTAAAGCCCATCTATTAAAGCCCCACTGAGGTTTGCCTCCTTAACCGTATGCGAGAGGAAATTCACCAAAATCTTCCTTGGTTTAGCCCGTTGAGGATTGCGCCTGAAAGGTTCTCAGTGAGCTCTTTGGATCTCTTGTTCTAGGTTAATGTCCTTCCTGTCCTTTAGCACTGTATCTCACAATAGGCCAATTATGAAGACCTTTATGTCCGTGCCTTCCTCCGCTTCTGGAATATTTAGAAATCTTAAATTATTCCCGCGAGAATGGTTCTCCACTCTCTCGAAGTCTACCCTTAGCGTTCGGTTTTGTTTAACCAGGATGGTAATCTTAGTGGCATTTTTTGCCACATCTTGCCTTATGGACCCAGCTTCCGCTTCCAAGGCTTTAGTATGGTAGGCAATCTCATCCAATTTATGTGCTAGCTTGGAGCATGAGGCTTGAATGCCGACCTGATTAGCCTCTGAAATTTCAAAGCGGCTCTTAATATCTTTTTTTAACCCCAGTAGAAATCCTGCCAGTGATTCCTCTGCATTTTTACTTGGGCGCCTTTCAGTATTTACCATTTTCTTCCTTATAAGTGGGTCCTCCGCCTCCTCCAGTGCTTCTACTATTGCCAGTGCTTTAAACCTGTTCCTGATGGGGACTGGATTTACATTGGTTTGGGCTCTTCCCATACTTATTTCGTCCTCAATCAACTCGGTTTTGGCAGATATTCCTGTAGTATTAGCCTCAACGGGATAAAGGGTCACAGGGGGTACCTCTATTCTAGCACTCTTCACTGAGATTACACCTTCAGTGCTCTCCCCTCTCTTCAGGTCAGGTAAAACCTCAAAAAAAAGATTTGAGTGAAGTTGTTATTTTAATGTGTTGAATTTTTGATTTTTTACCTCTCTTCCCTAAGCTTTTAATAGGGGATTTACCAGCTTTCTTGTTTTGCAAAACACAGGGCGCCCCCCCTGCACCCCCGCCATGGCAACCTCCCTTACCCTTCCTTACGTCCTTTACGTCTTTTACAGTACCTGAGGGGGTCACAGGAGGGAATTCAGGCACCTGTCCAACCTTGCCAGCCCCGATGTTCCTAGTACGCAATGTATATCTTGAGGGCTTGCCCCCAGCCTTACCATCAACTGAGGCACCTTTCTCCATAGGCTGAAGCTGGAGACTTCTTACCCGCTTTTCCACTGTAACGCTCTTCCACTTTCCCCACCTCAAGTCCCCTAATGAGGAAGACAGGCTGCTGCTCTCTGGCCTTGGGGACCGGGGGGAGCTCCAACCTGCAGCCTGACTTGTGCTGCTTCTGCCACCCGTCCTCGCACCAGCCGTCCTGCAGCGCCGCAGTTCCCTGGCAGCCTCCTCCCAACGTGAACCCGGAACCTTGCTGCCCAGCACAACAGTGATGGCCTGCACCACGTCCCGGGGCTTTCCAAAGCTTGATAGCGCGTCAATTTCCTGACAGCTGGAGTCTCCGTTATCTCCACATTAAGCCTGGTGAGTACTGCTCGTCAGCAGGGAGATCCGAAGCTGTGCCACGGCACGATTACCCCCCAGGGGCCCACGGCTGCTTCAGCATGCAGCCGCCATGTTCCCCCAACAAAAAAAAAGCGTACTCCACTTTGTGAATGTATTATAATGTCAAAAACTCATATTAAACCTTAAATAAACATGTGTATCCATTGGTTGAATTAAATAAGGTAATAAGCTGTAACTAGTCAGTGAAATGGCAAATAAATACAAAAAATTGGGATGCTTTGCTCTTACTGGCCACACCTCTGACTCCGCCCACTGACCCAATGCTCGGGTTATTCCTGCCCTCTGATTCTCTGCCCACAGCTCCTCAACTTTTTTTCCCCACTTCGAACACTGTAACCTCCCCCTTCACCCCCATGCCGCATCAGCATGCACTTGCAGTCCCACGCCATCTGATTAGCAATGCCGCAATAATAGCCCATTCACAGCCCGCTAAATAGAAATTATTTAGCTTTCATTGCCACACTAAATCATCCTCTTGCGGCATGCCGGTTCGGTGCTGATTGTGCTCAGTGTCAATGTCAATTTTACGGCCTTTGCTTCTTCATCGCCTTCGCATCTGTGCCTAGCCGACCAGCTGGGGGATAGGCAGGGAGGCCCACTCCGCCATTAGCAGTGTGACGCCATCACGTGCTCTATCAAAGGAGTTTGAAAATGATTGCAAGTTTCCAAATCATTGAAAGTATAGATGCAAGCCACTCAGGTTAGTTCCACTGTGTCATTAAATTAGTTCCAGGGCTGAGCCCTGGCTAGCACCAGCTGAATTTAATCACTGGCTCTGGAGTGAATGACTTGTGCTATTCAGTTTGTATTATGGTGAATGATTGTTTAGCTCCTTGAGACATCCTTCATTATGTTAAGAAAAAGGTTTGATACATCACAGATATTAGTAGAATTTTCTCCTGTTTATATTTTATTTTTTTGCCTTACTAGATCTGATGCACACAACCTGTGAGACCCGAGATCCATTCAGGCAGAGGATGAGGAAGCTATAGCTGCTTCAGAAAGTTCGTTGACTTTGAAAAAGATACAGGAATTTGTTGAAGCAAAGAAATCCATAGAAGAGAGAGATTAATTCTAAAAAAAGGTGGGAATTTTCAAAAGGTTTTAAAAAAAGCTGCAAACTCAAAGGCACCCAATTTTTTTCTCTTTACCACGCATTAGCCTCTTTCTCTGGTTGTTCCTTACATCTATAACTGAAATTGCCTTGCAATCAAAAACCGGATCTGATTGTCATATTGATAGATTTGTAATCTAATATTACCAGTTCTTTATTTCAACTTTCTGACAGAGATCAAATAGTATAGTTTTTAAATGGAAGTAGCTGAGTGAAAATGTTCCGTAAAACATACAGATGCAGGAATATATAGGGGTACATGCATCAAAAGCAAAATTTGCGATTCCCAAATAGCGATTATTACCGAATCGCAATTTGGCAATCGCTAAACTCAATGCATCAAACTAATTGCGAATTTTTTGCGAATCGGTATTATTCGCAATAGCTATTAGAGATTGCATATTGGCGAGTCTCATTTTTAGCGAATCCGCTATTAGAGAATCGCTAATAGCGAATCCGTAGATCTGATGCAGGATGATGATGTCACAAGCAGGAAATAAGCCATCCCATGTGTACTGAGAGGGAAGAGGAGGAGGCAGAATGCAGGAGAACAGCACTAGGAAGCTTTTTGGGACTGCAGAAGCTGTGCATTTATCCAGCATGGCATCAGAAACACCACAGAAGGAGAGGAAAAGAAAGCTGAAGTTCAGTGAAAAGGAGCTGGAAATCCTCGTAGAGGAAGTTGTGAAGAGCCATGAGAAACTTTTTGGCAAACAGTCATTGCATGTCCCTGAGTCTGAGAAAAGAAATTTATGGCTGGGAATACAATAAAAAATAAGCGCAGTGGGTGTCACCCAGTGCTCCAATCCGGATCTGCGAAAGCGGTGGTATGACCTGCGGAGCAGGGCCAAGGAAAGGGTTGCTGCAAAACTAGCTGATGCTAAGAAAACTGGAGGAGGACCATCCACAGAAACTGCACCCACAGCCTTAGAGGACCTGGTGGAGTCGACCCTTCAGCCTGAGGCTGTTGTTGGAGTGACGTCAATCGATTCCTCTGCACTGCCCAGTACTTACCGAGGTAAGATGCATGCAAATGACCATATAATGCTAGAGTAACTAAACAAAATCCGTAAGTCAGATCCGGGTTAGTGTAGCAAATAGTACTCCAGACCATATTTTACTTGTAACACACAAATGCATTATGGGAATAGCAGTCAGCAAATCCAATTGGAAAGGCAAATGGGAAGCAAACCAGCATAGGTGCAATCAAATGTGACAAACATGTTTAATCTCTACACACAGGGTGTTGAGTAAATACTAAATATGATAATACTCAGTGCAAGATGAAATACATGTCCTTTTTTGAAAACTGAAATTGCACTGTTTCACATCACAGATGCACCTGCGCAGGAGTCAGATGACAGTGAAGGCCATGCACCTCTGGAAAGTGAGCCACAGTCATCAGAAGACATCGCAGTTTCACCTTCACCCACAACACCTGCACCCACAAGACACAGGATCACAGTACCACAGTACCACCATTGCCTGCATTCGAAATGGAAGAGGATAGCCAACCTGACCCTCCAACAGCACAGTCTGGGCAGACACCCACATCAAGACCACGTGTCCTAGGTCGAAATAGAAATATCCGCATCAGGAGGCGCAGGGCAGGTGCACAATTGAGAGCTGTTGAAGGTGACAGTTCAACGTCCTTTGTTGGGCTAGAGAATGCAATGTTGAGGGTACAGCACCTGCAATGCAAACACATGCATTCAATGCAGGCACACCTTTCATCTCTTGCAAGGAACATGGGAGAGATGAGTGACAGCATTAACCAGCTCACAATAGCTGTGCAGGAAGGTCAGAGGGATACCACGCAACACTTTGGTTACATGACACAGGCACTTAAGGAGTTATGCAAAGTGATGCACGAAGACAAGGTGACCCACCGCAAAAAACAACATCAATTCCTTGGCCGCATGGATGGTTACACCAGGGCCATCAACCGCCTGAGCTCCACAATAGCACAACTCTCCCGACGTGCAGTATGCAGGGATGTGTCAGAGCACCCTGTACGGGCAATGGGTGTGCGTGGCCACCGCAAATAGTGTGGACATGAGCACAGGGCTTCATTTGGTAAGGCAACCATAATCTGAATTTGTCTGGGCTGATGTACAGGTGCCATAGGCAAAGTCATCCTGTTGCGATCAGACTTACATTGTGCACATTTTCTGCTTGGTATGTGTGCATTAACACAACCTGAGCTAATTACTTTTTCAATAAATCAAAATGGCAATGGAACCATGTAGTGTCTTGTTTTATCATTACCCACCTTAAAAATAATGCTGTATTATTTCTGCACGTCTCTGTCTCCCCTCAGCTGCGCTCAGCCCGTTTGCTGCTTGTGGTGGTTGTCCTGGCTGGTTGTCTTCCTCAGGCTCACTGTCAGACAGTTCAAGGGGTATGCCTCTCGAAGTCGCAATGTTGTGCAACATGGCACAAGTGGCCACAATTTTGCAGCAGGTATCTGGTCGGTACTGCAATGCACCGCCAGTCATGTGGAGGCAGTGGACCCTACTTTTCAGTAGGCCAAAGGTGCGCTCTATGGCGTTGTGGGTTGTGATGTGCAGTGCATTGTAACGCTGCTCACTTGGGGTACTTGGGTTGAGGTATGGCGTCAGGATGTAAGAGCGCACAGCGTATGCGCTGTCACCTACAAGGTTGAAATCAACAGATTACTCACTGCTAGGTGTCACCATGTGCCAGAGTATGCAAGACATTGTAACATATGTTTACCAAGCAGGTATCCTTCGCTGAATTCTCCCCCAAGGAGACGAGTGTGCATGCCACTGTGTCTGAATATGTATGAGTCATGTGTACTGCCAGGGAATCTAGCCACTATGTCAGTTATGATGTGTTTGGAATTGCAAATGACTTGTATATTCAGTGATTGTTATGATTTTCTGTTCCTGTAAATGTACTCATTCACTGAGGGGGGACAAATGGCTACATGCGTCCCATCAATGCAACCGATTACGTGTGGAAATTGGGCTACCTGATAGAAATCTATTTTTGTTTGCTGCAATTCCTGTGGTGTTGATGGAAAGCTTATGTGGTGGTGTATCCTGGTCAACATGGCGTAAAGGAATGAATTGAAAAAGCGTGATAGGGCACTTTGTGATACACCGCCGGCTGAAGCTATTACACCCTGGAAGCTACCTGACGCTAGGAGGTGCAGTGAACATAGGACCTGCACATGAGTGGGGATGGCATGTGTCCTGCGAGTCTGACGCTGCAGTAGGGGATCTAATTTAGCTATCAGGTCATAGATCATGTTTGCATTTAACCTATACTTGTCATATATCTCTTCCTCTGTCTGCCCCAACAAAGTAACGCACACTCTAAATATGCGCTCCTGTATCCTCCTTCTTCTCTGTGCTGCTGCTCGTAGCCTCATCCGCCTCACCATGAGGTAGAGCGCTGCCATTGTGAAATATTCTAAGGCCTTCTGGGCCTGTTTATATCATTTGCCAATGGATCCCACCTGATTTGATTGTTTTCACCTGGTTACCACCTGAATGGATTTGATGGTATTTTTGCAAGTGATAATTTGCGATTCCTTATTTATTCGCAATTTGCAAATTTACAATCATTGCTTTGCGAGGCAGAAATAGCAAATTGCTAATAAGGATTCGCTATTCTGGAAATCGCAAAATAGGTATTCGCTGAAATTGCAAAAACAGATATTATTTTGTGATTTTTGATGATGCATTGCTTAGGGCTATTTTGCGATCTCAAACGACCTTTTTTTGCGATTCGCACTGTTTGCTATCGCAAAATAGCTTGATGCATGTGCCCCATAATTCCTTAATTATGTAAGTGGTTGTCTGTGCTGCTATACAAAATGCACAAATTCGTTTTATACATGTATTTCATTTTAATGAAACCACATAGCTTTCATTGACAGTAACATAGGATGAAAACCGCTAGCTAATAGTGTACAAATGAGTCTTATAAAACACAGAAAAATGAGTCATTATCTGAGCAATTAACACTGAGAGTTCCTGTGCCATTCAGTTTGGGCTTAAGTTGACATGAACAACTTAAGCCCAAGATGATGCTGATGGATCAGAGACTGTGATGTGCTCACCGGGGCTATAGGAATTGTGAACAAGAAGAGATTGATATGCTATGCACATGGGACTATTCTGTCCTCCTGGAGAGGAAGTATTGTGGTTCCATTATATAAAAAGGGTCCTAAAATGTCCCCTGCCAGCTTTAGGCAGATCGCATTATTGGATGCGACCGAAAAACTGTTTGCCAAGATCATCTTTTTCCACCTCCAGGACTGGCTTTTTGGAAATGGCTTTGTCCCTGCAGAGCAAGCTGGGTTCCGTAAACAAAGTGGCACTCTAGATAATATTACTGCCCTGAAAACTCTGATTGAAAAACATCCAATGGGCAAGTGAATGGCCTTATATACTGCCTTTATAGATTTCTCCATGGCTTTCGACCGGGTTGACCGAGGGACACTGTGGAGGAAACTGGCCGCAATGGGGATCCCCATGCACCTGCTCAGATTGATCATCGCACTGCATTCCTCCACCTGGACTCCGATCTTGATGGAAGGTAACCAGGCATGTCGAGTAAAGTAGAGACTCATAATGGGCTGAAGCAGGGGTGCCTATTAGCTCCTCTTCTTTTCTCTTTATATTAATGATTTTCCTAGTAGGGTGGGGCTCTGTAAAGGGGACTCCCTGAAACTAGGAATAATGAAATTGAGCTGCCTGCTCTATGTGGATGATGCCATCCTGTTAGATCTATCTCCAGTTTGACTACAAAGGCGACTTAATGAGTTAGTACTCTATTTAGATGATCACTTTTTAAAAATAAATATCTCAGAAATAAAAATTATGTTTTTTAGATATCGGGGATGTAGAGTTAGGAAAAATATGCATTGGTTTTTGGGGAAAGACAAACATGTTGTAGTGAAGTTGTACACGTATCTAGGAAGAATTTTTACAAGCAAGTGTTCTAGCAGTGACTACATTGACCAGTGCAGAAGTAAGGCATTATCCTAGACCTCCGCAATCGGCAGACTTTATAAATGTTGCGGGCAAAGACACTTTGCAAATGTCTTATCAGTTTAGAAATTTAAAATCCCGCCCGTTTTGAGTTACGCCTCTGAATCAGCCGATGAACAGCACTGGGATTCATTCGAAAAAGTAGAAGGGCGCATTTGGCGCCAAATGTGTAATTTAAACCGCGCAGTCTTGATAGCGGCGATTCGGCTTGAATTCAGGCTACTCTCTGCTCATGTGTTCGCTATGGCTGTGTGCTTAAGATGGAGCAATGCACTACTGAATAGTGTTGGGAACCCCCTATGGGTAGCATTGCGTGAGGAAATATTTGCCTCCCTGAAGGGGAAAAGTGTTCTCTTCAGAAACTATGAGAAAGCTGTAAACTTACTTGAAAAAGAGTACAGCGGCATGGGCTCTCTTCCTAAACAGGTTTTGAAAACTCAAATTAAAAAAATAATTTATGAAGTCTCCCGCAAAAGAGATATTGCATTGTGCTCAGTGCATTCTGGTAATGATATAATAGTGGGGAGCAGCATTTATAAACAGCCTCAACCTTACGTCGTATGGAATCTTCCCCATGGAGTGCACAGAACCATCATGTTGCTAAGGTTGAATTTGCTTCCTTTACGAATTATAACAGGAGTGTTGGAGAGACTACCTAGGCAGGATAGACTTTGTAACATATGCAGAAACTGGGTGCAGAATCTAAATCATGTTTTATTTGTCTGTCCCCTGCTACAACCCTCACAACGTCACTTTTGAGACTTCTGTTTCTAAAATGCAACATTGCTACAGCTGAGGAGGCCTGAAATTGCCTCTTGCCCCCCTCCCTCTGAACCAGTATGCTTCAAATAATTTTGAATATATTTTAGAGAAGGACTACTGTGTTGTGTTTAGCTGTAGTAGGCTGAATAGGGCTCCTTCTGGGTAAAATCCAATGCATATTATAAGCAGAATTTTAGGGTCTTTTTCATCATAAAGTTGAAGTTGTTAGAGTATTTATTGGTATGATATGATCTGCACTGACTAAGTTAGGGTGGAACCTTAAAGGATTTGTGTAATTGGTACTGTAGTCGCACTCTTGCACTTTCGACATCTCGTATGCTCCTATGAATTCTGTCCTGTACAATGAAATACGTATTTGTCAGGCTTTTTGTATGTAATTTGCATAAGTCTACTTAGGGCAAAATTAATGTTTTACTACAATTAGAGTCGTTTAAATGATTTGTGAAATTGTTATCATACTTGAGCACTTGCGCTTTTGATATCTCTTATGCTGCTATGCATTGTCTACATTACAACAAAATCTCCAATTTTCAAGACTTTTTGCAACATAATCATCGTTGGGCAAAATTCATTTTATATTATAAATATATTTTAGATCTTTGTATCATACAGTTGAAGTTGTCAAAGAATCTAATGGTACAATTCGATTTGCACTGCCCTAGTTAGCTTTGTATTTTAAAGGATCTATGAAATCGGTTTTGTATCCGTAATCCTGCTCTTTTGCCTCCTGTATGCAACTATGAATTCTGTACTGTTTTATGAAATCTGTAATTTGGGAGTTTTTTTAATCTTGTTATTAAGCTCTGGAAGATGTGGTATATTGGAGTTTTCTGTGTACATTTTTATGTGGAACTCTTTGGAGCTCCAAATCATAATAAATTAAATTGAATTGAATTGAATTGTAAAAATGTACATGCTTTAGCAGTGCAGAAGCTATAGAAAATTTGCTCTAGATGTGACTCACTAAATAAAACTCAGTGTCAGAAGCGTTTAGCAAACTGTCATAATCATTGGAATGTCATCAATGATGGCAAGTGCGCAAGTTATAGTTATTTCAGTTACCTATAGCTGGGCATAAATGGGCACTTTAACCTTTGTTTTTTTCTGTGAATTTCTAAGGTATTTTTTAAATGCAAATTAGAGTATTACCATGCCTAACTATAACATAAGTTTAACCTTTGCTTTATTCACTGAATTTCTAAGGTCTTTTTACATGAAGTAAGATGTTATTACCATACCTGACTATTTCAACCCTGCACAGCACCCAGCCTTTGGCTGTGTGCAGTGTGAGATTGGATGCCCAACTCTCTGTGTGTGACCAACCACCACCATGCATGACCTTCAGCCAGGCGCAGCTTGGATTTGGGTGCAGGGCCTGGCACGTGGTGATGTCCTATTTCCAACTCCACACAGGTGGCCAGACGTCCATTGTTGGCTAATGCCCCCCCATAGTCAAACAACAGCACTTGACCCCCTCCCAACTTTTTTTGTTTTGTTTTCGTCCCACAGTATTCTTGTGGCAATTTTGCAGTACTACTACCAATTTTCACACGGAGTCTACGCTGAGTACCTGAGTCAATGGTAATGCAGACATTTTTCTTTCACTTTGTACCTAGGGGGTCTCTCTAAGACCCTGACTATACAGGGGCAGGGTAACCAGGCCCTGACCCCTTACATGTTGCTTTATTTTTATTTTCAAGACATGGAGACTGAGTCCCTAAGTTCATAATGGTGCCCACATTTTTCTTCATGATGTGATCAACCAATCACAAGTCTCCGGACTAGCTTATTAGAAGGCTTCATTTGTTGTTTTGCCCTTGGTATTCTCTTGAGAGTACAGCGAGTCCACGGTGAGGAAAATGAACTGATGCCACCCTCCCCATGTATTTATTCTAAAATGACGGCCGCCATTTTGTTTTCTTTTTTGCCACGATCCTGCGGGTTGTGTTGGGTTGGGTCCTCGAGTGCCAGTTAAAAAATAGAGCATTATGATTGGCCCAAGGAGATTTATTTTCCTTGGGCCAATTCACTCCCTCATGAGTCGGACTCCCGCAAGAGCGGGCACTCTGATTTGCTGTTGGCAATATGAGAAAAATGTCACTTGCAACCATTCCAGGACTTAGTCTCCTGTCCTAAAGTTAAAAAAAAGCTAATGTAAGGTGGCAGCGTAGGAATCCCATGCCCCCTAGGCCCCATGGTGGGACCTGGAGAAATCCCCTCTGGGGCCAAAGTAAAAAAAAAAACAGAAATTTTCTCTGTGATCCCACAAGAGTTCCGCTGAAACAAAAAAAATGGTGCATGGGGCAACATTCTTCCATTATAGGCCCTGTGGAGCCCACCCATGGGGCCACATTGTTTCTTTAAGGGGAGGGATGGTACGGCCCCCCTCCCTGAGCCATTATAGGCCCCAGAGAACCACCCCCCGGGACAGATTTCCGTAAGGGGGGCCCCTCTCCAAGCCATTATAATCCCTAGGAAGCCAACCTTGGGGCTGAAATTTGCATAAAAAGGGCTGAGCCATGTGGCCTCCAAAGGCCATGGGGGTCCCATCCCCCGGGGCCGATTTCATTAATTAAGGGGAGGGGTGTCATGAAGCCCGCTCCCTGGTCCATTATTGGCCCCGGGAGTCTACTCCTGGGGCCAATATGCCACAAAAAGGTGAGGGAGCCATGCAGCCTCCCCATCCCCGAGCCTCTTAAGGCCCCATCCCTGGGGGCAGCCAAACTTTTTAAAAGGAAGGGGAGGCCACGTAGCCCCACTGTCTGACCCTTCTATAGCCCTGGAAATCCCATCCCCTGGGGCTAGCTCACATGCTTTGTCCCGAGGAACCCAACTGGGACACAGCAGTTTCCCTGCCTGCACCGGCACGGGCAGGGAAACTTGTGTTTGCTCCTGCCTGGCAGAAGCATTTTTGAATCTTTCTGCTTGTGGGCATAAACACAAAGTCTGCATCCAGCCAACGGAGCTTTGAAAATGCTCCTGCCAGCTGGGATCAGACATTTGATCTGTTTCACTGCCCGCACTGATGAGGGCAGGGATACAGATAAATGAGGATTGGGGAGACAAGCTGCGAGGCCCCCCTCCCTTTTTTTATTATGTTTGTCCCAGCAACAAAGGGGTCCCTTGGGCCCGAAGGCCAACCCTATGCTGTTCACACTAAAGGCTGTTCATGGTGTGAGGTTGGTAGCCTGCTGGGCGTTAGGCCACAGGGCCTGGTGGCAGGTGAAGACCTATGATCAACTCCTGCTGAGCACGGCCAAAGGCTGCACGTGATATGGGAGTAGCTGGCTGCCAGGAGTTGGAACATGGCCTGGCTGCAACACAGGCCATGCAGCTAACCCCACGACATCAACAAGCAAAGGCCATGCACTGTGTGGGGTTGGTTGCCTCCTGGTGGTTGCCTGCAGGGAGTTGGATGCAGAGCCTGGTTGACAGCTAGACCCTGCGGCTAACCCCACGCCATGTGTGCTGAAAGGCAGTGCTCAGCCTCCAGTTGGCTGCCTGCAGGGGGGCTGGCTGTCTCCAGGTGGGCTGCCAACTCCCTGCTGTGCATGGCCAAAGGCTGTGCATAGCGTGGGGTTGGCTGCCTGTGGGGAAGCAAAGGCCATGCACTGTGTGGGGTTGGTTGCCTCCTGGTGGTTGCCTGCAGTGAGTTGGATGCAGAGCCTGGCTGACAGCTAGACCCTGCGGCCAACCCCACGCCATGTGTGCTGAAAGGCAGTGCTCATCCTCCAGTTGGCTGCCTGCAGGGGGTTGGCTGCCTCCGGGTGGGCTGCCAACTCCCTGCTCTGCATGGCCAAAGGCTGTGCATAGCATGGGGTTGGTTGCCTGTGGGGATATGACGCAGGGCATGGCCTGTGGTTAAACCCCTGCTGCACACGGAAAAACATTGTGAAAAGCAGGGGTTGGTTTTACAATATGGGCTCTGGGGGGGGCGGCGGAGAGAGCACTGAGGAGAAAGGAGGGAGACCGACGGAGATAAGGGCTACGCTGAAGGTCGGGCCCTGAGGCAGACTGCTCGCAGGGCCTCGATCTCCCTCCATGAGTAAGACAGGTGTGCTGCCCCATACCACCCAGTCAACAGGACGGAGGCGTAGAAAAAGTTGGAGCAGGTCTGATGCGGGAGAGCACGGCGGCCCCTGAGAGGCAGAGGCCTCGGAGATCGACGATGAGCGGGGCTGCGAGCGGAGGGAAACCAGACCTTCACCTGGAGCCATAAATCAGGGGAAGACTGAAGGGAGGCCTGGAGGCATGCTTGCATGAGGAGTGCTCTAGGAGCCGGACTGCCCCCCCCCCGGGACCTGAGCAGAAATTGCTGGCACTAGGCTGGGCTGTTTGTTTGAATCCACAGGGGGATAGAGAACTCATTAGTGGACGGAGGGGCTGGTTGGAACCCCTCTCCCTCTCCTGTCTTCTTCTCTTTCGGCCCACAGAGGTGATCCGCCCATCGTACCCCTGCTGGGTTCTGGGCCTCATTTGATGTGCTTTTGTCCCCTCCGCCCTCTGCCATAGGAGGGGGCCGGCCTGGGACCGAGGATGCAGCACTGTTGGCTGGTGGCCCACGTCTTCCTGGAGTATCGCTACCAACGACAGGCTATAATTCAAGGAAGTGATCCAAGCTGAGCACCATCTGAACAAATGGACACTCCCCAAAGATAGGGGCTACTCTGAGAGACATCACATTGGTGGAGAAGAAGCCCAGGAGCATAGAGGGTTCTCAGGAGAGAGCGAGTTCGCATGACACCCCTGGGGCCTGCAATCCACCCTGAGATACACAATGAACCCTCACTTTCCCTTCTTCGCCACCCAGAAGGTGCTGCTGTGGTCAGCTGGGGAGGGAGACTACACTCCCCAGCATCCTTGGCCAGAATCTTGATGCTGCACCATGGTGCCATAAGTTCACCAGAGGCCATCAGAGCCTGGAAGAGGCTGGGCTGGCCCCCCTTCATGGCTTCACCGCATGAGGAAGATTTGCAAACAGGGGGCCCTGGAAGCATCCACCATGCTATAGTGGCCAGTGGATGTCTCCAATTAATTAATTAATCAAGTAATAACATATTGACTTGCGATCGTAGATGCCAAGGGGGACCAGAAGATCTTACTGTGCATTCCCGCCAGGAGGCAGCCAGGCGGTGACCCCTAACCCCCAGTGACGACCACGCTGATGGTAGACCCATCCATATCTGTCCGAGCCGGTGCATATCTGGCGACAAGTACCTCAACAGCCATAAAGGATATATTCCCAATATCACCTGCACATGCAGCAGTAAGACAACAATGAAACAAGTTACTGTGATTCCCCACGCCCCTTAAGAACTACATGAAGATTAATTGACGTTCTCATTTCTCCTGGAGCAAAGACCGGTTGCATATGTTAATGGCTATGGTAGTTCTCACAATTGTTTGATATTGCTTGATATTGCTTGATATTGTAGCGCATTGCCCTTTCTTCTGAAAATGTCTAAAAGAGGGTTGTCACTTCTAAGAGTAAAGCTTTGGTGTTCCTCTGGCGAGAGACCCAATCCTAGTCTAATGGGCAACCAGAAAGCCATTGAGGCCCCCCCAGGGAAAACACCCAAAATGATGCGGGGGAAATTGAACAATATCAGAGATAGATGACCTAATAAAGGAGGTCGAATCTATGTTGGGTGAGCAAATTCCTCATGCCAAAGTACAGAGGAAGAAGATAACCTCTTATTATGTCTTGACAGGAAGGACAAAACAGAACGGAAATCTGGGCCATAAATCAGCAGCAATTAATACAATAGGGGAAGCTAGGCCTTCACTCCAACCAAAAAGATCTAGCGATACAAATACTGCGGCAAACAAATCAGGCCCACAAACGTTTGGCATAAATACTGAGCTTAATACTAATAAGAGGGAAGAACAGGAATAGTTGGCTGTGTCAATAAACTGTTCAAACTGATTCTTACCATTACTAAATGAAGAACAAACTGTAGAAACTCTAATACATAACCCAAAAAGATATAATAGCCTAGGGAAAGAGCTGATCACACAAAAGGAAGCCATAGCAGAAGCAAATCTGGTACAACCATTTAAAGTCAACCACAGTAGATGTAGCACCAATGATGCAAGCACATTATCAACCCCTTCGATGCATCCGACGGCTGGGGCCATCCAACGCACCAGTGCTCATGTGCCTAGGACGGCCCCCAGCCGTCCTCGCACATGGCATTTGTAATCCCTCTGGTGCGGGCACCAGAGGGATTTATTTCGCCCCCAACAGCTAGGGAGCTGGGGAAGAGCTTCCCCAGCTCCCAAGGCTGTTGGGTTGGTTTCCATGAAACGATGATCAGCGTGCATGTCGCGCTGACGTCATTTCAGTGAAACCAAAACTGAAATGAGCCGAGAGGCTCATTTCAGTTTCGCTTTCTACGTGCTCAGGGGGCTATCTCAGCCCCCCGAGCACTTAGAAAGTCAGGAGAGGTATTGTTGGAAAGGGGAGAATCTCCCCTTTCCTATGGTACCCCTTCCTAGTGGATCCCTGCTTGGGGATTGCCCCAGGAGGGTGATCCCCAAGCAGGGACCCACCCACTAGGCACCAGGGAGGGGGGAACGGCCACTTGGGCACGGGCCTTTGCTTCCCATTTTAATGTGGGTGAATTTAGTCTTTCCAATCTGCCCCCCTGGGGAGGGCAGGAAGCCCACTAGAAACCAGGGATTTTTTTCTTAATTTGAATTAGGGGTGGGGGCTGCCCAATATGGACATGCCAATGCCCGCACCCCTGCTGCAAAATTACAGCCTTTCTTCTCCCCCTGGGGGGCAGATAGCGGCAGTAGCCCCCAATCTGCCCCCAGGGGGGCAGAAAGCCCACTAGATGCCAAGGTTTTTTCCCCATTGAATTTAGGGGTGGGGGCTGCCCGAGATGGGCATACCAATGCCCCCACCCCCCACAAAATTCAAGTCTTTCTGACCCCCTGGGGGCAGATGGGGTTAGTAGCCCCCAATCTGCCCGCTGGGGGGCAGAAAGCCCACTAGAAACCAGAGATTTTTTTCCAATTTGAATTAGGGGTGGGGGCTGCCCAATATGGGCATGCCAATGCTCCCACCCTGCCCCAAAATTATAGTCTTTCTGCCCCCCAGGGGGGCAGAAAGCCCACTAGATACCAGGGATTTTTTTCACTGCAATTAGGGGTGGGGGCTGCCCAAGATGGGCATATCAATGCCCCCACCCACCCCCACAAAATTACAGTCTTTCTGCCCCCTCCCTGGGAGGGTTGAAAGCCTACGAGACGCAAGATATTTTTTTTTATTGAATTTAGGGGTGGGGGCTGCCTAAAATGGGCATGCCAATGCCCCCCACAAAATCCCACAGTCTTTCTGCCCCCCGGAGGCAGATGGGGCAATAGCCCCATATCTGACCCCTGGGGGTGCAGAAAGCTCACTAGGTCCCAGGGATTGGTTTTTTTTATAAGTAGAGATGGGGGCTGCCCAAAATGTGCATGTCAATGCCTTCGACTCCTCAAAACAATTGCCACAGCCTTTCTGCCTCTCCCGGGAGGCAGATGGGGCAATAGTCCCTAATATGCCCCCCTGGGGGGCAGACAGCCCACTAGGAGCCAGGGATTTGGTTGTTTTATTTATACTTAGGGGCGCTTGCCTGGTGGTGTGTGTGGTTGTGCTTGGCCGGCGGTGTGCATGGATGGCGCTTGGCTGGTGGTGTGTGTGGATGGTTGTGTGCATGTACTGACTCTTGGCTGGTGGTGTGGCTTGCATGGATCCCCCAGCGTTTTCTTACCCAGAATACCTCGCAAACCTCAAATTTACTTACAAAGTCACATTTTCCTCACATTTCTGTGTGGGTAAGTTGTAGGATCACCGTGCAGGCACAAACTTCCTACTACCCAGCATTCCCCTTGGTCTCCTGAGAAAAATTATACCTCACTTGTGTGGATGCCCAAAGTAGCGTCGGCCAAAAAACGTATAAACCAACTGCCCTTTTAGACCCGCTTTGGGCCCCCCTCAATTTCTATACGTTTTTGGCCCTTCTATGTCATAGGCACTTGGCCCACCCACACAAGTAAGGTATCATTTTTATCAGGAGACTGAGGGGAATAAAGGGTAGTAGGAAATTTGTGGAGTGCAGTGATCCCACAACTTTCCCACACAGATATTAGAGGAAAATGTGACTTTTTAGCAAAATTTGAGGTCTGCAGTGAATTTTTGGAAGGAAAATGTTGGGGATCAACGCAAGCCACCCCTCCCTGCATTTCTACGGGTGTCTAGTTTTCAAAAATGTCTGGGTCTTTCAGGTTCCTCTAGATGTCTGCAAACCTGGGACCAAAAACACAGGTGCCCACCTTTCTCTCACAAAACTACCTGGTTTTTCAAGGGGGACACCTGTGGTTTTGGTCCCCGGCTCAGCGCCACCTAAGGAAACCTACCAAACCCACACATTTCTAAAAACAAGACACCCGGGGGAGCCCAGGGAGATATGGCTTGCATGTCCCCACCAACGTTTTCCTACTCAGAATCCCCTACAAACCTCAAATTTAACTGAAAATATCAAATTTTTCTCAAATTTCTGTGTGGGAAAGTTGTAGGATCAATGGGCTGACACAAATTTCCTACCACCCAACATTCCCCCAGGTCTCCCGATAAAAATGATACCTCACTCGTGTGGGTGGGCAAGTACCCGCGACAGGCAAGGGCCCAAAACTTATTGAGGAGACATCAAAATTACCTATCACAAAATGACCTGGATTTGCAAGGGGGGAGTCACCTGGGTTTTTGGCCCCAGGCTCGGCAGCCATCTAGGGAAACCTGCAATACTTACACATTTCTTAAAACTAGACACCAGGGGGAGTGCAGGGAGGTATGGCTTGCATGGACCACCCTACGTTGTCCTACTCAGAATCCACTGCAAACCTCAAATTTAGCTGAAAAAATTACTTTTTCTCAAATTTCTGTGTGGGAAAGTTGTGGGATCAATGGGCTGACCCAAATTTCCTACCACCCTCTGTTCCCCCAGGTCTCCCGATAAAAATGGTACCTCACTCGTGTGGGTGGCCCAACTACCCGTGACAGGCAAGGGCCCAAAACGTATTGAGGAGACATCAAAATTACCTATCACAAAATTACCTGGTTTTGCAAGGATGGTCACCTCGGTTTTTGGCACCGGGCTCGGCCGCCATCTATGGAAACCTACCAAACCCACACATTTCTGAAAACTAGACACTGGGGGAGTCCAGGGAGGTATGGCTTGCATGGACCCACCAACGTTTTCCTACCCAGGATCCCCTGCAAACCTCAAATTTAGCTGAAAAAATCACATTTTTCTAAACATTTCTGTGTGGGAAAGTTGTGGGATCAACGGGATGACACAAATTTCCCACCACCCAACGTTCCCCAAGGTCTCCCAATGAAAATGGTACCTCATTCGTGTAGGTGGCCCAAGTACCCGCGACAGGCATGGGCCCAAAACATATTGAGGAGACATTAAAATTACCCATCACAAAATGACCTGGTTTTTCAAGGGGGCTCACCTGGGTTTTTGGCCCCGGGCTCGGCAGCCATCTAGGGAAACCTACCAAACCCACACATTTCTGAAAACTATACACCGGGGGGGGGGGGTCCAGTTACGTATGGCTTGCACAGACCCACCAACGTTTTCCTACCCAGAATCCCCTGCAAACCTCAAATTTAGCTGAAAAAATCAATTTTTCCTAACATTTCTGTGTGGGAAAGTTGTGGGATCAACGGGCTGATACAAATTTCCTACAACCCAACATTCCCCCAGGTCTCCCGATAAAATTGGTACCTCACTTGGGTGGGTGGCTCAAGTACCCGCGACAGGCAAGGGCCCAAAAAATATTGAGGAGACATCCCAATTACCTATCACAAAACGACCTGGTTTTGCAAGGGGGGGTCACCTGGGTTTTTGGCCCCAGGCTCGGCGGCCATCTAGGGAAACCTACCAAACCCACACATTTCTGGAAACTAAAAACCCAGGGGAGTCCAGGGGGATATGAGTTGCATGGACTCCCCAACGTTTTCTTACCCAGAATCCCCTGCAAACCTCCAATTTAGCTGAAAAATTCACTTTTTTCTCAAATTTCTGTGTGGGAAAGTTGTGGGATCACCGGGCTGACACAAATTTCCTACCACCCAGCATTCCCCCAGGTCTCCCAATAAAAATGTTACCTCACTCGTGTGGGTGGCCCAAGTACCCGCGACAGGCAAGGGCCCAAAACATATTTAGGAGACATCAAAATTACCTATCACAAAACAACCTGGTTTTGCAAGGGGGGGTCACCTGGGTTTTTGGCCCTGGGCTCGGCGGCCATCTAGGGAAACCTACCACACCCACACATTTCTGAAAACTAGACACCCGAGGGAGTCCAGTGAGGTATGGCTTGCGTGGACCCATCAAAAATTTCCTACCCAGAATCCCTTGCAAACCTCAAATTTAGCTGAAAAAATCAAATTTTTCTAAAATTTCTGTGTGGGAAAGTTGTGGGATCAGCGGGCTGACACAAATTTCCTACCACCCAACGTTTCCCTAGGTCTCATGATAAAAATGGTACCTCACTCATGTGGGTGGCTCAAGTACCCGCGGCAGGCAAGGGCCCAAAACATATTGAGGAGACATCAAAATTACCTATCACAAAACGACCTGGTTTTGCAAGGGGGGTCACCCGGGTTTTTGGCCCCGGGCTCGGCGGCCATCTAGGGAAACCTACCAAATCCATACATTTCTGAAAACAAGACACCCGGGGTAGTCCAGGGAGGTATGGCTTGCATGGACCCACCAACGTTTTCCTACCCAGAATCCCCTGCAAACCTCAAATTTAGCTGAAAAAATAAAAATAAATGCACATTTTTGTGTGGGAAAGTTGTGGGATCAACGGGCTGACACAAATTTCCTACCACCCAACGTTCCCCCAGGTCTCCTGATAAAAATGATACCTCACTTGCGTGGGTGGGCAAGTACCCGCGACAGGCAAGGACCCAAAACTTATTGAGGAGACATCAAAATTACCTATCACAAAATGACCTGGATTTGCAAGGGGGGATCAGCTGGGTTTTTGGCCCCAGGCTCGGCAGCCATCTAGGGAAAGCTACAATACTCACACATTTCTGAAAACTAGACACCAGGGGGAGTGCAGGGCGGTATGGCTTGCGTGGACCCCCTCTACGTTTTCCTACTCAGAATCCCCTGCAAACCTCAAATTTAGCATGAAAAAATTACTTTTTTCTCAAATTTCTGTGTGGGAAAGTTGTGGGATCAACGTGCTGACAACAATTTCCTACCACCCTGTATTCCCCCAGGTCTCCTGATAAAAATGGTACCTCACTCGTGTGGGTGGCCAAAGTACCCGTGACAGGCAAGGGCCCAAAACATATTGAGGAGGCATCAAAATTACGTATCACAAAATGACCTGGTTTTGCAAGGGGGGTCACCTCGGTTTTTGGCCCCGGGCACGGCTGCCATCTATGGAAACCTACCAAACCCACACATTTCTGAAAACTAGACACTGGGGGAGTCCAGGGAGGTATGGCTTGCATGGACCCACCAACGTTTTCCTATCCAGAATCCCCTGCCAACCGCAAATTTAGCTGAAAAAAAAATCACATTTTTCTAAACATTTCTGTGTGGGAAAGTTGTGGGATCAATGGGATGACACAAATTTTCTACCACCCAACGTTCCCCAAGGTCTTCCAATAAAAAAGGTACCTTATTTGTGTAGGTGGCCCAAGTATCCGCGACAGGCAAGGGCCCAAAACATATTGAGGAGACATCAAAATTACCTATCACAAAATGACCTGGTTTTCAAAGGGGGCTCACCTGGGTTTCTGGCCCTAGGCTCGGCAGCCATCTAGGGAAACCTACCAAAACCCACACATTTCTGAAAACTAGACACCCAGGGGAGTCCAGTGTGGTATGGCTTGCGTGGACCCACCAAAAGTTTCCTACCCAGAATCTCTTGCAAACCTCAAATTTAACTGAAAAAATCAAATTTTTCTAAAATTTCTGTGTGAGAAAGTTGTGGGATCAATGGGCTGACACAAATTTCCTAACACCCAACGTTTCCCCAGGTCTCCTGATAAAAATGGCACCTCACTCGTGTGGGTGGCTCAAGTACCCGCGGCACGCAAGGGCCCAAAATATATTGAGGAGACATCAAAATTACCTATCACAAAACGACCTGGTTTTGCAAGGGGGGTCACCTGGGTTTTTGGCCCCGGGCTCGGCGGCCATCTAGAGAAACCTACCAAACCCACACATTTCTGAAAACAAGACACCCGGAGAGTCCAGCGAGGTATGGCTTGCGTGGATCCCCCCAACGTTTTCCTACCCAGAATCCCCTGCAAACCTCAAATTTAGCTGAACAAACCACATTTTCTACTTATTTTTATGTGGGATCACTGTGCCGGCACAAACGTCCTACCACACAGCGTTCCCATCAGTCTCCAGAGTAAAATGATACCTCAAGGGATTCTGGGTAACAGAACCTAGTGAGAGTCAAAAACGTCACCCCCTCCTGGATGCCTCTGGGTGTCTATTTTTAAAAATGTATAGGTTTGCTAGGTTTCCATAGGTGCTGGCAGAGCTAGGGTTCAAAATCCACAGCTAGGCACTTTGCAAAAAAAGGGTCAGTTTTCACTGTAAAAATGTGGTATGTCTATGTTCCGTTTTGGGCTTTTTCCTGCTGTGGGTACTAGGCCTACCCACACAAGTGAGGTACCATTTTTATTGGAAGACTTTGTGGAACGCGGGTGGGTGAAATTTTGTAGATTCTAGGTTTTTCCATCACAGAAATGTGAGGAAAATGTGTTTTTTTTTACAACGTTTGAGGTTTGCAAGGGTTTCTGGGTCACAGAACCCGGAGAGAGCCACTCAAGTCACACCATCATGGATTCCTCTGGGTGTTTAGTTTTTTTTAAATGTTTAGGTTTACTAGGTTTCCTTAGGTGCCGGCTGAGCTAGGGTTCAAAGCCCACAGCTAGGCACTGTGCAAAAAAAGGGTCTGTTTTCACTGTGGTGTGTCCATGTTGCGTTTTGGGCTGTTTCCTGTCGTGGGCACTAGGCCTACCCACACAAGTGAGGTACCATTTTTATCGAGAGACTTAGGGGAACTCAGAATTGTAGAGCAACTGTTATTACCTATTGACTTTCTATGCATTTTTGCCTTCCTAATGTAAGACAATGTGCAAAAAAGAAGTCACTTTGAAAAATGTCCTACAATTGACAGGCTAGTATGGGTAACCACAATTTCGGAGATGTGCAAATAGCTACTGTTTCTAAACTCTATATTTTGTTCCCATTTCTGAAATACATAGGTGTCTTTGATACCTATGTTTCACTCTTTATATTTTGCCAAATTAATTGCTATATACCCGGTTCACAATGAAAAACCACTGCAAGACGTTGCTCAGTTATTGGCTCTGGGCTCCTCAGGTTCTTGGTGAACCTACAAGTCCTATATATCCCCACAACCAGAAGGGTCCAGCAGATGTAACGGTATATTGCTTTCAAACATCTGTCATACTTAGAAGACGTTACAGGTGAAAACGTTGGCACAAATGGCTGTTTTTTTCAACTAATTTTCAATTTTTCTGATTTTCAAATGCTAGTTTCTATAAACAAACCTTGAAGGATCTACACAAATGACCCCTTTCTGAATTTAGAATTTTGTGTACATTTATGAAATGTATAGCTTTCCGGGGTCCATTATTGCTTTCACACCCATTTCTACCACTAACTGGAAGGAGGTTGAAAGCACAAAAAGTAGCAAAAACAGGCTATGTCCCAGTAAAATGCCAAAACTGTGTAAAAAATGTTGGTTTTTTGACAAAAGTCTGCTTGTCCCTGAAAGCTGGGTAGATGATGATTTCAGCACCACAAACCTTTTGTTAATAACATTTGCAGGGGAAAAACCAGACTCTTTCTTCTGCAGCGTTTTTCCCCATGTTTCCCCCAAAAAACAAAATGTTGCTGTATTTTGGCTTATTTCTGGGACCCTTCCAGGGGAATCCACAAACCCTGGGTAGCTTTAAAATCTCTATGATGTTGGAAGAAAAGGGCGCAAATTTGGCGTGGATACCTTATGTGGACAAAAAGTTACAGGGGCCTAAGCGCAAACCTCCCCAAATAGCCAAAAAAAGGCTGAGCACAGGGGGGCGAAGGTCTAGCAGCGAAAGGGTTAACAAAAATAAATGCTTATCAAAAGAAGTGATAGGTTTAAAAACAATAATAGAAACGTTGGCAGAACATATACGCAATAGTAACAGTGCTATTCCAAAGAATGACTGTGAAAACACTAAACTAATAAAATATCCATCTTCCCAACCTCAACCCGTACATGAGAAACCACTATTGATCACTACACAGACAAACCTTAATCCCCCTAAGCTGCCAATTTTGGAAAGGAATCGCAACAGTGGAAAAGATAACAGCACACTGAGAGAATCTAATTGTACATCTTTAGTGAGACACCACCAGTCATCATCTAGCACCCTACGCCACTCAGCACCACATTACCAACATAATAGGAACACACCTACATCCAGCCATTCAGCTGAGTAGTGGAGAGATGTTAATACAGGAGAGAAACATAGGGGAGAGGGTCTGATAAAAATGCCTAGAGAACACAGAATATACTTAACTAATGTACCAAAATGAGACAAGCGAAGCAGCGAGGATGAGGTGGCTCTCAAAAACAAAGTAACCCATTGGTTTAGGCATGACAGACATTGCTTATCAGTAATAAGATCAGATACAGTGAGGGCAGAACAGTTACATGACCAGAGGAAAAGCTATGATACCATTGCTCTTATAGTAGCGGACAAAACAATTCTAGATGGACTTATTGCCATGGACCTGAGAACAGAACCTGTGCTAAAACCAACAATAAATGTTTAAGCTCCATAGACCATCCCCTGACGGTATTGAGAGCACTCAAATTCTTGATGAAGTAGATTGACTGACTTTAAGCAGAACGCCCTAACAGACCAGCCCAAAGCCACAGTTAAAGCATGGCCAGGATATTGGATTTACACAAGTAAGGAACCTAAATAGAGCACAGTGCAATGGAATAGAGAAGGATAAAACTCAGGAGCGAAATCCCTTTATAAACATAGAAGAAAGAGAGGGAATAGCAAACACCCCTAGCACCCCCACCATTAACAGAACTGTAAACAGTGGCAATGTAGCACTGATTTCATGGAATGTGGCAGGATTAAAAAACAGGCTATTAGATCCGGACTGGTGCAAATATGTAGAACAGTTTGATTATTGTCTCCTTCAGGAGACATGGTTACTAGAACCACAGTACAAAGGGGATTTAAAACCTATTTTAAAAATGCAACCCCCTCAGGGCAGAGGAGACCATCGGGAGGATTTGTCACTTGGGTAAAAATCACCCCAGATACAAACATACATGCTTTCAATATTGACTCCAGTGATATACTTGGAATTAGCACATCCACGAATGAGAGAAAACCATTACACCTTTTTAATATTTATATTAGACCGAAGAAAGCAGATACTGAACCAGAGATTATTAAGTCCTTGGACAATATTTTAAAAACTATAGATATTGGTGCCACAATTGTCGTAAGAGGAGACTTCAATTGTACCCATGAACCCCTAATGGGACTGGATGCAATCACTGAGGAAGAGGATCTAGTGAGGGGAATCCCTCAACTGAAAGCAGATAACCATGTACCATGTACAACTGCAACCATGCAATTGGCCTATTTTACAATAGAGCATAGGCTAAGGGCATGCAATGCTAGGATTAAGGATGGAAATACAAGTAGAACCCCTTATATACATTTAAAAGGGGAACAGCTTACTCAAGAATCGATTATATCTTGCACAGTATAACAACATGTCAAATAATCGATAATTTTAAAATAGATAATGAAAGAAAAGCTAGTGATCACTATCCCTTGTGCCTGGAATGGAAAGGAAGCAAGAGCGGAGTACAAATGGTTGGCATTGACTCCCTGACTAATCAACCAATGATAGAGAATAACGGTAGATCACTAAAATGGCCCTGTGTCATGAATGACACAGATACTATGATTAACATCTACAATACTTTCTCTGAGGAACTTGAGGAACACTATAAAAGTTGCCCTACACCAGCTTCGATTATCGTTACCCACCAATCTCTTATATAAGATCTAAGACCATTTCTAACAAAAGTTCAGATTGCAAGAACACATCTAGAACTGAGGCGAATAGATCTGTCCAATCCATGGTACTCAGACAAATGCAAAGAAGATAAGAAATCTCTCCTCTATAGTCTTAAGAGTGGGAAGGCATCTTTGGTAAGAGAAGCAAAGGCCAACTATAAAAATAAATGACTGAATGCACAAAAAATGTGGGAGGACTCAAATTGGTGCGACCTACTACTTGCAGCTAAACTGAAGGACTCCGCTTTTTTTCTGGAAAATAGTAGCTCTTGAAAACAAGGATCTAGTCTTCCATACGGAGCACTATGTGGACCCAGCCACCTGACCAGGCACTTTACTAATCTTTATGCAGCCCCAACCCATCTAGAGCACCATGAACAGTTATTTCAGGACTCCTTAAATAATATAAATGATGGACAGGTGCTTTACTTTAGCTTAGTAGATACAGAGCGAGCTACTGAGGCCACGAAACCAGGAAAAGCTCCTTGGTTGGACAAGATCCCAGGGGATCTGCTGAAACATGAAAAGAAAGTATGGATTCTCTATGTAAATATGCTATGCAACGCAGTTGCACCTGGGTCACAGGTCCCTTCATCACAGAACGGGGCCAAAATAGTACCAATCCACTAAAAGGTAGTAAGTGCGAGTCTGGGAATTATAGGCCAATAAGCCTTATAGACGTAATGCCAAAAATGTATGTCCGCCAAATTCTGTACAGACTGAACGGCTGGATTCACGAATATAATATACTCTCACCCTTCCAAGCAGGATTCAGGTCCTGTACCAGCACCATTGATCAGGCATTTAGACGTATGTGCATGCTATGGAGGTATATAAAGCTTAAGGAGGGACATATTTATATAGCATTCATAGATCTAATGGCGGCTTCCGATTAAGTCCCGAGAGAACTACTGTGGACAACCTTAAAGACCCAGGGTGTCCCAAAAGAAATTGTAACCCAGATAATTAGGCTACACCAGAACAAGTTTGCAAGGATGCGCTAGGGCCAACAAGGCAATGTTACAGAACAGGTCCCTATCAGAAGAGGAGTGAGACAGGGCTGTGTGATGGCGCCAACCCTGTTCTCACTCTACATCAATGATATTGTGGATCATTTAAAGCAATGTGGCCATGATTGCCCCAAGATCTGTGGAAATCCAGCCCCTGATCCAATTTTTGAAGACAATACCATCCTGATCTCCCAGACACCAAAAGGAGTTCAAAATCTACTTGATAGTTTCCATATCTACTGCATGAAGAAGGGATTGGAAATTAATACAAGTAAGACACAATATTAAACCATGAAACCACATAGGTCCTTCAAGAAAAATGTCACAGTGGGGGAACAAAAACTGGAGCATGTCAATAACTTTAAATACCTGGGCATAACATTAAATTCCAGGTTATCATGGGAACTCCAGATAAATCAGGCTAAGATGGTCCTTGTACAAAACTCTAGACCAATATTGAACAAGTATAACAGATCTGTTACCAAGGCAATAATAGCAGCCTTGAAAATAGGCACAAGGACCAGGCCACAGCACTATATGGAGCTGAATCATGGGGCATTGACAAGGTAAAATCTCTTGCCACACCAGAGAATAAGCTCATGAAAAGGCTCTTAGGTTTTCCAGTTGGAGCACCACTGATCCCAATGTACCTTTACCTGAATATCAAACAGATAGAACATATTGCGCCGCTAAGATCTGTTCTCTACTGGGTCAGAATATGGACCACAGAAGAAGTGGGCCATTACAGAGATGGTCTAAAGGAAAATTTGAAATTAGCTGGAAATCAAACTCTTCCATGGCTGCGACATGTGAAAGCGTGGCTTATAAAACTTGCTTTACCCCATATATTGGAATGAGCCACAAACATTACAAACCAGCTCAAAGAAACATCTTAAATCAGTGTACTGGGAGTATGTCGCAAATTCCTATTATCGGAACCCACATCTAGGTCAACTTACAACTCAATTTCTTACTATAAAGCCAGCTTCCTGTTTTGAAGGCTTCCTAGCTTAAATCCCACCTTATCTGGTGAAAATATTGTAAATGAAATTTCCCTATGGGATTCTCCAAATTAGATCCTATACTTTCAAATGAAAGATGAATGCTACTTATGAGACTGAGACTTGCACCTTATGCACTTTACATCAGGCAGAAAACATTGCACATATTTTATTCTTCTGCACAGCCTACATTAAGCAAAGGAGCAAATTCACCCATTATGTAAGAGTATGGGCTACAGGAAATTTGAAGAAGCCCTGAGGATACTTAAAAGTGATACATAGCCCCATATAATCTTTGCTCTCACTAGGTACTTACTTGCAGTTAGTAGTTAGTTTATTGCACAAGAAAATAGGGCTGAAATGTTAGTGTTTTTTATAGAGTGGTTTTAAGACATATTGTGGGCTAGGATGAGTATTATTTTTCCTTATTAAATTTGAACCTATTATCCAAATCAGAAAGGCACATCCAAGTTTTATAGATCCTTCACCCAATGAATGGAATACTTTTTATTTTTTCCATTGTTGCAGTCTTACGGTGATGGCCAAAACAATGGCCATTATAACTACTAGAGCCCCGGCCTAGTTAATTTGTAAATATGATTGCTGAGGAACATAATTAGCCCTAACTTTCGTAACTTAGCACTTGCATTTTATTTATCTGGCTGTTTTATGTGACTTTGCAGGGTATGGATCTGTACTTGTGCTACGAGATAAGAGCCACTGCTACTCCCTGCTAGCTATGTTACATTCATGTAGCTACCATCGAACAATTGATGTACGAGCATTTACAATGTAGGTTACGCGTTTCATTGTATCAATTCATGTAGCCTCTTTCGATTGCTATATGGCCTGTGATTGCACTTAATTCAAACTTTAGCCAAATTGTGTTAAGTATGAATCTCACCTTCAGGTATTGTGGACCATTTTAGGTTTTTGTCTTTGGTCGTGTATTTGTACTACTTTCGTGTTATCGGACCCAGAGGTGTATTTCATGTAAATTTTGATGCAAGCGTATTAAATTGTCCACAAAACAATGTACTGTATTTTTATTATTTTATACTACTTTAATGGCCTATGGCCGAATTAAAGTATTTATTACTTACTATAATATGGTAACAAAACATTACTTTATGTTAAAATAATCCACACCAAAGTTTAAAGTAACGTTATATAAGGTGCGATAAAAAAATCTGTTTTTGTTTTAAAAAACCTTAGAAATTCACTGAAAAAAACAAAAGTTAAAGTGATGTTATAGTTAGGGGGAATATTTCAGTGACAACATTAACTCCACAAGAGCCTCTGTTATTTTCAAAATGTTACCACCGATGTTGCGAATCTTCCTCTAATCCGCTACAACAAAAAAGTTCCAGGCACCAGGCCTAGGAGGTCACGGAGTCCCTACCCTGCTCCCTTATGTCTTTTTCACATTTTTTTAGCACTCAGGAGTCCAGAGTCCTAAGATGGCTGCAGCCACATTGCTGTTTATGTTGTGGCACCCTATTAGATATCTCCAATAGATCTGGTTTGCTGATCCTTCGCAGCATGATATATTCAACGTTTTTGAGCATTAATTGCTCAAGAACTACTGAATGGATTTACACCTAATGACAAGCACTCTTTCTGGTCCAACATCTAGTTCTTTGCCAAATTTGGGGTAAATCTGTTCAACGGTTTGAGCTGTAGCCGTGTCTAAAGTTCCTATGGAAAATGATTGGGGGAAAAGTGTTTTAGAACCCCCCTTTTTTCTCAGACCCCAGCTTGATGGATCACCCCGAAACTTTTCAGGAAGGAGCTGGGGTGAAAGAACTTTTTGGGAAAGTTTAGTGAAGATTCATTAAACGTTGCCGAAGTTATTAGGAAAACAAAAAATGCTTTTCCTATAGAAACGTAGTCCTAAATGTAATTACCCAGTGGCATAGCGTGGGGTGTATGGAGGTGCACGAGTTATAATAATTAGAAAGTGCATAAATTATTAATTAAACGTATAAGTTAAAAAATGTACAATTTTGTGTACTTTCACTTTTGTTTGTAGATATAGAATAAAAAAAGCTATATTAATTCAAAGGTGGTGTTTAAGTTATAAATTTAAGGTATAAGTATAACTTAAGAATTTCTTTTTTTTCCCCCCGTTTCGGAAAATTTATGCTAATATGAGAATTCAATAGATTCGGTTTCACGGACACAACACCAATATTTTGGGCAATGAAATGAAATGAAATGAATTTGTACTTGTAAAGCGCACTGCTACCCTGAGGCATCCTGGCGCTGAACGCATACCGCTGTGGAACCCTTCCTGGCTTTTCCCTGTGAAATGTCCACTCCTGGGCACCCCCAAGGTGAAGCCAGGCATCCCAGCGCTGGTGGGGCCGTTGTGGAGATTAAGCAAGCTATTGCCCAGAGTTGCAGAGTGGGACCCATGATTAGAATAGGCACTGAGGCGAGAATTATCAGGTCCGAGGAAGTTGAGCCCAAGACCCGCCGAGGCGGGAATTGAACCCTGGTCCCGGGCCAGATCTCTGCATCAGGGTCTGCCGCTCTAACCATTGAGCCACACTTCTCCTGCCGACGATCTTGCGGTAGTTACATCTGACCCTCATGTAGCATTAATAAAAATTGAGAAAGAAACCGGGGCCTTTGGGAGAGTGTCTGGTTATTCGCTTAACCAGGATAAAAAGCAAATAGTAATAAATAGCAAGGTCCATCTAGTTGATCCTTGGGTGACGCAATCTGTGATCTATCTAGGGGTGAATATAACATCAGAGCTGGAACAAATTATGGAGCTAAATCTTACCCCAGTCATTCAGATAGGGAAGAAGGATTTCGATAGGATGAATAATCTACATCTGTCAATTGTTGGCCAGCGTTACATTATTAAAATGATATTTCTCATAATAGTACTTTATTTGTTTAGAGCAATACCATTGGAGATCGAAAACAATGGTTCAAGGGGATGGAAGATATGATCAAAAAATTTATAAGGGCACATGGGAGACAAGGATGGCCCTGAGATTTATGACACTCCCTAGGGAGAGAGGGGGATGGTCTGTCCCGGATTTAAGAATGCACTATTGGGCCGCAGCGCTCCAGTATATTCATGACTTACTCAGGGGGAAGCTTACGGATCAATGGAGTAGCAGTGGGTCTCCTGACATTTATGAATTATTATTAGGAGACAAGGCACAAAACTGGCTTTTGAAATATAATGAACCTAGCTAATACAAGAAGGTTAGTTTTAAAACCCTCTTTAAGCTGCATCATGGAATATTTTCGGTACTGCTAGGTTCCTGAAAAGCGGTGTATAAAAATTCATCCTCCCTAACCTTAGCATTTTCTTTACAGACACCCATACATGGCATGCAGCTTATTTAAAACCCTCTTTAAGCTGCATGCCGTGTATGGGTGTCTGTAAAGAAAAAGCTAGGGTTAGGGAGGATGAATTTTTATACACCGCTTTTCAGGAACCCAGCACTACCGGAAATATTCCATGATGCAGTTATAGTCACGCTGTGAGGACCTAGGAGTTTGGAAGATGAGGGATCTTATTGATGCAGATGGAATAATGTCATTTGAGGAAGTTCAGATTAATTATAGGGTTGATCACAAAGATTTTTTTAAATATTTCCAGGTAGGGAGCTTTTTAGTTAAGAAGAAAGGGGGGTTAAGAGGATTTAGTAAGGACCCTATAATGGAGGTAATAAGGGATCATGAGGGATGCACTATTAGTCGAATATACGGAGGGCTGAATCAACTAATGGAGGATGATCTTGGAAAGCACTGTGAGAAATGGAAACAAAAGTTAGGTGTAAATAGCGTCAGTTTTTTAGACTCATTAAAATTAGGTCACTCCATTTTGTGCTTGGCTGGGTTACAGGCGCAACATTATAAAACAATGTTCTCTCTTTACTATCCACCGGCCAAGATAGCCCAATGTGGGGACCTAGTTGGGGTCCACTGCCTCCGATGCAGTAGTACAGAAGCATATATTTTGCACATGTTTTCTACTTGTCTGCTTTTAGAAACCCTGAAGAAGTATATAGAAAAATTTCTAGCTCATTCCCTGAAGATAAAAGTAATGCTTACAGCTGAAATAATGTTGCTGTGGGTCGCCAGTAAAGGAATGATGGGGACAATTCAACATTTTTTGGTTTTGGCCATGGCGGTGGTAAGAATCTGCATTTCTTCTGCTTGGTTGGATCAGTTCCCCCCCACTTTTCAACAATGGCTTTCACGGCTTTTATCTATTTTTAATCTTGAAAAGGGGGTTTGTGAAAGGAAGGGACGAAGGGCAAAAAAACTAGGAAATTGGAAAAAGGCCAACAAGACAGGTCAAGATTTAGTATGAATTGTTTGTAATCTTTGTATATCGAATGATATTAATTGTAGTTTCTTATGTTGATATATGAATTTTCATTTTTTCCCTTTATAATGTATCTGTTTATTATTGCCTGAATTTCCTCATGTATTTGTATATAGATTTATTTAATTGATGGTGTTGTAATAAAAACATTCTAATGTATGTGTATTTTAAGTTTGGTTTGGTTTGTAAAGTAATAATAAATAAAGTTTTCACAACTATGAGAAAGGTTTAACCTTAGTTTTTCATTGAATTTCAATGTTTTTTATTTTTAATAAAAAATGTTTTTAAATTGTAGAGTTTACTTTCCTCGACTGGAGTGTTATTGAAAGTGGAGTATGGTACAGAAGAGTGGATGAGAGTGTTGTAAAGTGTACTGTCATAGAATATAGTGTTGTAGAGTGGAGCAGCGTTGAATGTGGTACAGTGGAGTGGCAGCGTACCAGACAGTGGAGTGGGGTAGAGTAGAGTGGTTTGGAGTAGAGTGAAGTATCATAGAGTACAGTACAGTGGAGTTGAGACGAGTGGAGTGGCTTAACGTACAGTGGAATAAATTAATATAAATTGGAGTGGCATCTTGTATAGTACAGTGGAGCTTGTGTCGTAGAGTGTTGGAAATTGTCATAGAGTTGAGTAGAGAATTGTACACTGGGGTGTAGGGGCTTAGAGTGGAGTAGAGGGTTGTACAGTGTAGTGTAAGGGCATAATGTGGAGTACAATGTTGTATGGTGGCACAGAGCATAGTAAAGTCTTGTAGAGTGGAGTTGCATGCGTGAAGTACAATGTGGTACAGTGGGGTGGAGTAGAGGGGAGTATTGTACAGTGCCATAGATTGGGGTAAAGTGTTGTGCATTGGATTAGAGTGTAAGTTAGTTCAGTGCAATGGCATAACTTTGAGTGGAGTAGTGTGTTCTAGAGTACAGTGGTGTGTAATCGAGTATAGTGGAGTGGCATAGTATATAATGGAATAATGTGTTGTAGAGTGGTGTGGCGTGTGGTCTGGACTGCTGTGTTGTAGAGTGTCAGAATGTATCATAGAGTGGAGTAGAGTAGTGTGTCATAGAGCGAATAATGAGGTAGAGTAGAGTACAGTAGAGTACAGTAGAGTTCAGTACAGTATGGTAGAGTAGGATAGAATAGATTGTCATACAGTTGAGTGGCATAGAGTAGCATTATGTGGAGTGTCATAGAGTGCAGTAATAGAGAACAGTGATGTACAGTGGATTAGTGTCTGATAGAATAAAGTATATCAACTGGGGAGGAGCGATGCAAAGGGAGTTTGGTAGAGTGTCGTAGAGTGGAAGAGAGTGTTGAAGGTGCTATAGAGTAAAGTATAGTGTTGTACATTGGCATTAAGAGTAATAAACTCTTGTACACATTATTGCTATGCAGTGAAGTATAGTGTGGTACAGTGGAGATGCATAGACTGCTGTTAAGTAAAGTATAGTGTTTAGCAGAGCATCATGAAGTGGTGTAGCATGGAGCTGGGTAGAGTAGAGTGCCATAAATTGGGGTAGCATACAATGGAGTGGCGTAGAGTGTAGTCCTATGGAGTGAAATAGGATAGAGTGGAGTGTGTTAGAATAGGGTTATGTACAGTGGATTAGCATAAAGTACAGTGTTGTAGACTGGAGTGGCATACAGTGCAGTGTTGTTATTGCAGTGGCATAGAGTGTAGTGGCATATAGTAGAATAGCGTACAGTGGAGTGCTGTAGAATCCAGTGGCGTAGAGTGGAAGGGGTAGATTGGGTTGGCGCACACTGGAGTAGTGTAAAGAGGAGATGTGTACAGGGGAGTGGCATAGGGTGGATTGGCATACAATGGAATAGCGTACACTTTAGTAGCATACACTGAAATAGCGCACAATAGAGTGGGGTGGCATACACTAGAGTGGTGTAGAGTGGAGTGGTGCAGAGTGGTTCACTGACATAAAATCTGAGCCATAAATATCATTTTTGTATACATGTAATGGTAAGTACACAAATATTTTTAAAAATATTGTTTTACACTAATTTTGTAAAAATATCTGCAAAAAATCATTTTTAATATATATATATACAGCAAAAGAATAAACGCAAACAAGAAGATTTGAAGTCTAACCCCTGTGTCGGAGTCTAATTTCTACTGTGGAATTGGAACTGGTGTTCGTATCGAGCCGTTGACTGTCGAGAGCGGCTGCACCGACACGCCCTCGACACGTTCTCATTCAGGCACTTCCTGATGTTCGACAAAATGGTGGAAATATGCGGTGCATAACAGAAACCCCCATAAGAAGAAGTAAAAATTAGAAAAATGGCCGCGTGAGGTGAGGAGCGTCTGGAAGCAGGGTGTCGAAAGACGCCTGTTATCGGGAAAGCACTTCACTGCAGCGAGCGGATTTTCATATTTTCAACGGGTTGAGGTGCCGGGGAGGCTAACCCGGCGGGGCTCGACTGTTGCGTTCAGAGCTGTTTAATGAGAGTGAGCATTTCAGAACAGGAGGAGTAAAATGGATACCTGGCTAAAAGAAAGAGAGAAGGTGGCAAACACAGTCTTTGATGAAAATGCAGTGGGCAAGACTGATCAAGGCAGAGGGACGGGTACCTCACCATCTGAAATGAGTCTGCAGTTACAAATGCGCAGATTTGAGAAGCTGAAAAGAACGGCAATTTCTAAGTGGTGGGAATGGAAATCGTTGGAGAGGTACCTTGAGGTGGGGAGAGTCCCACGGGGTCCAAGAGTTTTGATGGCCCCCACCTTTGAAAACCCGGACCCTGAAATGCTACAAGAGTGGGCTGTGAACAGTGTGGAATCTTCACAGAACATGATGAAGATTCTAGTTAAATATGCCAAACAGGATCGAGAAAAGATATTGGATGAGATAAAAAGTTTGAAGTTGGAAATGAGCAAAATGGAAAAATCTGAAATTTTAGCAAAATTTGAAAAATAACTGGAAATTAAACTTAAAAAGCATGAACAAATAATTAGGGACAGGAAAGGTACGAAGTTCACGGTGGGTAGGCTTGACTATCAGAGAGGCCAAATATAAACCTTTGCTTGATGCTTTGACACCATACGCTGACAAAGACTGTCAAATAACACTGGATTCGATAAGAGAGATCAAGAGCTGCGAACACCATTGGAATACAGCTCAGAAGTGAGTTTGAATCCGAATTCGGAACAAGACACAGAATCTGAAGATGGAGCTGGGCTCACAAATAGAAGTAGGGACCCACAGGAGCCCCCTCAGTTATTGATGAGTTGCGTTTTTAAGTATAGGCAGGACATTGAATATCAAACAAAGACCACAAGGGAAAGGAAGAAACTATCAAGGAAACGCAAAAAACAAAGGGAAGGGCATGGAACTGCGCTCAGGTGCCAGAATCAAGGACCCGCGTCATCGCAAGTGAGCGAGAACACAGCCACTGTAATCAGTTTGACAGACTTAGAGCTCTCTGATGAGGAAGAAAATGTACTTCACTTGGGCTGTCCTATTGCACAAGAACAAACTTTAATTACGGTCAAACACGTATAAACTTTAAAAAATGTATCAGAAAATTAAAACGGAGGACACTTTTCGACAAGAGAGTGGAAGAACAACCAGCATTGAGACAACCAGATTTAGGAACTGTTTCCAATTTTGTAGTCAGGGATTTGAACCTATTGCACGACTTAGAACAACTGGAAAGGGAATGCGAGGGAACAGAAACACTAGGATCCTTAAGAGAGACTGCTGAATTCTTAGGATTGGACATTTTCGACAGCACAAATACACCTTTTAGACCGAAGTCTACTTTTGTCCCCAATGTGCCAAAAGACTCTATTGATGTGTTTTCTGATTTGGTCATTAAGGATTTGAAAGCATTATCTGTATTATCAAGTGAGGAATTTCTCAAGGCAATAACCAACATGACAACAAGTATGCTCGTATTGTTAGCAAAATCAAGAGTAGAAAAGACATAAGGGCATATTATCAAGCCAGTTATCGCTGCGTTAGCGGCACTTTCGTGCAGCTAACGCGTTTTTTTTTTATCGCCCTATTATCAAGATGTCGCTAACAAGCGTTAGCGACAGCTTTCCGGCGATAGCTATCGTTTTTCTATCGCCATGCATGGCAGCGATAGTTTCCGCTAATGATATGCAAAGTAGGCGTTCCCTCTCAAAATTTCATGAAAAAGTCGCTAACACACCATCGCACTATTACCAATGATGTCCCGGACCCGCGAAGCGATAAAAAAAGTCCCGCTAAGGCCCCTTAGCTGCATGTAAATAAGACCTGAAAAAAACAGGTCTAAAAATTGTAAAATGGTGATAAATGGAGGCATATAATGGAGACTAGCCCAGACCCACACCTGAAGACCCTCAGACGCCATGGAGGTACTAATCATACAGCTTGGAGTCCCACGAAGGCAACAACAACCACCGCCACTGCCACCTCCCCCAGGACCACAACAAAGGCTGCGCCAAAGACGACAGCGGGCCCTGCGCAGACGTCTCAGCCTTGCAGACCTGACGCCAAAGGATGTCATTGCCCACTACAGGCTCAAAAGGACATCCATCCAACACATCCTGAACCTGATAGCCCACAAGCTGATGCCACAAACACAGTGGAGAACCAACATCCCTCCACAGACAAAGCTGCTGGCCGTGCTGCATATGTTGGCCTCTGGGACCTTTCAACCAACAACGGCCAGAGTTGGAGGAGTCTCACAGGCAGCCTTCTCAATATTCCTCCCAACTGTCTTGGATGGCATACTCAGCCTGATACCCCAGCACCTTCACTTCCCCAACACTGTGCAGGAACATATTGAGACCAAGCAAGGATTCTATGCCACAGCCGGAATCCCACAGGTGTTGGGCGCAATTGACTGCACACATGTCCTATTTGTGCCCCCTGCGGACAGTGCACACATATACCGCAACAGAAATCACACCCACTCCATGAATGTGCAGGCAATAGTGGACCACCGGGGACTGTTCACCAATGTCATAGCCAAGTTCCCAGGGAGTGTGCATGATTCCTACATCTTCCGACAGTCCATCATAAACCAGCGCTTCCAGGATGGCACATATGGAAATGCAGTGCTAGTCAGTAAGTACTAACGTGACCCACCACATGCCTCAACTTCACAGAGATGCAAATCAGAAGTGTGAGAATGTACATGTCACAATCACACATACAACATGTCAATAAACATGCCCACATACCAGACACAACAACACCAAGAACTGTGGGAACTGTGGCTAGATATGCAAACAAACCATCCTCAAATGCTTAGCCCCTGTGCCACCCATAAGCAAATGTGGTGAGAGGTGGGAACCATGTATGTGCGATGGATCATAATGCGATGGATCATAATGATCATAGGAACACAAGGCACAGTGTGTAGGTGTCGTGCTGGACAGTCGGGAGTAAGCTGACCGCAGACGTGCCCATGTTGGCATATAGTGTGTTTCTGTAGCCCAGCCTGATGGAAATGACTATGTGGGTCACTGTTACACCCGACAATGGGGGGATCCATGTGAAGGTTGCGTGGAGGATGCAGAGGCTGGCAAAGCAGCTGCAGGCCCCTGAGTACACCTGTAGATACATGGAGATGGAGGAGTCAAATATGGGGCCTAGGTACCTAGATTTGGGGTGGGGGTATCCGAAGGCGTTGGACCACCAGGTGATGCCACATGCTGATTGTTCTGTTACGAGGATGAGGACTCATGTTTCCCCTGCGTATAGCATGCCCCAGCTGTTGATCATCCATGTTACAAATCACAGCAATCCTACCTGGAAGAGCAGTTTGGTGTGTGGGCGTATTGTTGATGGTGAATATGAGCATTCTGTACGTGTTGGTGGTGCTGTTTACTGGTATCCCAAAGCTTGCACCAGCTCCACTCCATGTGTCAGCAGATGCATCTGCCAACTCTGAGGTTGGTGCTGACCGAGGTGGCATTCATTGCCTGCCGTATGTTACAGTTGCATAGTGGGACAAGGGTGCATGCGCAGTTGGAGATACATGTTTGTTAAATATGGACTTGCGCCATTGTTGACGACTGCAGTGTTGTGGTTGTTGCTGTTGATGGTGGTGTGTAGCATCTCCTCGGTGACTGATCTACACCAACTTTGTGGGGGCCTGCATGTGGTCATCGGTGGCTTGGGGTACATCAACAAGGTGGTGCATGCGTAAGTGGTCAACACATGTGCATTTAGTGGGGCCGATGAACTGGACGAAGTCTACACATGCAAAGAAGCCGTCAAAGGTGTTCCCTGCCTTGTGGATCAGTGTGGTGAAGATCTGGGACAGTCTGATGTCAGCTAACATTTCCCAGAGTCAAATGGATCTTGAGTAGTCATGACATGTGAGTTGGAGGCTACACTCTAGAATGAGTACGTAGTCCACGGAGTGGACAGTGTTGCGTCTGATGATGCTGATGGTGTGGGTGAAGCATTCCTGCCTGCAATGGACCCTGCATGCAAGGGGGCTGATGACTGTTGAGATGTGGCCGCTCGGGACAGGAAACAGCATGTGTTGTGCATTGGGGCAGGTCTGGCAGCAGCGACAGCAGCACAACTGAACGTGAACCGTGTCTGGTGTGGCCCATTGCCATTTCAACGTTCACATGGCATTGACTGTGAGGAGGGTGGATGAGTGCCATCGATAGATGGTAGAAGAGCCAGTCATGCAACCACACAGCGCACACAATTGATGAGGCTTGGGGGAGGGAGTATCAACAGTGAGGCCATTTAATTTTCAGTGGTGCTTGTAATCAGTCAGAAGCAACACATGGCTAACATGAAATCCAACATAACACAAATGACACACCACAAAACCATCTACACCAACAACACAGCCGGCACAACCAATAATGTAAACATCTCGCTATCACATGTTACAGGTGACCAAGGATATGCACTGTGCCCGTGGATGATGACACCCCTCCGAAACCCCACCACCCAGGCCCAGAGGCAGTATAATGCGGCCCACAGACGCACCCGGTCCATTGTGGAGCGCACATTTGACGTGCTAAAGTCACGTTTCCATTGCCTGGACATCACAGGTGGCAGACTGCTGTACAGCCCTGATATGGTCAACAAAATCATCCTTGCATGTTGTGTATTGCACAATATATGTGTGCGCACCAATGCTCCATGGATTCAAGTGCCTGCTGCACCGGACGATGACCAGGATGATGATGAAGATGAGGCAGGTGGTGCACACCCCACAGTAAATGCAGCAGGAGCTGCCCGAAAGGACCGAATAATAAACAATTTCTTCAACTGAGCACGTCACATTGTGACAGTCCCCCTCCAATGTATCTCATAGCAAAATGACCGCAATCACGGTGTGTGCCAATAAAAAAACATACACACATACCCTGTCTGCATGTTACTGTCCAGCATGGGTACATCACTCTGAAAAGGGTACGTTGCACAATATGGGCAAAGGAAATAACAAAACTTCATCCATGCTGGAAATGTCTCCTCAGTACAGAGATGCTTTTCAGTGCGTGAAATGTGTAAGACTAGAGTCTTCATGGTGCAAATTGGGCTACACAATCCAAAATTGTTGCGTGTCCTTTGTGTAAATCAGTCAATATAGGTTGTCGTCTGTGAATAAATGCACAATTTTAGTCTGTTGTCAGTGGTCAATAATTTATTGGCGTGTGTACGTTGTGTAAAACAATGAAACTGTGGGTGTGCAATGGGGTAAGAGATGAAACTTTGGGCGTGCAATGGGGTAAAAGATGCAAATTCGGGCGTGCAATGGGGTAAAATCTGAAAATCGTGCGTGCAATGGGGTAAAATCTGAAAATAGGGCGTGCAATGAGACAAAATATGAAAATAGGGCGTGCAATGGGGTAAATCATGAAAAATGGGTGTGCAATGGGGTAAAATATGAAAAATTGCGTGCAATGGGGTAAAATATGAAAATAGGGCGTGCAATGGGGTAAATTATGAAAAATGGGTGTGCAATGGGGTAAAATATGAAAATAAGGCGTGCAATGGGGTAAATCATGAAAAATGGGCGTGCAATGGGGTAAAATATGAAAAATGGGCGTGCAATGAAGTAAATTATGAAAAATGGGCGTGCAATGGGGTAAAATATGAAAATAGGGCATGCAATGGGGTAAATCATGAAAAATGGGTGTGCAATGGGGTAAAATATGAAAAATGGGCGTGCAATGGGGTAAAACCTGATTTTCTGTGTGTCAGAAGCAATTAGCCTTGAAGCCACGACCACCTCCAGATCAACAAGCCCTACAACAAGTATGTGGACCACTAACTTGACGCAGCAGATGGACCACCAGCATCCCTGAAGCAACAACCAGACCCCCATCTCCAAATGGACACCAGGCACAGATGAAGACACCTCCTCCGCTAGGAAAGGCATCCACTCGGGGGCCCAGACAGACCCCTGGCCCCCTCACATCTACCACAGAGCCACATCTGCCATCGCACACGAACCACTACGCAACATCAACATCACCTTCAACACATGCACGTACACAGACAACTTGAAGCGTGCCGAAAGTCATGCCCCTACGCCTTGTGACCCCCACGGGTGAGTAGCACACTTAAAAAATCCATGATTTATTGATAGTTCTCTTGTTAGATATGCAATTAGGGTGTGACCTGTGTTGAATGTTGCAAGCTAGGGTGTCATGTGTTGTGAAACATAATTTTCATGGGGTCATTTGAGTGCCAACCAACTGCAACATGTTGTTATAGGGCTCTGACATGAAATTTGCACTAAGACTGTACATCAGTGCATTGATTTGCTCTTAGCGTGCGGATCTGGCCGCTAACACAAAAAAGCAATATTTTCTTTTTCCATCCGCCCAATGTTAAAATACATCGCGCAACACTTTTTGCCATTATAAAGTTTACTCATGTGACTATTTGCGTGCAAATTTTCGCTGCATACTCAAAAACGGGCCGCAAAGAGACAGGAAGTGATGTCTGCATGCTTCCTGTCTACTGGAGTAGTGTTCTGCACTTTCAGTTTCTCTTTTGAGCACATTGCTGGTTATTGTGGCGAGTGCTGGAGTTTCTTGGTGGTGTGTGCTGCAGTTTTGTGATTTTGAGAGTGTTGCTGTGTCCTGTGTCCTGTGTATAGTGTCTGTGAAGTGTTGTGTACTCATTAATTGTGTTTTACTGTCTCCTGTCCTCAATTATGTTGGGTGTCTGTCTTGGGGTAGTGCAGTTAAATTGTTGTTGGGGATATTTTAGAGGCTTTTTTTTCTGGCTGTGGGCTCACAGATGTGTAGGGAGATGCCGGGTGTGGGCAGGGAGGGCAGGATGTCCGAGGGGACATTGGGGGGGTTCCCGTGGCTCATTAAATTCCACCTGCCACTGATGTTGGAGAGGGGAGGCCGTATCCTGCAAGGGTACAATGTGTCTGTGCGGAATATCAGGTGGGAGCGTCTGCGGGTGCATATGCTACGGTTCTTCGGAGTGGACCGCAACGTGCGCCAGTGGAAGCCCTGATGGCAGGACATGCTTGCACGTGAGGCAGACCTCTTGGACTACATGGGAGTCATGACAGGCCTACAGGGTGGTAAGTACAAACTCCACATTTATTTGTGTGGACTGTAAGGAATGAAAATTACGATGTGTGTGACACGGCTGTCAAAGTGAGAAATGGTTGCTGATTGAGGTGGGAGACGCAAAGCGTTTGCGCATATTGTTGGCACATCCGAGACACAATGCAGTATCACATTGACAAGCATATGTTGCAAGTCTGTGTCACCCACTGCGCTGGACCAACACTTAGCACTGTACTGCCATAGCTGGCACACCTGCGCAAAATGTGCTTGCAGGCAGACGATTGTTTGTGTACGGCATGGGTGACTGTACATTAACTATCCATGGAATTGTCCATGTGAGCTGTGTGCTGGCCAAAAGGTAGTGACAAAATGCTGTCCTCATGATTTGTGTTACGTTAGCTACGTTGCCCTGTGAACATAGTTGCTGTGTGAAAAAGTTCTATTTAGGGACAAATGGTCTAAGGAAAGTGGACATCTCCAGATTGTCATACACCAACAAGCTCTGTGTAACTGCTTTGTGCAATCTGCAGCTACTCAATTGTACAAAGTGCATGTAGAACATCAGGATGCATGGAGTAATGATGCCTTGTGGATGACTCACACTACGATTATGGGCAGTCTTGTTTGTACAAAATCAGCTGTCACAGGTCTGGTGTGAATGGCAGGCAAAGTTGACCCAATGATGTAGTCAACATGAAACGCCACACTACAGTTACATAGCATTTGCTGTTGTGGTGATGATTGGTATGAGGAATACGACACATGTGATTTGAAGTCTAATACCAACACATATTTCTTTCCTTGTCTCACAGATGGATGACCGCCAATCACACAGGGGGACATTGACAGCTTCGAGGACCCACACGCCACCGGTGAGTTGGAACGTAATTGACTAGCATGTTGCGTTGGCATGGATGTCTGGCTCACATGATCACCATTGCAGTATGAAGTATGGGTGCGTATCACGTCTACCTTGCCTACAGTGTGAAGATGTATTGTGGAAGTCAGCAGTGTGCACTAATCGGTAAGTGACTCTGGACAAATGCATTGGTCTCACAGTTGTGACTTGGCCCATCCCCAGTCAGTGACACACATTGAAAGTGAGGTGCATATCATCAAGCCCATATCGCAAAGTCAACGTAACAGTCAACAAAGTTGTGTTGTCAATAGGGGCCTAGCATCATAATCTGAGCAGCGTTAATACATTCCACGTGTATTAACGCTTACTTGTCAATGAGGTACACTGTCACGCTGTGTTGAGTGTGAACGGTGCGTGCATTGGGGGTTGTGTTCGGCGTTCCACGGCAACACCCATTGTATCAGAGGCTGCCCCTGATGTCCAAGTGCGGCATTCATAGTTGGCAGGGCACAACTTACCAACAGTTACATCCTGGTTGTATTCTGGCCATATGAGCAGGAATGCTTTTTGATCATCATGTTTGCTTTGTACATGTGAGCTGCTTTGTGCAGCACACATGGGAATAGAGAATTGACATGGTGTGTATAAGTACAGCAAGGTGGCCCTTCCAGTACATACATTAACATACCTCATTTTCCCCCAATGTATCTTTCCTGTGTGCTGCACTAAGCGACACACATGATAGTCACAACATGTTCTTCTAGGATGGAATCTGTGCATGAAGGGGCACCTTCATGTACAGACACCAAACTCACCTGCACACACACAACCTTGCACTCTGGTGCAAGGGTGCCTGCGTATGTGCTAAGTTGTGAGACGTAACGCCATTGCCGGAGGAAACGCAAGTCTGAACAACATCCTTGGAATTAGGGTTCAGACTTGCATTAGCAAAGTTGCGGAGGTAGCCGTAAATCAGAGGAGCTGAACGCCTGTCTCCCCTACTCCCTTGTCAGTATGCCCCTAGGCCCATGGGTTCGGTCACCACAGCACATGCCTGTGTATTGCAGCGAACACTGATGGGACAGGAGACATGTAAGTGGGTTTGCTGATGACTATCCAATGACATTGAATGCATGTACATCCTTGCGTGAGATGACTGTGCAAGTGTGCATGATGATGAACAAGGAGGCAGTGCATTTCTGCACGTAAGTGTGCAGACACAGTTTACAATTATGATATTGTAGGTATGCTGCATGCCGGATTCAGAGTTGTGGCAGTGTGGAACTGTGAGCCAAGCATATCAATGGCACGTTCCCCAAACACACAGCAAATTTGCCCAAATCATTCTCATTGGCATGTATGGCCACTGCAATGATGTTGACGAGCTGTCTCCTTGCGTCCATTCCCTGATTGACTCTGGATCAGGTGTGGGAACTCCTCAGTCACAATTGGTGTCATTTCTGTGCACGCATATACCACGCATGCTTTAGCTCTACCTTGAGTGCTTTGGCATTTATTTTACAATGCAGGGTTTGCCAGCGCTATCTGTGAAGAAGCATTACCACAAACGACACTATGAGCATGATGACTCCAGGGTGCCGTCACAAAGGGAAATGCATAGTGACTGTTTGTGTAGTTACGGCCAGCGTATCTTGATACACTACGGAGTGATCCTAGCGTAGACCAGCAATGCATGATTGAGTGTGAATTACGAGGAATGGATGTTTCACCCTCTCTGTGGCAAGACTTCACATGTTGGGGCAGATTATCAAGCCACTATCTCCACCACAATGTCACTTTTTGTGACGTTGTGGTGGCGATAGGCTTGGCGCCCTATCATCAAGGCAAAACACACAAGATGATGGACGGAATGCTGCACATTGGCAAACATTCACCCCCAGTCACAGATCTGGGTTTAATCCATCGTTATTTTGCTTCACCACGCCACCCCAGTTCAGACATAGCCATATGCAAATCAGTCTTGACCCTGTGCCTCATGGGAACAGTCCAGACCGAACTCTGTCCATCATCTGCTTGTGTTTGCTTTGTTCACCCTAAGTTGGCAAGGTATGCCCAGACGTGGGTCCCTTGCTCACTTTGCCACTGGATTCAAGCTAGCCTGGCTGATGAAGGGTGTTACCCAGAAACCGGTCTCCAGGATGCTTGTTTCCAGTTCAGGGAAGACCTGGCTTGGCAGTTCGGGCTGGACTGTTCCCATGAGGCACAGGGTCAGACTGATTTGCATATGGCCATGTCTGAACTGGGGTGGTGGAGTGAGCTAAAGAATGATGATGGATTAAACCCAGATCAGTTGACTGGGGGTGAGTGTTTGATTTGCTCTAGCGCTCCGTCCATCATCCCCTTTGGTATCGCTTTGTTCGCCCTAAGTTGGCAGGGTATGCTCAGACGTGGGTCCCTTGCTCACTTTGCCACTGGATTCAAGATAGCCTGGCTGATGAGGGTTTTGAACCCGAAACCGGTCCCAGGATGCTTGTTTCCGGTCCAGGGAAGACATGGCTTGGCAGTTCGGGCTGGAATGTACCCATGAGACACAGGGTCAGACTGATTTGCATATGGCCATGTCTAAACTGGGGTGGTGGAGTGAGCTAAAGAATGATGATGGATTAAACCCAGATCAGTTGACTGGGGGTGAGTGTTTGATTTGCTCTAGCGCTCCGTCCATCATCCCCTTTGGTATCGCTTTGTTCGCCCTAAGTTGGCAGGGTATGCCCAGACGTGGGTCCCTTGCTCACTTTGCCACTGGATTCAAGATAGCCTGGCTGATGAGGGTTTTGAACCCGAAACCGGTCCCAGGATGCTTGTTTCCGGTCCAGGGAAGACGTGGCTTGGCAGTTCGGGCTGGACTGTTCCCATGAGGCACAGGGTCAGACTGATTTGCATATGGCCATGTCTGAACTGGGGTGGTGGAGTGAGCTAAAGAATGATGATGGATTAAACCCAGATCAGTTGACTGGGGGTGAGTGTTTGATTTGCTCTAGCGCTCCGTCCATCATCCCCTTTGGTATCGCTTTGTTCGCCCTAAGTTGGCAGGGTATGCCCAGACGTGGGTCCCTTGCTCACTTTGCCACTGGATTCAAGATAGCCTGGCTGATGAGGGTTTTGAACCCGAAACCGGTCCCAGGATGCTTGTTTCCGGTCCAGGGAAGACATGGCTTGGCAGTTCGGGCTGGACTGTTACCATGAGGCACAGGGTCAGACTGATTTGCATATGGCCATGTCTGAACTGGGGTGGTGGAGTGAGCTAAAGAATGATGATGGATTAAACCCAGATCAGTTGACTGGGGGTGAGTGTTTGATTTGCTCTAGCACTCCGTCCATCATCCCCTTTGGTATCGCTTTGTTCGCCCTAAGTTGGCAGGGTATGCCCAGACGTGGGTCCCTTGCTCACTTTGCCACTGGATTCAAGATAGCCTGGCTGATGAGGGTTTTGAACCCGAAACCGGTCCCAGGATGCTTGTTTCCGGTCCAGGGAAGACATGGCTTGGCAGTTCGGGCTGGACTGTTCCCCTGAGGCACAGGGTCAGACTGATTTGCATATGGCCATGTCTGAACTGGGGTGGTGGAGTGAGCTAAAGAATGATGATGGATTAAACCCAGATCAGTTGACTGGGGGTGAGTGTTTGATTTGCTCTAGCGCTCCGTCCATCATCCCCTTTGGTATCATCAAGGCAGCGTAAACCTACTCAACGTGGCTGATAGCCATGTTAAGTGTCTTAACGTTGCCTTCATAATAGGTCACCTTTGGTGCTAAACTTAGCGTGACAGGGGGCGTGCAGTGGGTGTTGCTGTGTGCGTTCCACCGCAATACCCATTGAAGTTGACGCTGCCACCTATTACCAAGTCTGGCGATACTAGGTGGCAGCGCAAAACTTACACCCAGAAAAATCCTGGTCTCAAGGTGGCGATGCAAGGGAAAATTCTTCCTTTCTCCTCGATTTTGCTTTTTCCATGTGTGCTGCCTTGTGCAGCACACATGGAAAAGCAAAATGCCATGTTTTGATCATGTACAGGAAGGTGTCCATACCTGTACATGAACAAACTGTAGATCAACAAGCCATTTTGTAACTTCCATGTGTGCTGCACGACACTGCACACATGAAAGTTACGAAATGGCATTTTAGGATTGTTCATGTGCCGGGAGTAAGTCCTCCCTACACATGAACAAACATCTCTACTCGCAGACACCCTTGTAAATGTAAATGTAAATCCGTATTTGTAAAGCGCGAACTACTCACCCTTACGGGTCTCAAGGCGCTGGGGGCCGTCGTGGAAATTAAGTGAGCTATTGCCCAGAGTCACATGGTGCTGAGCTGAGCTGCAGCCGGAGCCGGGGTTCGAACCGTGAACCCTGTGCTCCGACGTCAGCTGCCCTGGCCGCTGCATTACACCTCTCTACTTGCACTCTGGTGCTAGATTGCCTGTGTTGGCACGGTCGTGATGAACCGAACACATGTGCTGGGGGACACACATGCCTGCACATGGGCATTGTACCTATCATGCAGCCCTGTGTTACTGGGGAGGAGGAGGGTGGTGCTACACACAGGGGGATAATGCTTCCCTCCTCCGATTGCTTGTACATGTCACCCTCTGCTCGTGTATGTAATGGCACAATCGTTTAGCACTGTCAGCCTAATTTGTTAGTGGCAGTGCATGTACCATGCCATGCACTGTCATGTCAGTCTCCCCAGCATGTAGTCACTGATCCATGCTTCAACAATGTCATTGTCCAGGTCACTTACTGACTTCACATAGTTACGCTGTGGTGTATGCTCCCATGTTGAAGTGAACTTGTATTACAGATGTGTATGGAGAAAATTGAAATTGGCTGAGGGACTCTAATTTGCCTTTGTGTATGTTTTACAGACAACATGACGCCTGGCCAAATACATGCCTTCCAGGTGCGGAAGGACCTTTACCGCCATGTGAAGAAGGTTGCGAAGGGGTACCGTAACATGTCCAAGAGGTACCATGAGGAACGTAGGAAGGGCACATAGAAGGCGGTGCCTGAGCATGCCCAGGATGTCACACAGCCCCCCCCGGCCCCTCAGGCGTCAGTGGTGTGTCCCAGCCGGTACAGGTGGCACATTCCCCTACAGCACCCCCCCACCCCAAGGTACTGTCCCACCTGCAACTGGGGATCAAGTGGTCAATTTCACATTGTGGGACAGGAGACTCCTTCAGGACATTGTGGTATCGATGGCAGAGCTCAGGCGCGAATTGTCTGATGTCAACAGACGAGTGACGGACATACACCAACACGTGGGACTGCCATGATGGGTGGACCTGTTGGACACTATCCCCCTCTTCTCCCTCCCCCCAATGTTTGAAATCTCTTATTATGTAGTGTTAGTTAAGTTACTTATTTGTTAGGTAGTGTAGTTTTAGTGTAGATTTTAGTTAGTGTTAGCTTGTTAGGTAGATATAAGATTTTAATTAGTCATCCGTATTTGGGGATAAGTTTCCTTTTCCTTTGGGTGGGGGGTTGATGTGTTTTTTCTGCATACAATTAAAAAATAATATTTACAAAAAATATATCTTTGTGTAGGTTACATGTTTAGTTAGTTTATGTATAGCTTAGATGTCTTTGTCCTGTCTCGTGGTGTGCCTTAAGGGTGGGAGGGGGGTTGATGTCTATGATGTGTTGTTGCGTGTTTAGGATTAGTTAGGGTAGATAGTTTAGGTAAGTAAGATTGTTTTATAGTTAGTTTAGATTTTAGTAGTAGTTATAGTGATAAGTGTTAGTTTAGGTCACTTGAATATTTATACTGTTCTAATAAAAATATGATACTTTGTATTTCTACTTGCACTTATGTCAGGGATGAGGTTGTGGAGTGTGGGTCATTCCATTGTATGCAAGTTTTGCCATCACTGGACTATCCATTGGAATCGCTAAGTCTGCTCATGACATGTAAGTTTGCAGGATGTATTGGGTCCGGATACCTTAGATGTGAGCACACTGAACTTGCATTGATGATAGGGTGTCAATTTGGATTGACGTCTTAGTCTAGGGACAGTCGTCTGTGATGTTCTACATCTTCTGTGTGACTCACGGATTTGGACAGCACATTGTTGCCCATTTTGCACATAACCTAGTAAGATGGCATGGCAAGTGAATGAAGTTAGCTACTGTTATCCATCATGGAGATGGATGTATGCGCCATGTTCCACAGATTCCGTCACACACCTGAATGTCAGATGCTCCTGCCGCAGAGTCCATCTACATTGCACAGACCTAGCCACACTTGCTGCGTAGTGCCAGTGTGTCTGCTTCCTTTGCAAGATATGTTCCGGTTCATGTACACTCACTATCCAGACCATGCATGATTTGTTAGAAATCTGTGTGCATTGTGTACAGGACATGGAACAGCAGTGTTCCTGATTTACAAAAGTAATTTGAGAGTAAGTGATGACTTCACATTTAACATTACTCACAAATGTATTTTGGGAGTAGTGCATTTTGCTTTACAGAGTTGACATCTCCTAAATGCCTTTAGTGACTCACTGGACTAGTCAAGTTTTGATTTTGTCACAGCTAACATTTGGGGGGTGGCACACTGTTCTGCTGCACACAAGGGGGAAATGTTGCATTGCTCCCTGTAGTGACAGTGTAATGGAGATTTGTCCCAGCTGTTACTTCTGCCATTGGCTCATGTTGATGACGCCCTTGAAATGTTGTCCGTGCATCTGACTATATGCTGAGTGCAGTGCCACACACATCCCTACACACATTGCCCGATACACTCGCAGTGGTCACAGCATGAGAGGGGGCATATTTTAGGTTACATCGTTTGTCGACAGGGAGGGGTTGACTGACGGCTTGCACTTTGGGGTGAGCCCCTATTTGCCTATCTACTTCACTGAGACAGACATTGTGGTTCTGTATGTGTATGGTGGACATGTGCCCTTCTGTGTCTTCATCAATGTGAATATGCTGTCCAGTATTTTGGGATGTGACATGCAATGTGCACCATCACCACAGGCTTTGTCCACCATGTAGTGTGTGAGTAGATATGCCAAGAGATATTTGTTTACAAGTGTTAAGGAGGACACAACTCTTGGCCTGCAACAGACTAGGACATTTTAGCACACATGCCTTTTCATGAAAGGACGTGTGGCTAGGTTGGTATATTGCTAGATGGTTGTTTTGGAGCAATGGGGGCACCGGTGGTTCACACATACACCGCCATCTCACTGCCTATCTGTATCAGGTAAAACAGGTACATTGCTCGTATTTCCCTTGGTGTACCTTCTGGGTGAATCAGTGTCCTAACACTTTTTACATACTCCTATACTTGATTGGTCAAGAACCACACACATCTGTGTGAGTTAAATAATTTTATTGACATTCAGAGGATGAAGACTGGACCAGTGCTTGGCCATACATGCCCACATTGCATGGATGCCCGTTGGAGGGCCAGACAGAGTCATTTGGTGGTAACAGGTCCAAGGGAAGAGGCATAGTTCAGTCCGCAGGCTGATTGCAGTGGCATTGGCAAGAAAGAAGTGATATGGCAGTCCATGTGGAGGTCCAAGGTGATTGTCGGGGGACAGTGGAAGACAGTGCAAGAAGATTTTCCGTGGCATGATACTAAGCCCGGCACCAAGGAGGAAACTGGCCTTTTGGCGCAGATGGATGCTACCGCTTCCTCCTTTGAAAAAATGCACTTTCATCCTCCTCTTCGTCCTCTGATGTGTCATGTGCCTCACATGTGGGTGATGGTATGGTGGGTGCAGCACTGTGAGGCACTGACACATCAGGTGGCGGAGCTGAGGATGTGGAGGCAGCAGCAGCATTCATCTGTGCCAGACCTTGTGGCAGCAATGAAGTGATGAGCAGGTGCAGGGCATGATAGATCCCAGCAACTTCGCACTGGTGTGCGGCCCTGGCAGCCATATCTTGTGCCTGCATCCGCTCCATGCTCTCCATTATCCGACAGATGTTGGCCAAATCCTGGCTGACATTGCTGGAGCCACTCTGAGCAGACAGTTGTTGTTGTCTCAGAATCAGGACTCCAGCAAGGCCAGCCATGGACCGTTGGAGGGTATCGAGCGGGCTGTGGGTGTCCGTGATCTTCTGCATGTGGTCCCGGATGGGACTCAGACACCCACGTATGGCCTCAAGGTTGTCCGCTAGGCGCTCGAACCCCACCCGCACCTGTTCCACCATCTCCCGCTGGACCTCTAGCACACGGCGTTGGAAGGCCAGGTGTGGGTCCTCGAGGTCCGGGGAGGCAGCTGTGGTGGGAGGTGCTTGCTGTTGGTTGGTTTGTGCAGGGGGTAGGGTTGCCGCTATGCTGCTGGATTGCCCTGCTCCTGGAGGTGGGGTGCTGAAGGAGTCTAGCAGATGTTGCAGTGCTTCCTGATCGATAGTGGGATATTCCTCCTCGTCATCAGTGAAGGTTAGGCCAGTCTGCTGTCCAGGAGGTGATGTCTCTCACTCTGCAATGTGATAGGGGAGATACAGTTTAACAGTGTTTGTCATGTACAATCATGCATTGGATGTGTTTACAAGCAGACAGCAGGACAGTGTCCATTCATACAGTTTTTGAGGAGATTCCTATTTGTTGCAGGATAGTGATGATTTTGAGGTAATTGTGGATGTGATGTTGTAGTTGTACATTGTCATCTCTCAGTTTCCAGCTATGACAAATGTTATTGTACAATATCTACACACAAGCGTCACAAGTTGTGTCCTCTGTTCATTTGTGGGAGTAATGCAATTTGGCCCACATAGTAGTCAATGTTGATGGGCTCAGATTTGTCTGTGTGTGCACTGCATTGTGTGCTGGTGGCACCTGCAGCTTTGGTTTAGCTGCCCATTATACCTTTCAGGTAGTGAGACTTTGAGTTCTGTGCATTTACAATGCTGTGCTGAGGCAAACTGGGTGGAATATGGGTCTTGGTCAGAGTTGTGAGAGTTGTGCATAGTTTGACTTCAAATGTCTTGCTTATGTCAGGGGTTGTATGTACACAAGGATGTGTCAGAGTGTGACTTGCTTGTTTAAGGATGTTGTCCACACTCAGCCACCTCAGTGAGGTGGCCTGAACAATGTTAATTGGTTGGGCCTGCAGGCATGGTATTCATCATGCACTGTCACTTGCCTTGTCAATGTGGCTCACGGACACGCAGCATTGCAGGGTACTGCACATGTGCATGTGTTTTGTGCAAGTATGGTTATGTGTGAGTAGGGCACCCTTTAGGCACATTAGCAATGTGAGCTTACTTGCTGTTTCAACATGTGCTGCACTATGTAGTACACATGGACATCCATTTTGCTTTGTTTATTGTGATTTGTCTGGTGTGAATGTCGTCCTTCGTGTTTTTTATTGCATGCATTGCTGAGTGCCCTCCGTTTGGCTGACCCGTTGTGAGTATGGTTCGGCGTGAGTTTCGATTGTTGTTGCGGTCTGAACAGACAGGGGCATGTTACAAAAGAAGTGGCAGGGAGAGGCGTTAGACATCTTGTCTTCACGGCTCTCACCTCCACTTTGGTAACGCCAGGCTCAAACATGTTATCAAGGATATGGTGCAGCCTGGCGTTTCCCCCTGCAATGGAAGTAAATTACACTGCTTAGCGCCAGCGCAGGCTCCCTTGCACCATAGTGCAAGGGTGTCTGCGAGCAGGGAGGTTTGTTCATGTGTAGGAAGTAGTTGCTTCCTGCACATGGACAAAGCTAAGACGGCATTTTCTAACTTTCATGTGTGCTGCTTCGTGCAGCACACATGGAAGTTACGAAATGACATTTAGAAGTACAGTTTGCTCATGTACAGGAAGGAACACCTTCCTGTACATGAACATACCATGGAATTTGGCTTTTCACATGTGGGCTGCACAAGGCAGCACACATGAAACAAGCAAAAACAAGGAGATTTAATGCATTTCTCCTAGTTTTGCAACCTTAGGCCCAGGATTTCTCTGGTGTTCAGATCAGCACTGCCATCTATTCTCGCCTAACTTGGTAATGGATGGCAGCGTCGACTTCAATCGGTGTTGTGGTGGGATGCCCACCACAACACCCACTGCACGCCCCCTTTCACACAAAGTTTAGCGTGAAAGGGGCCCTATTCTCAAGGCAGCGTAAAGCCACTTAATGTGGCTTTTAAGCCACATTGAGTGACTTGACGCTGCCTTGATAATGGTGCACTGACCCTATCGCCACCCCAACGTAAAAAATGAGTGATGTTGTGGTGGCGATAGGGGCTTGGTAATATGCCCCATAGTGTCAACACCCATTACCCTCAAGGATGACCCCATGTGTGGTGTGTAAGTGGTCAGTTTTCTGATGTATGTGCATTTCATGATGCCTATTTATGGTGCTCAGGCCTGGCCAACGCCACCCTCACAAGAGATGCAAATGTGCGGGGGATGTGTGTTTGTGTATGTGCCACGCAGCTGCTGCCATGGATGATACCTGCTGTCCTGGTTCTGTTATTCAATGCCTGGCTTGGCATGTGGGTGATGACTACCTGACTGCATATTTGTTCACTGACACAGTTGACTTACAAAACCGTTGATTTGAATTGCACATGATGGTGTGATGTGCAACTCACATCAGGACTGATGTGTAATGCTGTATTCTGTGTGGCAGATGTGTACACTTGTGGGGGTAGGAGTGCAATTTTACATAGGGGTTGAGTGTGGCATTTGACCGGTTGACATGATTTGTTTCAAATTAGCTATCCTTGCTTGTTGTCATACTTTGGCAGTGAGACAGCTTTACAGGCACATTGTGGTTCAGCGAGTATGTCACACAGACAAGGCATAAAGTACATATTGGTGTGATACATTCCTGTTCTGCATTGTTCACGTACTGTGTGGTTGTTGGCACGTCCCCCTGCTCATTGTATTCCATCGCCCTTTGAGTGAAGTGTGCTGTTTGTGTGCATTTTTGGAGGTGCAACCTTTATCCAGCAGCCTACATGGTCAATGTGCAGAATGCTGCAGGTGTGCTGACATTGGTGGTGGCATGCCTTATCATGCACATGACCAGTCACATTCACAGTGCATCCACATTTTGGCCTTGGAGTGAGATGTGTCCTTGTGCAGGCAATTTGTATGTACGTGGTGATCTGGCAAGGGGGCCATTTTGCCACCCTGCCGCATGTCAAGTTGTTGTGCCACTTTGTCATTTGAGGGGGCACTTATGGAGTGGTCTGACGTTGACCTAGAATTATTTTGGGCTTCCTTTTCTGTGCACATTTAAAAGTCTGTATGCCGGCCAATGTGTGATATGTCCCTATGCCACCATGGACAGGGGTATCCAGGACATGATCCACAGTGCATGTGGGTATGCCCTTCAATTAATTTAATTGTACATGAGTGCCACTGGGCCCATCCATCCCCTTCCCCCCGTCCCTGGTTGATGCTCACCCTGGTGTTGTTGTGTCTGTTCACATTCAGCACTATCCTGGCCCACAACTCCAACCACCGTCTCCTCACTGATGACTCGGGACACCTGCTCCTCCAGTGGCGCTGGACTCCCACCTCCAGTCTGCCTCGCTGCTCTCACGTTGGCTGCTAGTTTCTCCTTGGTTTTGCGCTTGGTATCATGCCAGCGCTTCTTGCAGTCATCCACTGTCCTCCTCCTCTCTCCAACGGCATTCACCTTGGACACAATGTCCTCCCATATTTCTTTTTTTCTTGTCAATGTCACTGTGGAGGTGACAAACAGTTCTTGTTGGTGTTCAGTCACCTCCGCAATCAGGACCTGGTTTTCCTGCAGGCTGAACTTAGGATTCCTCTTCCTCTTGGCCTTCACATGGGTCTCTGGCTGGTCCTCCTGGGTATTTGTGGGCATGTTTGTGGCCTCTGCACTGGTCCCAGCTTCTTCCATTGCTCCTCTGGTATTTTCCATTTTTTTTTCCTGCTTGGCGGGCCTTTTATAGTGCATTTTCCCGCTGAACACGTAAAATGCAGGCCTGGTGCCAATTAGCGATCGGATTCTGTCGCTGATTGGCCCATCGCCACTTTTTTCACGTCAGCGTGCATTTTTTTATCGCCGTCACACTAAATCTATCGCTGTCCATTTCCGCCGGAAAAGGTAGCTATCGCCTGTTAGCGGTGTGATGCTAATGCGGCGATAGATTCCGGCGTTCGGCGGCGATAAGAAACTCACGCTAAGCGGGGTTAGCGATAAATATCGCCATTTGTTGATAATATACCCCATAGTGGTTCGCCAATCAGATAAAGTGGGTAACGTGGTGTTGTGACCACTAGGCATGTACAACGATTAAGCAAAATCTCAGTTACAAGATACCAAATGTTATCAAAAAGTTCTACAAAGTTATTTGATGGAGACAAAAAACAAATACCATAAAGATTTAGCTAGATGGAGAGGTTTAGGCATGATTTCACAGGATGAATATCTGTACCTGAAGGTAGATGATCCAATCATACCCATCTTGTATCTTATTCCTAAGATACATAAGAGCGCAGTTACCCCTCCTGGAAGACCTATTATTTCAGCGATAGGGAGTCTATTTGAAGCTACATCTAGATATTTAGACTACTTTCTACAGGATTTTGTTAAAGATCTCCCGGCATACATACAAGACACGAGAGACTTCTTGAGGAAGGTTCAAAACATCACTTGGCGAGATTCATTTCTCCTAATTACACTTGACGTAGCCTCATTATATACAAACATAGCTCACGAAGATGGGCTCAGAGCCATGAGACACTTCCTCAACAAACGACCAATAACTCTATATCACCACTCAGGGATGTTGTTGGAGATGTGCTTGGAGAATAATTTCTTCATGTATGCAATGACACATTCAGACAGGTGAGAGGGACAGCCATGAGCACTTGCTTTGCCCCCAGATATGCTAATTTGCATATGGGCTGGTGGGAGGAGCAGGTGCTCCAGGTTAGACATGCCATGGAACGGAAGGACAATATTATTGTCTGGACGAGATTTATAGATGATCTCTTTATTGTATGGAATGGCACTAAGGAATCGGCAGAAAAGTTTGTGCTGGACTTGAACGATAACTCTCTGAACCGGAAATTTACTGACACAATCAGCGAGACTCAAGTTTGTTTCCTAGACCTCGAAGTTTATGTGAAAGACAATAAAATTCACACATGTACATATAAAAAACGCAGAACACCTTAGAATGAAAAAAAATTGCAGTGAGTTGTCATCTCTAAAAAAAGCCCAGGGTGCTCTAACAAGAAGATTCACTGAGAGAGGTTACAGTCCCCAGGCATTGATTCAAGCATTGAACAAAGTTGATAAGATCTGGAGAGAATCAGTAAAACTACTCGAGTGGGTGATAGTAGTAGCAAAAATGAGATACGTATGATCACAGGGTACAATGCCTACCACGCCTGGGTGAGAGACTGCTTGAGTAGACATGGTACCTAGTGAAAAGGGACCCTATACTGAATGGTATAATCACTTGTAGACCCCTACTCACGTTTAGGAAAGCCAGATCCATGAGACAGGAATTGGTAGTCAGCAGCCCGGAGACTGGGACCACTGAGGGCTGGCTGAGGGCCAGTCCTGGCTTCAGTCAATGCTCTAAGTGCAAGGCCTGTAAATTTGGTCAAAATATGAAAGAGGTCATATCGCCCCTACTGAAATGTCCATGGAAAATCAGGAACTTCTTTAACTGTAAAATTGAATTTGTGGTTTACGTGTTGCAGTGCACTTGTCCCAAATTTTATGTGGGCAGCACCATTCACATGGTGCATGTAAGACTACTGCAGCACCTAAGGGCAGTCAAAAACAATGACAAGAGTTACCCTGTCGCCAGACATATCAATGAAATACATGGGGGAATGTGAAAGATCTCACCTACTTTGTAATAGACCAAGTTGTGAAAATGAGAAGAGGTAGAAATCGAGAGCAGAAATTGTGACAGCTTGAGTCAAGATATATACTTCTATACAACACGAAAATCCAGTTTGGTCTTAACTCTGATGAGGTCTTGTTTGTTCATATATGATAACAATGGTCTCCGTACACTCCTTTTTAAAGTTTTTTAGATAATTACATAAAAATAGAGGTATGTTGAGATGAGGAAGCATAGGATTGTATTAATAGAACCAATGCATTGTAAGTCAAGTATAGTTGATTTGATTCACATTTTGTAGGACCATCCATCACAAAGAAGTCAAATGAGTTCGTGCAACGATTGTAGCTCGTAATCATTGGTGTTGTTCAGGAGCCCCAGCCAGATTGGTATGATCCAAACCTGTATAATCTCCTCAATTTTATTTTTTGTTAGTTTTACATAATATGTGCACAATATAATTGCACTTAAGATTTAATAATTTGTTAGGAGACTTGTGATGAATGTATTGCCCCCCTTTCTTTGGTCTTTTTTTATTTTTTATTTTTGATGGCTTAATCTTGTTAGTGCATAAATTGTGATGGGATTAATTAATTTAAACAAGTGTTACAATGCATTTGTGCTTATCAAAATGAGGGTGAGAAGAATACTCCACCAAAAGGGACCACTTATGCCATACCGACACTTGCACTTTATACCTTGGATTCATTTGTGTAGCTCCGCGTTTAAGAATTCACCTTGAGATATTGGGTGATTTATACTGCATTGAGTTATATACTGTTATTGAGTATAAAGCACTTGCACTTTATCAAAATTGCTCAAAGGGAGTTAATGGATACTAGGCATACCACACCACAGTGGTTAATAATTCTGTTAAATTTAATGCACTTGCACTTTATCCAATAGCTCGATGTCAGTTAGTGATACATGAGATTGCGGTGATGCAATCTATCCTTCACTCTATGTACCATATATGAAATTTGTATTGGCAGTCACAGTAATTGGATGATTTCTGGAAGGTGGTACTTCTGCTCTGGAAAGAACATGGTGAACAATTGAGCTGTTTTTCACTGCGCACTAATGCACTTTAAATTTAATTTAAATTTAAATTATGTCATCTTGTGGAATTCTGAAGTTGGAAGAATATCCACAAGTCATACTATTTGTATTTTTCATATATTTATTGCACGTGCACTTTTTTTCTTGAAAATTATCAAGAAAATGAAATTTTACATTGGTTCAGTTGAGATTATGTCCCTCATCACTCCATTATTTTGTACATTGGTCATATGTGGCCAACACCTAAAGAATATAATTGTCAACTGGTAATCAGACAGATTTGTGAATGCTTTAACAAAAATGATTTTCATCTTGAATATGCATGAGATTTATCAATTGTAATAATCTCTCTGACAGCGGGTGGGTGTTGAGTATGTTTTCCATGGTTGTTGTGACAGGAAACCATATGATTTGTAGTTCCGATATTTTAATCTGACATGGAAGTAACGCTCGTTGTGTGAGCAAGGCATAGATGCCAAAACGTGTAAAAACAGCGAAAGAATAAACGCAAACAAGAAGATTTGAAGTCCAACCCGTGTGTCGTGTCTAATTTCTACTGCGGAATTGGAACTGGTGTTCATATATATATATATATATATATATATATATATATATATATATATATATATATATATATATATTTTCTCCAAATACTCTGTAACGACAAAGTGTGGAGCACACTCGAGTGTTTAGATATCAAATTACTTTATTCTTGTCCCTTGGATTGACAAACGCGTTTCGGCCATGACGGCCTTCGTCAATGTCAATGCGACAATTATTTCATAAAGTTTAAATACACGTCATTCACTAGTTATTTTCAGCAACATGGAAAACGGACTATTCAAAAAGTTATGTTATTAACAATGGAAGTGGCGGCCATCTTGGAGAGGATAAAATATGCTTATTCCATACATCCAATATGCATTTCTCTCCGTTATCGATCGTGTACTATCTCATTAGTACATAGATATCAATATCAATAAATACCAATAAATATCAATAAATATCAATGAATATCCATAAAGACCCTAAATATCACAAATATCATAAATATCATTAGTATCAAAATTAAGCCCTGAATGGGCATATGTGATGTAATAGTCTACAGTTCATATCATATAAATCTCAACAATTGCTGGCAGGCAGAAAAAATAGCCGACAATCTGACCCTGAATGCGCCCAATATTTGTCAACTTGTGCCACCTGATAATCATTCTTTGTGATTATATTGCCATTTATCGCATATTCTACGTTAAATCGATAATGACGTAAACAATAAAAACATGTACTTGAAAAAATACCTCAAAATGAGAAAGAAGAGAGATTAAAGAGAAATTTGAAAAGTTCGTATGAGAGGTGAGAAAAGATGGGAGAAGAGAGAAGAGATGGGGGAAGAGAAAGGAGTGGAAAAGGGGAGAGAAAGGAGGAGAAAGATTTAGAGGGGTAAGGTGAACTCATATAGTAAAGTCATAGGGCTATCAAATATACATCTAATTGATCTCCCTATTGTATCATATGTCTGTTCACAATATTTTTTTCTCTTAGAGCATTCATAATAAGTTCATAACACATTCATAATACATTCACCATGGCTTAACCTACATGAACCCATAATTCTTCTTCACAATTGAGGCCATAGGGGGTAAGGGTTCAGCAGATCCACTATGTATTTGGACTCCAACTGTCTCAAAATTCTTATTCTTTCACCTCCTCTCTTCAGGGGGGCACCTGGTCTATACAGAAAAATTTCAACAATTGGCTGTTGCTATTGTGGTTTTCTGCAAAGTGTCTTGCAACAGGGTAGCTGCTATCTTTTTTAGTTATAGCACGCATATGCTCCAATATTCTCTTTTTTGTCTGGTGTATCGTGCTTCCCACATAGCGCAGGTTGCACGGACACACCAGACAATATACAGTGAAATCCGAGTTGCAATTCAATAATTTTGCTATATACCTGTTCTGATCCCTGCCTGGAACCTGAAACTCTTTCACTACTCTGCTGCTTTTGCAGGCCTTGCACTTGAGGCATGGGTGGAAACCCTTCACATTACAAGGGCTGCCCTCTGTCTTACTAAAATGACTATGCACCAACATATCTTTTAAAGAGATGTTCTTCCTATATGTTATACTCGGATGGTGTGTGATAGTTTTGCCAATCACCCCATCCAACTGAAGAATATTCCAATGCTTCCCTAGAATCTGGCGGATTTCTCCAGAGTCTGTGGAATATGTCAGTATCAATCTGGTAGCCTCCTCCTCACTAGCTCGGGGGGTTTTATTCAAGAGTTCTTCCCTCTTTTGTTGGTTAGCCCTTTCTACAGCTGACTGTAAAACTTTCTGAGGATAGCCTCTTTGCACAAAGCGGTTAACTACTTGTTTAGTGGCTGTGTTGTAATCCTCTTTGGTCGTGCTGTTCCTTTTTAGATGCAATAACTCCCCATAGGGGATGCTATTGACGAGACAACGTTGGTGCTGGCTAGTGTAATGTAGAGTGGCATTACCCGCTGTGGGTTTACGGAATAACTTGGTTTTCAGTTGACAATTGTCAACAAATACCAACAGATCAAGATATGCTACCTCCTGTGTGCTAATGGTTCTGGTAAAATGTAGGTTAACTTCATTGATGTTGAGACTATCTATGTATTCATCTAGTTCATTTCTTGAACCCGTCCAGATGAAAAATATGTCGTCTATATAACGGGTCCAAATAGCTATTCTCTGTGACAAGACCTCATTGGTACCCGCCCAGGCCACGTGCTTCTCCCACCAGCCAACGAACAAGTTTGTATAGCTGGGGGCGAAGCACTTGCCCATCGCAGTACCCTGCTTCTGGATGTACAGTTGGTCTCCAAATGCAAAAATATTATTATGTACGCAGAATGACATGAATTGAATTATCATCTGACTATGCTCCATATATTTCAGCGGTCTAGTTTTCAGAAAAATTTTCACAGCTTCTTCTCCTTGCCTGTGATTAATACAGGTATATAAGCTGGAAATGTCTAGAGTCACCAGAAAAAAGGAATCCTCCCAGTTGATATTGGCAATCATCTTAATAAAATCAGTACTGTCCTTAACAAATGAAACCAAATCATAGACAAAAGGGCAAAGAATCGTATTAACTAAGATAGAGGTGTTCTCCAAAGACTCCCCTTTGAAGACACTATAGGTCTATCTGGTGGCCTTTTGTTATCTTTATGTATCTTAGGAATATGATAAAAAGTTGGAGTAACCAGATGATCTACTTTTATATATTTATGCTCATCCTGACTTAAAATGCCCTTGTCCCTCCAAAAATCAATCATAGAATAAAACTCTAATATGCTTTGGTTATATTCTTTTTTAGAGATCTTAGTGTAACAATTATGATCACTTAATTGTCTCAAGGCTTCTTCTTCATAGGTTATGGCATCTTGCAAGACGATATTTCCGCCCTTATCCTACGGTTTTATCACTATCGTCTGATCTCCTTGCAAGGTTTTTATTGCTTGTCGTTCCGCTAAGGTGATATTGTGTCGCTGTTTCTTCTCTTCTTTCGGTTTAAATTGTAGTTTGTCCAAATCTTTTATGACAACCTCATGGAAACTGTCGATCATATCGAAAGCTGTCCTCGGGATAAATCTTGACTTTTTTTTAAGGTTGCTGGTCATCCTGCTTGGGCTAGATCGATTTGCTCCAAGAACTCCTTATCATCTACAGCTGGAGATTCTCTTACGTCCATAGATTCACCCCCTAGATCATGGAGCGCTCTTAAGGCTGGGAGATCACTTCCAAGTAATATATCTGTGGGGTATGGAATTCGTTCTATGTTAGATGTAGGTCCAATTGCTCGCCCTAGGAATCGTTTTTTTAACTTCAACTTTCTGATAAAAAGGTAAAGATCAATGCGTGTTTGCACATAATCCCATCTGTTAGTTGGACAAAATGACAGTCCTTTACGTAGTACTTGTATTTCTATATTTGTCAGTTGCCTTTTCGATAGATTCACTATGGTCAGATCCGTTTGGTTTACTTCTTGTTGGTTCCTCTCTTACTCCTGGTTACCCTGGGAGTGTACTGTTGTGTTTCTTTTTTTGCTCCTTCTGGTTTTCCTTTTTCTTGTTCCGTTGGTCTTGTTCTTTGTGGCAATTGTCGCCATGATTTCTGTATTATTTGATATTCCTGAGGAAAATGTATTCTTCCTCCTACATTCTCCGTTGTGCTAGCGCTCCCTCCTTCTGATTCCGACTGTTCTGTTTCCAACTTTGATTCAGATGTATCTCTCGCTGATGCTGTATTAGTTTTCTTCACCTCTTGGATCGATTTCCTTGGCAGGTCAAATTTCTTGGCAAATGTTAGAACCCTGCCAGATTCATAGTCGTTCTGGTCTCTTACGAATTTTTCATGTTTTCGTTTTCTGATTGTTTCCTCATATTTGACCAGTCTCTGTTTCATTTATTGTCTACGATTCTCCGCTGTCTCTTTAGCTGAATCTTCTGCGATTAGATCTTCCAATCTTTTCATTTCTTCCATCAGCTTCGCTCTGTCACTTATTGCATATTTTATTAAGATCTCCACCATCTCTTTGGCCGAATTAGTTGTATGGTCTGACCATTCTAAAAATAGGTTGGGATTGGGGTTTTCGTATAATGGCACCGTATATATGCGAAGACCTCTGGGAATGCGATCAACCTCCAGATATCTGCGTAATGATGTGGATTCCCACCATTTGCGCACTTCTTTTTCATATGTTTTTTCTAATAGTTGGAACAGTCCTTTAAGTGAATTTGGAGCCACACTTCCTCCTTGTCTATTTCTCACCCCTGTAGTCTCTTGGGGTCCCACTGTAAATATCAAGGCGGCTGCCTCCATCCTCTCTTCCTCACTAAACATTATCGCCAAATGCCCCGGGACACTATTTCATTTATTATCAAAGTTCCGCTTTGCCGTCGTCTGGCGTTGCGTTTTGCTCTTAATGTCACTCGTAACACTCAACCAAAGCAGTTCGGGAGTACTGTGTAATGGCGATAGCGACTTACCGGAAAGGATTTCCGATAGGCTTACGCGTCTTCTGACTCGGCCGCCTCCGATTCCGTTCCGTCTATTTTTGCCCAGTACGATCCCTCTCGCAGTTCCAATACGTCGCGTACTTTGGTGGTGCCGGCGGTATTTTTCTATGAAGCTCGTCCAAAATCCTCACCTGAGCCGCCGCTCACTTCTGGGAGGGTGCTGCCACGTAGCAGCGGTGCACTGCTGAAATTTTCTACAAATACTCTGTAACGACAAAGTGTGGCGCACACTCAAGTTTTTAGATATCAAATTACTTTATTCTTGTCCCTTGGCTTGACAAATGCGTTTCGGCCATGACGGCCTTCGTCAATGTCAATGCGACAATTATTTCATAAAGTTTAAATACACGTCTGTGAGAAGTTGGCCTGGTATATGCTGTTCACTAATTAAAGTGGACACCTTGCACCAGGGCAAATCGACTCTTATGGTAGATAGGTTTAAGACAACCTTTTAAAGAAAGCTATCCTAGTGGTAGCTGTGGAGAGCAGCCTTCAGGCTAAGTCTCGGAGGAATGTAAAGCAGCTTGTTTTACCATATAATCTCTTGAATCACCAAATGAAAAGACACCACACAGGTATATATATCAAATATATATGTATTTATTTCTAAATAACTCTCTACTAATCTCTTTATGAGATTAGAAGACAAACATATGCACAAATCAACGTTTCACAATAAGTTAAGCACAAAATATGGCTGGGGCCCTAGGGGCGTACCAGACCATATACTAAGTAAGAGACTTAGAAACAACGACTTGCAGGGAGACAAGGCCTAGGGCCTTCAGAAGTGCTGGGGCCTCACGAAACCACCCAAGGCAGGTAAGTAAAGAACCCACGGGGGACGCGTGCAGTGTAGATACACAGGCGCGGATCGCAGTTGACTTCAATGGGGCAAGTCGCGATTGGAAATAAAGAGTTTTAGGATACTTCTATAGAACCTACAAGCAAGTCACTTACAGGGTAAGTTGTTCTAGGGCCCACACCCACAGGAGCACCGTAGTGCTGGAGTTACCTCACCCAGGGAAGCCGGGTGCACAGGTGTCCTTTGGTGTCGGGTCGCGGCGTCGTTTTCAATGGCGAACAAAGAAGACTTGCTGCTTGCGGGAGCTGAAGAAGTGTCCGGTGGAATCCAAGCCTGGATTCTGAAGAAGGATGACCTGAAAGCAGAGGGGACAGTGTTCAAAGTCACTTGGCAGTGACCCGGGGCAAGGAAGATGGATGCCCACCGTCGTCGGTCGCTTCAGGTCGGTTGCGGGTGCCTTGACTCTTCAGCCACGTGGTCCAGGAGGCGTCGACGATGACCAGGAGCTGGATTCGGTGTGTCCTCGACGTCTGCAGCTGTCTGCGGTGTCGGCAACTCGATCGGAGCCAACAAGCCTTGGCAGCCGCAAGTCTCGGGGAGATGGAGAAAAGTCGATGGCGCAGACCAGCAAGGTCTGTGGAACTCACCCAGCGAGGGTAAGTCAGGGCAGGCCTGGAGCAACCAGGGAAGCCCTTTGGTTTCTTTAAGAAGTCTTCTGGGGACCCACAAGCCGGCGGGCAAGGGATCGCGAAGACACCTCGGGCGGAATCACTCAACAGGGGCCCACGGTCACTCGGGATGGTGTAGGCCTCTGATCTTCAGAGGGATTCCTGCTGGAGGTCGGGACCACACGTGGTCCAAAGCACAAGTTCGTAGAACGTTGTGAAGGGGTTGCACTCGACAATAGTGCACGGTACCCAGGGGTCGCGGTTCCTCGTTACTCGTGGGGTCCACTTGCCTCAGCTTCGCTGGGGACTCACGATGGCCTGGGAGAGGTCAGGAAATCCACTTCTTGGGCTGCAGGGACTTCGGACTCCGGCGGGAGCAGCGTAGTTTGCGACCGTTGTTGTCGTTTTTGGTGCCTGCCAAGCAGGGGAGTCACTCCTTGACTCCAAGGGAGATTCTTCTGTCTTCCAAAGGTAGTGGAACGTCGAAGGGCCAGGATTCTTCTGTAGAGTGTCGTCCAGGGGTTATCTGCTTTGCAATGGCAAGGTTCCCCTCTTATACTACAAAGAGGGGATGGACTAGCTCTATGACCCCACCTATGGGAGGGTCAAGGGAGGGGTGGCTACACCCACTTCCCTTTGTCCAGTTTCGTGCCAGAGCAGGGGCAGGTAGCCCCTGAGCTGGTTTGAACTGGCATATGCACAGAGGAGCCTTCTGCTCCCCCAGTGCAGGACTTCAAAGCACTCTAAGAGTGCACCCACCCAGCCCCAATACACTAAACCCTGTCTGGAAGGTGGTTACACCTCCCTGTGACAGGATGCCTATTGTTGGGCTTCCTCCACTGCGAGTTTCGGTCATCAGCAGGAGGGCAGCCCGGTGTCTGTGACTGGTGGCATCCATTTTGTGATGCCAGGGCTCTTTAGGATTCTACCGCGTTTCCACAGCAGGTACATGTCTTATCCCTCTAGAAGGGTGGAATGCTACCCCCGCCGCCAAGATTGGCGGGGGGTAGTATTCCAAGATGTTTGACACCAAACACGACATGTTTTGATGCAGCCATTCCAAAGTTAGCATTTACCGCGAGGATATAATGCACTTAATAGTATATGGTTTAACCGCATCCACAAACAGCACCAGAGAATAGACTCTGAGAGCTGCAGAGGGGCCCTGCTCAGGCAGAGGCACCCCCTCACATAGAAGCCAAGCACCCTGCCCTCAGGATTGATAGGGCCTGCCTTAGGGGTGACTGATAGGTTTATATGTGTGTGCAGGAGAGATATAGGTAACCTATATCTCAGTGAGGGGTGCTAGCACCACCTCACCCAGGCTGCAGTAGCAGGCCTGTGGTGTCAGATTTAGACTGCTTCCCAGGGGTGGCATAACACATGCTGCAGCCCCTGGTAGGCCTGTGAAGTACCTATGCCCTTGGCACCTAAGGTACCATATACTAGGGTCTCATAAGGCACCACAGTATCCAATCACTAGTGCACCTAGAGTGCACTCCATGTCGTTAGAGAGAACAGAGAGGCTGGGGCCCTGATTGGCAGGGACCCAGCCAGACTATAGCCAGAAACCAGTGCTAACATCAGAAAAAAGTGGGGGCAACATAAGAGGCAGATCCTACTCTCCTACACAACCCCCCAAACGTAGGGATACTAAACTAACCTTGACCAGTTGAGTCTTCGTGTTCAAAGTGGAAATACCTTGAGAGTCCATCTGCATTGGCATGTTGGGTCCCAGGCCTATGTTCCACTGTATAGTCCATCCCCTGTAGGGAAATGGACCACCTCAAAAGTTTTGGGTTTTCACCTTTCATCTGCTTTAGCCATAGGAGGGGCTTGTGGTCAGTCTGAACTATGAAGTGAGTACCAAACAAGTATGGCCTCAGCTTCTTCAGGGCCCAAACCACAGCAAAGGCCTCCCTCTCTATAGCTGACCAACGTTTCTCCCTAGGGGTCAGCCTTCTGCTAATAAAAGCTACTGGCTGGTCTTGACCTTCATCATTCAGTTGAGACAGTACAGCTCCCACACCCAGCTCAGAAGCATCTGTTTGGACAATGAACTTTTTGGTGTAGTCTGGACTCTGTAAGATGGGGGCAGTGCACATGGCCTGCTTTAGGTCTTCAAATGCCTTTTGACAGCTAGCTGTCCACTGAACCTTTTTGGCATTTTCTTAGAGGTAAGATCATTCAAGGGGGTCACTATAGATCCATATCCCTTGACAAACCTCCTATAGTACCCAGTCAGGCCTAAGAAGGCTCTCACCTGTGTCTGGGTGGTTGGAGCAACCCATTCCAGTATGGTTTGGATTTTGCTCTGCAAAGGCTGAACCTGGCCTCCACCTACAAGGTGGCCCAGGTACACAACCTGACTCTGCCCTATCTGGCACTTGGTGGCCTTGATAGTGAGGCCTGCTTTCTGCAGGGCCTCCAAAACATTTCTGAGGTGGACCAGGTGATCCTGCCAGGAGGAACTAAAGACAGCAATATCATCTAGATAAGCTGAGCAATAAGTTTCCATCCCTGCCAGAACTTTATTCACCAACCTCTGAAAAGTGGCAGGTGCATTTTTCAATCCAAAGGGCATCACCACAAAGTGGTAGTGCCCACCAGGGGTCGAAAATGCTGTTTTGGCTTTTGCATCATCAGCTAATCTGATTTGCCAGTAGCCAGCTGTTAGGTCAAATGTGCTTAGATACTTGGCTGAGGCCAAAGTATCAATCAGCTCATCTGCCCTTGGTATGGGATAGGCATCAGTCCTAGTGACTGCATTGAGGCCTCTGTAGTCTACACAAAACCTCATTTCTTTCTTACCACCCTGGGTATGAGGCTTGGGTACCAGGACTACTGGGCTAGCCCAAGGGCTATCTGAAGGCTCAATCACGCCTAACTCCAACATTTTCTGGACTTCAGTCCTGATACAGTCCCTGACATGGTCAGGTTGCCTGTAGATTTTATTCTTGACAGGCAGACTGTCCCCAGTGTCCACCTCATGGGTGCACCAGGTAGTCTGACTAGGGGTCAGGCTAAACATATGTCTATACTGTTGCAGAACTTGTCTGCACTCAGTTTGCTGATGGTCAGTGAGGCTGCTTGCCAAAGCAACACCATCTACTGACCCATCATCAGGGTTCTGAGAGAGCAGGTCAGGGAGAGGGTCACTCTCCTCCTCCTGGTCCTCATCAGTTGCCATGAGCAAGCCCATGTCAGCCCTGTCAACATATGGCTTTAATCTGTTGACATGAAGCACCCTTAGGGGGCTCCTGGGAGTTCCAAGATTCACCAGATATGTGACTTCTCCCTTCTGTTCAACTATTGTATGGGGGCCACTCCATTTTGTCCTGGAGGGCTGCTGGGGCCACAGGCTCCAACACCCACACTTTCTGTCCTGGCTGGTATACAGTCAGCACAGCCTTTGGTCATGCCAAGCTTTTGCAATTCTTGGCTGGCCTCCAGGTTTTTGGTTGCCTTTTTCATGTACTCTGCCATCCGGGAGCGGAGACCAAGTACATAGTCCATCACATCTTGTTTGGGGGCTTGAGAGGTAACTCCCAGCCCTCTTTTACCAAACATAGTGGACCTCTCACAGGATGCCCAAACAGAAGCTCAAATGGGCTGTAGCCAACCCCTTCTGTGGAACCTCTCTGTATGCAAACAAAAGGCAAGGAAGAAGAAGGTCCCATTTCCGCCTAAGCTTCTCTGGGAGTCCCTTAATCATTCCTTTCAAGGTCTTGTTGAAGCGTTCAACTAAACCATTGCATTGTGGGTGATAGGGGTGGTGAACTTATAAATTACACCACACTCCTTCCACATTGCTTTCAGATATCCTGACATGAAGTTGGTACCTCTGTCAGAAATGACCTCCTTTGGAAAACCCACTCTGGAGAAAACTCCAATGAGGGCTCTTGCCACCACAGGTGCTGTGGTGGTCCTCAGGGGAATTGCCTCTGGGTACCTGGTGGCATGATCCACTACCACCAGGATAAATCTGTGCCCAGATGCAGTCTGAGGGTCAAGGGGACCAACAATGTCAATCCCTACCCTTTCAAAGGGTACCCCCACCACAGGTAGTGGTATCAGGGGGCCTTTGTTGTGCCACCTGCCTTACCACTGGCTTGGCAAGTGACACAGGAGCGACAAAACTCCTTTGTGTCCTCTGACATATGTGGCCAATGAAAATGTGGAACAAGCCTGTCCCAGGTCTTGTTTTGGCCCAAGTGTCCTGCCAAAGGGATATCATGTGCTAAGGTCAAGAGGAACCCCTAAACTTCTGAGGTATTACCAACCTCCTGGTGGCTCCAGGGGCTGGGTCTCTACCCTCAGAATATAGGAGTCCCTCATCCCAATAAACTTTATGGGACCCACTAGCACTTCCCAGCAGCCTCAGCAGCAGCCTGCTGTCTGAGGGGTTCAAGAGAGGGGCAGCACTGTTGCTCCTTGCTCAGATCTTCCCTGGAAGGGCCCCCTGCCCCCAAGAACTCAACCTGGTCAGGTTCAAGTTCCTCTGGGGCGGTTCCTTCTTCAGGTTCTGCTTCACCTCCCTCTGGAAGTGAATCCTTGATCTGAGACAGAGGGGAAGGCACTGCCTTAACCCTACTGCTCCTCCTCTTGGGAAGCATCTGGTCCATTGTTCCAGGATCCAGAGCTGGTTCAGTGTCATGCATTCTTGCTTGTGACCTGGTCACAGCAAATACCTCTGCAGGGATGCCCAACATCTCAGCATGAGTCCATAACTCTACTTCAGACCAGGCTGAAGTCTCTAGATCATTGCCCAATAGACATTCTACAGGGAGGTCTGCACTGACTACAACCTTCTTGAGGCCAGTTACCCCTCCCCAGGAGAAATTCACAACTGCCAGACTATGGTTGGTCTGGACATTGCTTGCATTGGTCACCTGGTACATTTCACCCAGGATGATCTGTCCAGGGTCCACTAGGTCCTCTGCCACCATGGTGACACTAGCACCTGTGTCCCTAAATGCCAAAGCCTGTTTGCCATTTATCAAAGGCTGCTGTTTGTACTTGCCCAGATTACTGGGGCTTACTAGGAAGGACATATCAATGTTTCCCTCACAAATCAGCATTGCCTGAGTGGTCACTCTGACTAGGTCAGAATCCACTCCAGAACCCAGGGTCAACCCTACTACACCCTTATTCTGCGTACCACCTCCACCAGTAGCTGAGCTAGGGGGCACAGTTGCCTTAGGGGCAGGAGTGGTGGTGGTTTGGTCTTTGGACTTGATACAATCAGAAGTCCAGTGCCCTTTCTGTTTACAGAATTTGCACCAGGGCTTCTTTTGGCCTTTTCCCTTGTTGGACTGTGACTCCCCACCAGATGCAGATTTTTGGGGCCCTTGTGAAGACTTCTGGTCTTTTGACTTATCCCCACCTTTCTCAGAGCCTTTTGGATCTTGCTTCTTAGTGTCACCCCCTTGGTTCTGGGTTTTCTGCCTCACCCTGGTTCTGACCCATTTGTCTGCCTTCTTTCCCAATTCTTGGGGAGAGGTCAGATCAGAGTCCACCAGGTACTGATGCAACAACTGGTTCTGGCAATTATTTAGGATCTGTTCTCTCATCATCAGATTATACAATCCCTTGAAATCAGTAACCCTACTGCCAACCAGCCAACCCTCCAGAGCCTTGGTTGCACAATCAACAAAGTCAGTCCAGTCCTGAGTCTGTGCCTTCTGGGTATCTCTGAACTTTAACCTGTACTGCTCAGTGGTTAAGCCAAACCCATCTATCAGTGCACTCTTCAGGACCTCATAATCATCAGCATCCTCCTCTCTAACAGTGAGGAGCTTGTCTCTTCCTTTATCTGAAAAGGAGAGCCACAAGATTGCTGCCCACTGCTTTTGGGGGACCTGCTGTACTCTACAGGCCCTCTCCATAGCAGTTATCCACTTGTGGATATCATCCCCACTCTGGTAGGGAGGAACAACCTTGCTCAGGTTCCTATGGTCAGGAATATATTCTCTGCCTCTAGGGACACTGTTGCTGCCACCAGGGGTTCTAACCCCTCTTTTCTAGAAGCTCTCTGGATCTCCAGGGCTTCCTATCCAGTGCCAACTGCTTGGTTCTGAGGGCCACTCTGGCTTCCTCATACTGGAGCAGTTTGCACCTTCTCTCAGAGGAGGTCTCTCTTAAGGGAAAGTATGAGCTCCTCTGCTGGACAAATTCTCTGCCAGAGTGATAAGAGTGGTCAGATTCCCTGGAAGGGGATCTGTGCCTCTCCTCCTCTCTGTCAGTTCTCTTAGGGAGAATTCCTCTGTCCTTTTCAGGCTCCTTGGAGCCTGGCCCTTCAATCACAGAGTCTTGGTCATTCTGATTTTCATCATCTGACCCAGATACTATGACTGACCCACCCACTGATTCAAACCCTTTAGCTCCTAGAGCCAATCTAAGGTCATCTGCTGTCAGCAGATCTATCAGGTGGAGTGTTGAGGGACTCTGTCCTAGTCTCAGGTGTCTGTCAACACACATGGCTCTCAAGTCAGAGAAAGCCATGTCCTTATACTGAGGCTGAGTGGATCCACTGGGTCCACCCTTTAAGGACATTCTAGTGTTGTGCAGTGTTGTACTACCTACACTAGTTTGTGGCCTACTGATCCTAGCTTGAGCTGTGGAAAGGGTGTGCTATCCCTTGGCACACAGCTCTAAGTTCAGTAGAACTTATTGATACTAAGCTTGACTTTATATGTACCTTGAGTACCTATAATGGTTTTCAGTTAGTAATTCAAATAGAGATTTTCTGGTAAAACAATGGCAAGCTGGAATCCCACACGCTGCCCACCAATGTGAGAAGTTGGCCTGGTATATGCTGTTCACTAATTAAAGTGGACACCTTGCACCAGGGCAAATCGACTCTTATGGTAGATAGGTTTAAGACAACCTTTTAAAGAAAGCTATCCTAGTGGTAGCTGTGGAGAGCAGCCTTCAGGCTAAGTCTCGGAGGAATGTAAAGCAGCTTGTTTTACCATATAATCTCTTGAATCACCAAATGAAAAGACACCACACAGGTATATATATCAAATATATATGTATTTATTTCTAAATAACTCTCTACTAATCTCTTTATGAGATTAGAAGACAAACATATGCACAAATCAACGTTTCACAATAAGTTAAGCACAAAATATGGCTGGGGCCCTAGGGGCGTACCAGACCATATACTAAGTAAGAGACTTAGAAACAACGACTTGCAGGGAGACAAGGCCTAGGGCCTTCAGAAGTGCTGGGGCCTCACGAAACCACCCAAGGCAGGTAAGTAAAGGACCCACGGGGGACGCGTGCAGTGTAGATACACAGGCGCGGATCGCCGTTGACTTCAATGGGGCAAGTCGCGGTTGGAAATAAAGAGTTTTAGGATACTTCTATAGAACCTACAAGCAAGTCACTTACAGGGTAAGTTGTTCTAGGGCCCACACCCACAGGAGCACCGTAGTGCTGGAGTTACCTCACCCAGGGAAGCCGGGTGCACAGGTGTCCTTTGGTGTCGGGTCGCGGCGTCGTTTTCAATGGCGAACAAAGAAGACTTGCTGCTTGCGGGAGCTGAAGAAGTGTCCGGTGGAATCCAAGCCTGGATTCTGAAGAAGGATGACCTGAAAGCAGAGGGGACAGTGTTCAAAGTCACTTGGCAGTGACCCGGGGCAAGGAAGATGGATGCCCACCGTCGTCGGTCGCTTCAGGTCGGTTGCGGGTGCCTTGACTCTTCAGCCACGTGGTCCAGGAGGCGTCGACGACGACCAGGAGCTGGATTCGGTGTGTCCCTCGACGTCTGCAGCTGTCTGCGGTGTCGGCAACTCGATCGGAGCCAACAAGCCTTGGCAGCCGCAAGTCTTGGGGAGATGGAGAAAAGTCGATGGCGCAGACCAGCAAGGTCTGTGGAACTCACCCAGTGAGGGTAAGTCAGGGCAGGCCTGGAGCAACCAGGAAAGCCCTTTGGTTTCTTTAAGAAGTCTTCTGGGGACCCACAAGCCAGCGGGCAAGGGATCGCGAAGACACCTCGGGCGGAATCACTCAACAGGGGCCCACGGTCACTCGGGATGGTGTAGGCCTCTGATCTTCAGAGGGATTCCTGCTGGAGGTCGGGACCACACGTGGTCCAAAGCACAAGTTCGTAGAACGTTGTGAAGGGGTTGCACTCGACAATAGTGCACGGTACCCAGGGGTCGCGGTTCCTCGTTACTCGTGGGGTCCACTTGCCTCAGCTTCGCTGGGGACTCACGATGGCCTGGGAGAGGTCAGGAAATCCACTTCTTGGGCTGCAGGGACTTCGGACTCCGGCGGGAGCAGCGTAGTTTGCGACCGTTGTTGTCGTTTTTGGTGCCTGCCAAGCAGGGGAGTCACTCCTTGACTCCAAGGGAGATTCTTCTGTCTTCCAAAGGTAGTGGAACGTCGAAGGGCCAGGATTCTTCTGTAGAGTGTCGTCCAGGGGTTATCTGCTTTGCAATGGCAAGGTTCCCCCTCTTATACTACAAAGAGGGGATGGACTAGCTCTATGACCCCACCTATGGGAGGGTCAAGGGAGGGGGTGGCTACACCCACTTCCCTTTGTCCAGTTTCGTGCCAGAGCAGGGGCAGGTAGCCCCTGAGCTGGTTTGAACTGGCATATGCACAGAGGAGCCTTCTGCTCCCCCAGTGCAGGACTTCAAAGCACTCTAAGAGTGCACCCACCCAGCCCCAATACACTAAACCCTGTCTGGAAGGTGGTTACACCTCCCTGTGACAGGATGCCTATTGTTGGGCTTCCTCCACTGCGAGTTTCGGTCATCAGCAGGAGGGCAGCCCGGTGTCTGTGACTGGTGGCATCCATTTTGTGATGCCAGGGCTCTTTAGGATTCTACCGCGTTTCCACAGCAGGTACATGTCTTATCCCTCTAGAAGGGTGGAATGCTACCCCCGCCGCCAAGATTGGCGGGGGGTAGTATTCCAAGATGTTTGACACCAAACACGACATGTTTTGATGCAGCCATTCCAAAGTTAGCATTTACCGCGAGGATATAATGCACTTAATAGTATATGGTTTAACCGCATCCACAAACAGCACCAGAGAATAGACTCTGAGAGCTGCAGAGGGGCCCTGCTCAGGCAGAGGCACCCCCTCACATAGAAGCCAAGCACCCTGCCCTCAGGATTGATAGGGCCTGCCTTAGGGGTGACTGATAGGTTTATATGTGTGTGCAGGAGAGATATAGGTAACCTATATCTCAGTGAGGGGTGCTAGCACCACCTCACCCAGGCTGCAGTAGCAGGCCTGTGGTGTCAGATTTAGACTGCTTCCCAGGGGTGGCATAACACATGCTGCAGCCCCTGGTAGGCCTGTGAAGTACCTATGCCCTTGGCACCTAAGGTGCCATATACTAGGGTCTCATAAGGCACCACAGTATCCAATCACTAGTGCACCTAGAGTGCACTCCATGTCGTTTAGAGAGAACAGAGAGGCTGGGGCCCTGATTGGCAGGGACCCAGCCAGACTATAGCCAGAAACCAGTGCTAACATCAGAAAAAAAGTGGGGGCAACATAAGAGGCAGATCCTACTCTCCTACAACGTCATTCACTAGTTATTTTCAGCAACATGGAAAACGGACTATTCAAAAAGGTATGTTATTAACAATGGAAATGGCGGCCATCTTGGAGAGTATAAAATATGCTTATTCCATACATCCAATATGCATTTCTCTCCGTTATCGATCGTGTACTATCTCATTAGTACATAGATATCAATAAATATCAATAAATACCAATAAATATCAATAAATATCAATGAATATCCATAAAGACCCTAAATATCACAAAGATCATAAATATCATTAGTATCAAAATTATGTTATATATTTCGTTTCCCAGTCACGTCACGACTACCGCTCACTGCACGACGGGTGCTCCAAGCATGCGATGACGGACTCGCGAATAATTCATCCTCTCACAAACGGTGGGCACTCCAAGGCTTGATTTCAGACAAGATTTATTTTGAATTTCATAGCGTGTCACCCTGGCTGACAAATGCGATTCGGCACTGCGCCCTTTCTCAATGTCGAAAGGAGAGAATGAATATATATATATATATATATATATATATATATATATATATATATATATATATATATATATATATATATATATATATATATATATGTATGTATATATATATATATATATTCACTGAAAAAACCATAGGTTTCAGGCACGTTATAGTTAGAAATTAGCATTTAAAAAACCTTTGAAATTAACTGAAAAAACCATAGGTTTCAGACACGTTATAGTTAGAAATTAGCATTTAAATAACCTTTGAAATTCACTGAAAAAACCATAGGTTTCAGACACGTTATAGTTAGAAATTTGCATTTAAAAAACCTTACAAATTCACTGAAAAAACTATAGGTTTTAGGGACAGTTATAGTTAGTTGGACATTGCACTCGTACAAAACCCGTGAAATTCCCCGTTATAGTTAGTTCAGCTAACTATAACTCGCGCCCCGCAATGCACTGCTGATGACGTCACATATTACATCACTCATGACATGGTCAGTGACATCACTGATGACATCACTGATGACATCTCAAATGACATCACTGATGACATCATCCAGTGACTGTGTGTTTCTGTAAAGTTTAAATATTTTTAATATATATAGGGAAAGGCGTATTGAAGAATGAGTGGGTGTATAAGTGTCTGTATGGATGATTTAGTAGGTGCGTGACTAACTCTATAAGTGAGTGATTAAACGTATCTTACTGAATGCATGGGTTAGTGACTAAACTGGGTGAATGTCTGTATCCGTCTGTCTGTTGCTGTGTAAGTGGCTGCATGGGTTTGTGAATAGCTACATGAGTGTCTATATGAGTTATTGATTGGTTGTCTGAGTATCTGTATGGGTGCCTGAGTGCTTGTGTGGGTGGGGTGGGTGCGACTCTGTGCATAGATGTGTGAGTGGGTGATTCACTGGGTGGATGGTTTCAAGAGTGCATCTGTGATAGACTGTATGGGTGGGTAAGTGTGTGTAAGAGTGTATTAGTAAGTGAATGTATGTCCCAGTGGTACATGTGTGAGTAACTACATATGTGAAAGGCAGTATATATGTGTGTTGGAGTATATAAATAGCTATAAGCGAGAGTGTGTGATTGTGAGAGTGACTGTATGGATGAGTGTGTGCTTGCATCAGTGATTGTATAAGAGCGTAAGAATGTGCTAGTATTTGTATGAGTAAGTGAGCTGGTGTGTGTATAACTGTATAGGTGAGTAAATGGCAGTGTGTTTAATTATTTGCATGACTGACTAGGTGTGTGAGTACCTCTATGGATGAGTGGCGGTGATGGAGTGTCTATATAGGAGTATGAGTGCATATGATAGTCCTGTACTGAGTGACCGTAAGTATGAGTGACTGTACAGGTGAGTGAGTGGATGTGTGTGTAGACTTAAGAATCAATGAGTGGGTATGTAGTTATTGGTGTTGGAGTGTCTATGGTTTTGCGAATGGCAGTCTGTAATTTAGAGTGGGTGTATCAAAGGTTATATTAGGGTGTGAGGAGGTGCATCAGATTATCACGTGGATGATGTTATCAGTGATGTCATTTGAGATGTCATCAGTGATGTCATCAGTGATGTCACTGACCATGTCATGAGTGATGTAATATGTGACGTCATCAGCAGTGCATTGCGGGCGCGAGTTATAGTTAGCTGAACTAACTATAACGGGGAATTTCACGGGTTTTGTACGAGTGCAATGTCCAACTAACTATAACTGTCCCTAAAACCTATGGTTTTTTCAGTGAATTTGTAAGGTTTTTTAAATGCAAATTTCTAACTATAACGTGTCTGAAACCTATGGTTTTTTCAGTGAATTTCAAAGGTTTTTAAATGCTAATTTCTAACTATAACGTGTCTGAAACCTATGGTTTTTTCAGTGAATTTCAAAGGTTTTTTAAATGCTAATTTCTAACTATAACGTGCCTGAAACCTATGGTTTTTTCAGTGAATTTCAAAGGTTTTTTAAATGCTAATTCCTAACTATAACATGTCTGAAACCTATGTTTTTTTCCAGTGAATTTCAAAGGTTTTGTAAATGACAATTTTTAAATGTATTAATTGTTATATTTATTTTTTGATACTGATTTACTACATTTTTTTAAACTATTTATTTTTAGATATTTTATTTTTTAAATTACATTGTAATTACATTATACATTACATTACAAAATATACTTTCTCAGAATGAATTACTTTAGTTTAAATACTTTGCAAATAGGCAATAGACTTTTAAGTACAGTAGTTACAGTTGTTGCAATGGGCAACACAATTTCAAACACAATGCAACATTGAGCTCAATGTGAATTTCTAGTTAAATGCAATTAGTTACTTTATGGATTACTTTTCTAACCACAGGACTGGATCCTAGATTCAGTCCTGGGACATCTCCTGTAAACAGTTGAGTAAAAGCGTTTTGGTTACAGTAGTGATTTTTAAGGAATATTATTGTATTTTAAAAGTTGACACAGAGAAACTTTTTCACATAGAATCACCAATGTTATCCTATGGGAGGAAATTCACTTAGCAGGTAAGTAGTGTTATCGTTACTTTTTCTTACTCAGTGGTGGATCCTGGATCCAGCACTGGTGCATCTCCTGTAAACAGTTGAAAGAATGCGTTTAAGTCATACAGGCGATTTTTAAGGAATATTTGTAGTTTGTGAAAATCAACACTTTGAAACTTTTCTGCTGAAAACCAGACAATGGATTCCTATGGAAGGAAATACAAGTTACTGGTAAGTACGGTTAGAATTACTTTTCAGGGTCAGTGCTGGGCTAAAAGATGCAGCACTGGGTTCTCTTCTGATAACAGGTGAGTAAATCAGAATTCGTAGTTCGGCTGATTTTAGAGGAATATTATAAAGTTCCAAAACTCCACACTTAGAAGAATTTCCAAGTGAAACCAGTCAATGTTAGCCTATGGAAGGAAATTCAAGTTACTGGTAAGTACGGTTAGAATTACTTTTCAGGATCTGTACTGGGCTCAAAGATGCAGCACTGAGGTCTCTCCTGATAACAGGTGAGTAAATTGGAATTCGTAGTTCAGCTGATTTTAGAGGAATATTATAAAGTTCCAAAACTCCATACTTAGAAGAATTTCCAAGTGAAACCAGTCAATGTTAGCCTATGGAAGGAAATTCAAGTTACTGGTAAGTACGGTTAGAATTACTTTTCAGGATCAGTACTGGGCTCAAAGATGCAGCACTGAGGTCTCTCCTGATAACAGGTGAGTAAATCGGAATTCGTAGTTCTGCTTATTTTAGAGGAATATTTGTATGTTTCAAAAATCGACACTTAGAAACTTTTTCAGCAAAAAGCAGGCAATGATATCCTAAGGAAGGAAATTCAAGTTACTGGTAAGTACGGTTAAAATTACTTTTCAGGATCAGTACTGGGCTCAAAGATGCAGCACTGAGGTCTCTCCTGATAACAGGTGAGTAAATCGGAATTCGTAGTTCGGCTGATTTTAGAGGAATATTATAAAGTTCCAAAACTCAACACTTAGAAGAATTTCCAAGTGAAACCAGTCAATGTTAGCCTATGGAAGGAAATTCAAGTTACTGGTAAGTACGGTTAGAATTACTTTTCAGGATCTGTACTGGGCTGAAAGATGCAGCACTGAGGTCTCTCCTGATAACAGGTGAGTAAATCGGAATTCGTAGTTCTGCTGATTTTAGAGGAATATTTGTATGTTTCAAAAATCGACACTTAGAAACTTTTTCAGCAAAAAGAAGGCAATGATATCCTATGGAAGGAAATTCAAGTTACTGGTAAGTACGGTTAAAATTACTTTTCAGGATCAGTACTGGGCTGAAAGATGCAGCACTGAGGTCTCTCCTGATAACAGGTGAGTAAATCGGAATTCGTAGTTCGGCTGATTTTAGAGGAATATTTGCACAATGGTGAAGGAAGGGGTGGGGCCTGAGGTGACATGTCTGCAAACACGCCCTGTGGTGCGTTTTAAGTTGGAGAATTAATTCCTCCTCAATCCCGAGGGTCCCTAGGGGCCAACTGGCCCACCAGATACCTCCAGTATGCGCCAGAGAGCTGCCTGGCAGAGAGGTGTTCAGAGGCCACGCCCCTTTTTACAACACTCTGCAACGCAGCTCCGTGGCGCTTACTGGAGGTACCTGGTGGCCTAGTTGGCCCCAGGGACCCTCAGGATTGAAGGGGATTTAATTCCCCATCTTAAAACGCGCCACGGGGCCTGTTTGCACACATGTCACCTGAAGCCCCGCCCTCCCTTCACCACTGTGCAAACGCGCCCTGTGGCGCGTTTTAAGTTGGGGATTAAGACCCCTTGAATCCTGAGGGTCCCTGGGGTCCAACTATCCCACCAGGTACCTCCAGTAAGCGCCACAGAGCTGCGTTGCAGAGAGGTGTAAAAGGGGCGTGGCCTCTGTACACCTCTCTGCAACGCAGCCCCCTAGCACATACTGGAGGTTCCTGGTGGACTAGTTGGCCCCCAGGGACCCCCAGTATTCAAGGGGATTGTTCCCCTCTGCAAACGCGCCGGGCGCGTTTGCAGAGTGGTAAAGGAAGGGGCGGGGCCTGCGGCCCGATCGTTTTGGGGGTTTTCCCGAAGGGGGCTGTGTGGCCCCCTTCCTTTTCCTTTTTTGGGCCCTTGGGACCCCATCCCCCAGGGCCTTACCCCTTTTTTTCTTTAAAAAAACGGGAAGGGGGCCGCGTGGACCCCCTCCCGTGGCCGAATCCGGCCCCGGGGACCCCATCCCCGGGGCATGGCCACTCTTTTTATTATTTTTTTTAAGGAGGGGGCTGCGTGGCCCCCCTCCTCAGGCCTCCTTTGCCCCGGGGACCCCATCCCCCGGGGCAGGCCTTTATTTATTTATTTTTGGGGGAGGGGGCCGCGTGGCCCCCTCCCGAGCCACTACTTGCCCCGGGGACCCCATCCCCGGGGCTGGCCCTCTCCGTTGGGGACCGTGGGGGGTCCCCAATCCCCCACGGTCCCAACTGGCTCCCTGCGTCCCTCGGGAGCCGGCATTGCTTTCCACATGGGGAGCTGCTGACATGCAGCTCCCCATGTGGAAAGCAATCTGCTTTGCTTCATTGAAGCGAGAGCAGGTTTCCCTGCTCTCGCTTCAATGAAGCAAAGCAGTTTGCAATGACAGGACGGGAGCCGCGAGGCTCCCGTCCTGTCATTGCAAACTACAGTGTCCCGGGGTGAGCACCCGGGACACTGCAGGAGCCGGCCCTGGGGGTGGCGGTCCCCAGGGCCATCAATGGCTCCAGGAGGGGGCCGCGCGGCCCCCTCCCCACATCTGCAAAGCCCCGGGGAGGTGGTGGTCCCCGGGGCTTCGGGGTCCAAAACGGACCCCCATTTTAAATTTGTTAGTGCCCCGGGGAGGTGGCGGTCCCCGGGGCATGTGGGGGCTGGAGCCCCCATACAGGTGATTTAATTTTAAAAAGAAGCCCCGGGGGTGGCGGTCCCGGGGCTGCAGGAGGGCTCAGAGCCCTCCCGCACCATTTTGTTTAAAGCCCCGGGGGTGGCGGTCCCTGGGGCTTGGGAGGCCTTAGAGGCCCCCCATATAATTAATAATAAAGCCCAGCATGCCCCCGGGACTTGGCCCACCCGGGGGCCAATTAACCACGAAGCGCGGGAGTCCGCGCTTTATTTTTTTTTTTATCGGCAGGATCCGTGCACCCAGCGCGTTTTCTGCCGATTTTAAAAAAAAATAATAATAATTTTTTGGGGCCCTGGGGGTCCTTGAGCAGGGCTAGGGGGTCAGGGTGTTTCTACCCTGCCCCCTTTTTGCATTTTGCGCCCTTGTTTTTGTCTTTTCTTGTCCCTCGGTTCTACCGAGGAACAAGATGGCTGCCAACACTTCCTGGTTTGGAGTGTTGACAGCCAATTAGCATACAGCTCGTGGTCGGGAGGGTGCTCGGATCCTCCGTGCCTCTAAATATTGAAACATTTATTTTGGATTTTCTCAGCAACTACTGAACGGATTTACACCATTTTTAAAAGGGTGCTTTCTGAACCAAGCACTACCTTTTTGCCAAATTTGGTGTAATTCCGTTCAGCAGTTTTGCTGTAGCCTTGCATAAAGTTTCCTATGGGAAATCGATTTTTTCACTCTTATTTTTTTAATTTCTCCAGCAACTACTGAACGGATTTACACCATTTAAAAAAAGGTCGCTTTCTGAACCAAGCGCTACCTTTTGCAAAATTTGGTGTAATTCCGTTCAGCAGTTCGGGCTGTAGCCGTGGCTAAAATTTCCTATGGGAATTAACATGGAGATAACGGAGAAAATGTGTTTTGGGACCCCCCTTTTTTCTCGGCCGCCGCTTGATGAATCACCCCGAAACTTTCAAGACAGGAGCGGACCAGAGCGCCCCACTAGTTTTGAAAATTTTGCGATGATTCGTCAAACGACGCCAAACTTATTGGGAATAGAATGTTGCGGATTTCCTATGGATAAAGGTCCTAACTATAACTATCTACTGGCGACCGCCAGTAGATCATACTTCCAAATAAAAACCTCTGCTCCACTTGGAAAAGAGCACGCACACGGGGGCTATTGGGTTTAAGGCCTTTTTATTGCATGAAGCCTCCTCCGACCCGGGCAACAAGAGAGACGTGTTTCGGCTGACGCAGCAGCCTTCCTCAATCTAGTGAGCGCCATCTTTTCTGTAGCCTAAATACCCTTTTCTCAGTAAGTATATATACTTATTTAAACACACACACACACATCTATTTATGTGTGTATGTTGATGTACACATATAAATTAGAACTATAATTGAAACTATACATTTTAATTTTGATTATAATTTTCGTTTTTTTTATTTACTAATTTATATATATGTACATGTATATTTATGTATGTATATGTACATTTAGACACACACCCATACATGTTAAACTAAAAATAAAAACCATAACAATTAACCCGGAAGACAGTTAAAAACATTGCCAATTTAATTATATATAAAAAGTAAACAATGGAAAAAATATGTTTTATTAAATTATCTTAAAAGTAACAATTTTCTTAAGATAAAGTTATGAAATGAAATACACAAAAAACAATAATATATATTTAACAATACTAACAAAACTATTACATTTTGGAAATAATAAATATACTATTCCCACCCCAGTAGGTGCAATATTAGAGAAAGCGTTGGACTCAAGAGTGGTAAAAATGACCATTCCCATGCCACTCTGTGCAACAGTAGGGAAAGCATTGGACTCAGGAGGGGTAAAATGTACTATTCCCACTTCAGGCTATGCAACAGTAGGTAAAGCGTTGAACTCAGAAGGTGTAAAATGTACTATTTCCACTACAGTCTGAGCAACAGTAAGGAAAGCGTTGGACTCAGGAGGGGTAAAATGTACTATTCTCACTCTAGTCGTTGCAACAGTAGGGAAAGTGCTGGACTCCGGAGGGGTAAAATTTACTATTCCCACTCCAGTCATTGAAACAGTAGGAAAAGCATTGTCAAAGCAACAGTAGGGAAAGTGTTGGTCTGAGGAGGAGTAAAATTTACTATTCCCACTCCAGTCAGTGCAAAAGTAGGGAAGATGTGTTGGACTGCCGAGGGGTAAAATTTGCTATTCCCACTCCAGTCATTGCAACAGTAGAGAAAACGTTGGACTCAGGACAGGTACAATTTACTATTCCCACTCCAGTCGTTGCAACAGTAGGAAAAGTGTTGGACTTAGGAGGGGTAATATTTATTATTCCCACTTCAGTATGTGCAACATTAGGGAAAGCATTGAACTCGAAGGGTAAAATGTACTATTCCCACTCCAGTCTATGCAGCAGTAGGGAAAGCGTTGGACTCAGGAGGGATACAATTTACTATTCCTACTCTAGTCTGTGCAACAGTATGCAAAGCGTTGACCTCAGCAGGGGTAGAATTTACTATTCTGACTCCAGTCTGTGAAATAGTAGGGGAAGCATTGGACAACAATGCGGGTAACATTCACTATTCCCACTACAGTCTGTGCAACAGTAGATAGAGAGTAGTTCACTTCAAATAAATGACATATTTTAACACTCTAATAAATAACCAAAACATAATAAATTCAAAGTATAATAATATGTTTAAATTGTGACAAAAATTAAACAAATTGCATAATTATTAAAAATGTTAGCAATAATTATCATTTAAAACAAATATTAACTTAATGAAAATGTCACACTATATTCCCACAAACATAACAGTTAAATTGTAATTGTAATTAAAAAAGCATAACACAATTAACATATATATTTTTATAGCATGTTGCCAAAAAAACAACATGTCCCAAAGGCAGGTGAGAAACATCTTATACAAACAGTCGAATCACCCGCTCCTGCACTACCCATACGAAAGGTCTCATATAAAGGTACGTTTGTGCAATAACAACATCCCCATACCACCCACAGTCTGTTCATGTATGCAGCTATAAGCCTCTAGCGGCAGCTGTCACATTTGTGTCCTCTGATATCGACAATAGATATGCATTTAGAGGGCCCCATATATCTTTGGGTCTCGATGTTCTTGGTAATTCCTCTGCATACAGTTCCATTTGGGACTGACAGTAAGCCATGTCTGACAACCAAGCCATCTTAGTATGTTTACCTCTATTCCCCCAATGAAGCACGATCCTCCTCTTTGCCAACAGAAAGCTCACTGACACTTATCTCTGGTTTTCAGATTGGAGGTCTTTAATCAGTCCCAATTGACATACCACTGGGTCACACCTAACACTCTCTGTTACCATATTCGTTAATGCCTGCGTGACCTGTGTCCAGTACTGCATCACCGAGGGTCAAGTCCAGGAAAGATGCAGAAAATCTGCCTCCCCAGTTCCACATCTCACACAGTTTACATCATATTTTAACCCATATTTGTGGAGTTTCGTGGGAGTGTAGTACATTTGATGCAGGAATTTAAAGTGTATTATTCTCAAATTACAATTAGAGGCGAGAGTGTGTAATTGTGTACAGCAAAATTTCCAATCCGCATCTACTATAGGTTGTGGAAGCACAGCATTCCAACCCTCTAGTGCTATAAAGTCTACATGCTTTCTATCTGTCTGGGCAGCATTATAGACATTAGTGATGAGGTGTCATCATGTTGTGCTAGAGAGCAGAACCTGCAGTGCTTGAGTGTAGGTGGCTCTAATGGGAATTGCGGGTAAAGCAAGTGCATAGCCGCATGGAGGTGGTAATATATGAACGCCAGTAATTAGGTGCCCTTACGGGATGCAGCAAGGTCCCCAAGGGCCATAAACTTGCCATTGGGGTATGCCTCCTGCATAGTTTTAAGGCCACCTTGCTCAGCAGCTGAAGTACCTTTTCTTCTTGAGATACCGATATTTCAGGGTGGTACTTTAGGAGTAATGCAGGAGCATACATTGGGAGTTTCCCTGCCCGCCATGCTAGCCCTCGCCAGTGGTGGAGTGCAGTGTGTTTATTTTGGACGGTGGGATTCCCACCTGTTTGAGTGCCAAAATAGCTGAAAGTGGAATTGGGAAGGCATCATCATGTTCCACAGTTATATGCGGGGATGTGTGGCATACAAATATTAGGCAAAATGTGCCTGCGCACAGAGGTAGTACAAGTGAAAGTACGGCACGTGAAAACCCCCACTGGCAAAAGACATCGTGAGTTTGTCCCAGCTAATCCTTGGTTGCTTTCCTGCCCGTGTCAGTGTGACCAGCAACACACACAGTTTTTTAAAGAAGTACGCTGATAGGATGATGGGGATATTCACAAATAAATATAACAATTTTGGTAGGATCACCATCTTAATGATTGCTTTTTTTATCCGATCAAAGTAGTGTCGACCATCAGGTGACTTGGCCTTCCAGTTTGGAGATGGACCTATGGTAGTTCGCTCTCAGCACCATGTCAGACTCCCTATGTATCCAAATGCCGAGATACTTAACCGGGTCAGTATCCCAGAGCAATGGAAAATCCAGCGCACACTGCCGAGCGGCAGGCGTGAGTGGGAAAATTAGACATTTCTACCAATTAATACAGAGGCCAGATTAGTATTCGAATTTGATGTGCTCTCTGATTACAGGGGAGAGATGTGTTGAAGGGTCCCTTACATATAGGACCATATCATCTGCATAAAGGGAAATACTTAACTGCTGTAAATTAAATCTTAGGGCCGATGCTGCATGCCTCTGCTGAATAAGAAACACCAGAGGTTCTAGTGTGAGGGCAAATAACAGTGGCGACAGGGGGCAGCCTTGATGCATCCCCCTGTAGATTGAGAGCCCATCCGAAGTATGACCATTTCCACCGTTTACCGGGCCATCGGGTCACTATACAGATCCAGCTTAGGAACATCGTCGATATGCCCAACAGGTCATGAAAGCGAGCATGTAATCCCATGCAATGTAGTCGAAGGCTTTCGCAGCATCCAGCAGGACTGCTGCCACCTGCAATGTGGAGTCCACTTGGTGCAATAATGCAAAAATTAAGCTAAGGTTATGTGCGGTCAAGCAGGAGAGGATGAAGCCGTCTGATCCAGTAAGACCAAGTTAGGGAGTAGTTCCTGGAGGCGCATTGCCAACACCTTCGCAAGTATTTTTGTGTAGATGTTTATTAATGACAGTGGTCTCTAAGACTCACAGTGCCCAGGGACCTTATCCGGTTTCAAGAGGGTCACAATCATGGCCTCGCGCAATGAGGGAGGCAGTATTTGTTTCTGGTAGGCTTCCTCATACATTGCATGTAAATACAGCGCAAGGAGCTCAGCAAATTCTTTATAAAATGCTTCTGTCAGCCCATCCAGTCTATTGGCCTTCCCATGAGGAAGAGTGCAGATAGCATACTTAATGTCTTCAACTGTAATAGGTTGACAGAGGTACTCTCACTGGCCAGGAGATAGCCAAGCTAGTGCTACATCTCTTAGGTATTCATCTATCTCTGCTAGAGAGGCAGTACTGCGAGTGCTATACATCTGAGTATAGAAGTTTTTAAAGGCCGAAGCACGGATGGTGTGGAGTAGTTCGTGTGCGCCTATGCATCTCCTATTTTTACAATGGGATCTGCACTTCTCTGCACTCTTAGTTTACCAGCCAGACTGCGGCCATGTCTACCTCCTTCACCATAAGCAAACGCAACATGACATTTGGACAAGAACTGCGATTCCTGTTCTGCGAGATCTGTGAATTCCGTCAGATGCTCCCTAATGGACACCAGAATGGTCCGGTCGGATGGCACTCATAATCACGCTCCAGTGAGTGCAGTGTGCCTTCGGTTTTTTGTAGCTGTGTGCAGATCATCTTCAGCACCCCGGCCTGGGTACTGATACAGACCCTCCAAACTGTTACTTTAAAAGCCTCTGATAGAGTGTCCTTCCCCGCCATGGTGTCAGTATTGTTTTGAAAATATTCAATGATTGACCTGGGAACTCCATCTCTAAACACCGTATCCAACAGTGCTGTTGGGCAGAACCTCCATGTGAAAGGGGAGTTGGTATGTTAGGCAGTGTTAACCGCAGCAAGACTGGAGTATGGTTCGACAGTGTTTTCGGCATGAGTTTTATCTTGTCTACCCACTGGAAAGTTTCCGTGAATATAAGTCAACTGTCCAATCTGGACCATGTTTCATGCACAGACTACACAAATGCGCCCTCTCTCAAGGACAGGTGTTGGAGGCGCCATATATCCACCAGGCCATATTCCTCCATCCCCTGCCAGAAAACCCACACCGCCCGCTTTCCAAGCCAGTCTGCAATTGTAGACCTATCCACGATAAAGTCTAGATATGTATTCAGGTCTTCTCCCCAAATGATGTTGACAGGTGACAGGTGACAGGTGACAGGTAATGCACGTGTCACCAGGTTGATGTGAAGAAGTCAGGATCGTCTGCATTTGGAGCATAGGTATTGACCAGGGTGAGAGGGGTGCCATATAGCACCCCCTGGGCAACGGCCATGTGACCATGCTCGTCGACCAGGGAATTTGAATGTGTGAAAGGGTCAATACGTTTGGCCAGTATTAATAATCCTCTGCCATATGTGGAGTAAGATGATGACAGGCGGTGTACAGCCCATTTGGAACCTATGGCTCTGTCAGTGTGTGGTGTCAGATGAGTTTACTGCAGGAGAGCAATTTGAAAACTGTGTCGATCGAAATATTGGAATACCAGTCTGGTTTAGCGAGGGTTATTGAGTCCACGTATATTCCATGTAAGTAGGTTTATTTTACCACTGGTTCTAGACATCCAGGGTATTTATAAAATAATTGAGGTGCATGGGTGTACGGGTTATGCCTTTTAGAGTGCCCTATGCCAAGTGATGTGAGCAGCGAGCAGGCGACATGGAAACAAACATCCCTTAAACTCCCTTCCTTCCAGTTCAGCATATAGAACCTGCCAAAGGCATTCCCATGTTCTAAAAAAAGGCATACAACAAGAAAACATTTTGAAATAAGTTAAGTAGGTCAGTTGTACTTATCGAAATGATCTGGGGTGCTCCCTCTTGAGGGGTCGCTAGGATCCCGGTATCCCTTCAAGTATACGGAGGTGACCAGGTGGGAAGTTCAAAGTCTTGCCATCTTTTTTTGTCTGTTGAGTCAGTATTCTTATGCTGCCATCCTCACGATAGGGAGGAGTGCCCTTCGCCATTACACATCATGGAGTGGGCATTGACTCTTGTTTCATTGCAGATGTATTTGGTGTTGGTATTCCCACATAGGAATCCTCATCCTCCGGTTCATCCGTACGTCGATCTTGTTTGCGTGGGAAAAGTGATTTGGTGAAGTCTTTAGCAGCTTTGGGTGTCGCAAAGATGCTCTGTTTCCCCTTGTAGTCAACTCAGAGTCAAGCCGGGTAGAGCATGGCATATAGGATGCTGGATTTTTGTAGCTGTTGCTTCACCTGTAGGAATTCTTTTTGGGCATCCTGGACCACCACCCTAAAGTCTGGGTAGAACACAATCCGATTTCCTTGATACTCAATGTCTTTTTTCTCTCATGCCATTCAAAGGACCACATCCCTGTTGCGATAACTTGAAAGTTCTGCTATGATTGGGTGCGGAGGCGTGCCAGGTGGGGGCCTTGCCATGAAGGATCTATGTGCCCTTTCGACTACTAAGAGCTGGTTTTCAGCACCAAATACTGCGGACAGCATCATCTCTATGTATGTTTCCATCTTCCCTGTGTTCGTTGATTCAGGGACTCCAGTATTGCGCAGATTATTAAGGCACAATCATGTCTCTAAGACCTCATTTTTGGCTTGGATGACCACCAAGACTCGCTCCATATTTAAGTATTTCATGCTAACAGCTTGAAGGTCATCTTCCGTTTGAGAAATTTGCTGTTCTGCTTCTGTGAGATGAGAAGAGTGCTTGCCTAACTTTGCAGCCATGTGGTCCATATAGATATTTAGTGTGACTATCTTTCTATCAATAGACTTGAGACTACTCTGCATAACCAGTAATGTAGCTTCCAGTGTGGGCATGTCCTTAGCGCCTGCGGCCTGCTCCTGAGCCGGCATGGCATCAGAGGGTGGTTTTGCAGAGCTCCGGCTCTCAAAATTGAGCCTCGTTTGATTTCTGTTCGTATTTCCCATGTTAGCGTGTTATTGTGCCCCCGAGGCTTATGAGGCAACTTCCCCGGTGGACAGGGCCTAATGGTGCTGTATTCTTGATTTTTTTCTTCTACTTGTAGCGGCACAAGGGTGATTTGACTATGCTCCCAATTTAACAATATTATTCGTCGCCCCGTGCAGTGGTGGCTGGAGAATGTCAGTTGCCAGGACAGTAGTCCGCCTCCTCCACCATGAGGTGATGGTATGCTATAAGAGGAACACACATCTGTTGCTTCAGGCGGATGAAGGGCGCTCAAGTCCTGCATATCTTACACAGCCAATAGCACGCATTGCTAAGATGCTACTCTGTTGGGGCATTCATTAACGTCCTGTGCGGGCCAGGGTCGTAGCTCTCGCCGCATGTGTGCTCTCTGCAGTGTGTAGGCGGCTGGAATGTTCGGCTCTGGTCTCATGCGCTGCTTTAGAATGAAAATGCAGGCCACCAACTTGTCCCAAGTGCCAGCCCTTCGCCGCGGGAGGGGGGTACCGCTAAATGGTGGCAGATAGTTATTTCTTGCTAGTCGCCTCCATAAATAGTGTGCCAGATATACCCCACTAGGATCAGCGCCTGCAGCGCAGGTTGCAGAGGCCTTCTTGCGCCAGCCAGGGTGTATGAGCCCTCTGTGCAAATCACCTTCGTTAGTGGTCGGTCCTCTTCTTGCTTCATGACGTGGCTCCTCAGTGCTAATTTGCAGCCATGCATTGTTGGTGGACGAGATTGGAATCCGTCTCCTTCAGTACAGCGAGGAACGACACAGCTTGTCAGACTCTTCCATCCCCCTTTTGAAGTTTTTAGACCCACTATGGTTTTATGGGCTGTGGTTGGCACTAGGGCAGCCAATCATCAGTAATGTCCCAGCCAGCGATTCGCCCTTCCACAGCTGCCCGCAGTTCAGTGCGCTCACAGTGCACTGAATGTCACGCACCTGTTGTGTCAGGTAGTGGGCGGTATATGAGCCGGGGCATTTTCCCGCTCAGCGCAGGGGCGCAATATCAGGGAGACACTTGTGGCATTTCATAGGCCCCTCAGCACGATCTGCGCCACTCCTGGTTTCCTCTTGCAATGTGCTGAGCAGCCGGCCTCCCAGAGTCTATCACCAGTTTTCCGTCGCCAGGGAAGCCACTCACAGATCCCGTGCCCAGCAGCACACAGCGTTGATGATTGCCGAATTACGCGGCTGGCCCAGGGCCCACCTCCGGCACTTGCTTTCACTTCAGGGGCTGTCCGCAGCACATAGGGCCTACAGGCCGCAACGCACCTCACCATTTCGTGGGGCCCCACTACGACATCAGCTGCCGGCAGGTATGGGTAGTGCCGGCAGCAGGGATCTTCAACTAGGCTACCACACCTGAGTCCCCACTACTCAGGATAGTTGTAGCCCCGCAGCACGGCAGCACAGCCGGGCACGTAGCATCGATATGGGATAGCCACCACAACCAGGTCTCCGGAGCAGCTCACCATTCGGCTTTGTCTCTTCTCCAGCTCTGCTGTCTGTACGTTCTGTGGAGACCCCGGCAGGTAGCCAATTTCACTGCTTAATTCCTGAAATGAAAATAGGCCATATACGATATACACCTGAATAGTGACCTGTTTCCTAGATCACTAATGGCATTGTCCTCATGGTGGGAGCACAAACTCCTCTCAATGCTGTAATATAAGCTTATGCACCCAGGTGAAATGCTTCCACATGAAACAAATACACTTTTATTTCAATGGTAATGTTTTCAGGGCTCGACTTATGTATGAGCTTTTAAGGCCAAGCCAGACTTTCTAGTTCGGCTCTGACTGGGCTCGCCTTGTTAATTTGTTGATACCAAAGGGGATGATGGACGGAGCGTTAGAGCAAATCAAACACTCACCCCCAGTCAACTGATCTGGGTTTAATCCACCATCATTCTTTAGCTCACTCCACCACCCCAGTTCAGACATGGCCATATGCAAATCAGTCTGACCCTGTGCCTCATGGGAACAGTCCAGCCTGAACTGCCAAGCCATGTCTTCCCTGGACCGGAAACAAGCATCCTGGGACCGGTTTCGGGTTCAAAACCCTCATCAGCCAGGCTATCTTGAATCCAGTGGCAAAGTGAGCAAGGGACCCACGTCTGGGCATACCCTGCCAACTTAGGGCGAACAAAGCGATACCAAAGGGGATGATGGATGGAGCGTTAGAGCAAATCAAACACTCACCCCCAGTCAACTGATCTGGGTTTAATCCACCATCATTCTTTAGCTCACTCCACCACCCCAGTTCAGACATGGCCATATGCAAATCAGTCTGACCCTGTGCCTCATGGGAACAGTCCAGCCCGAACTGCCAAGCCATGTCTTCCCTGGACCGGAAACAAGCATCTTGGGACCGGTTTCGGGTTCAAAACCCTCATCAGCCAGGCTATCTTGAATCCAGTGGCAAAGTGAGCAAGGGACCCACGTCTGGGCATACCCTGCCAACTTAGGGCGAACAAAGCGATACCAAAGGGGATGATGGACGGAGCGTTAGAGCAAATCAAACACACCCCCAGTCAACTGATCTGGGTTTAATCCACCATCATTCTTTAGCTCACTCCACCACCCCAGCCTGGCTGATGAGGGTTATGAACCCAAAACCGGTCCCAGGATGCTTGTTTCTGGTCCAGGGAAGACATGGCTTGGCAGTTCGGGCCGGACTGTTCCCATGAGGCACAGGGTCAGACTGATTTGCATATGGCCATGTCTGAACTGGGGTGGTGGAGTGAGCTAAAGAATGATGATGGATTAAACCCAGATCAGTTGACTGGGGGTGAGTGTTTGATTTGCTCTAACGCTCCGTCCATCATCCCCTTTGGTATCGCTTTGTTAATTTGTTGGTTCACCCACCTCTACCCTTCCCAGAGCCCCCCATTAACCCAAAACGGCCTGTAAAAAACAAAATACAATTGTGTTGAAACACTGCTGAGAAAGTAGATCTGCACTGAAGAGAGAGTGGCCTTGCACTAGCTACAAGCGCACCCTTTCACTTGAGCTTCATGGGCAGGGTGTGGTAATACAGGGCTTGTCGGGTTTCAAACTATATATCTGCAGTGCTGGACCCTGCAGACAACACTCACTCATGCAAGAACACACACAGGGACATTTGTGCACGCACCCAGGGCATTTAGTATCTGTGTTTTAGAAGCGCTTACATTATTTTTTTTTTTTTTTTTTTTTTTGCAGTTTTATATAGCGCAAACTCAACCCGAAGGTATCAGAGCGCTTTACATGAGCACCACTTGCATTACAGACAGACAAATTCAGTTTTAGGCACAGGGAGATTAAGTAATTTTTTCAGAATCACAGGATGCTTGAGTCTCCCGCCAAGACTCGAACCTGGTTCCTCTGCTTCAAGGTTGGCCGCTCTAGTCGTTAAGCCACACCCTCTCTCTGTTGCTTTGTCGGTTCCACTGTCCTTCTCTATGTTGCTTCCATTCTCCCCCACTCCTGCTTGCTTTAAAAGAAAAAAACACTTTTGCATTTTTATTTTATTTTTAGTTACCAATTCAACCCGGATCAGTAACTAAAAAGAAAAAAGAACGACTGCATAATTTTGTAGGCGAGCACATGCTGTGGCGGGCACTTCTACAAAATCATACAAGGTGCCCCATTAAAGTTTTTAAAAAACCTTTAGCCACTTTGCGCCGCATCTGGGATGCTGCACTATGTGGCAAAAAAACTTTGACAAAGCCAATAGGTCACTACAGTGGGACCTATTTGGTTTGCCAATGCTAGTTGCTACTTTTTTCCTAACATTGGCAAAGCACATAAGACAAACTGTAATGTCATAAGCAGCATGTGAGTGTGCAATGCATGTAAGTGTGCAATGCATGTAAGTGTACAATGCATGTAAATAGCATTTGTGACTGTGTGTGTTTATAAGCCTTGGTACATTGAAGCCAGATCTGCAGATGTGGCCAAAGCTGGTTTATATACAGTGTTCCCATATCTGTTAAGTGAGCCCCTGTCCTGGGGACGACTTTTAGACAGCCCTGATTCTGCAGCCAACAGCACAAAAACAATGTCACCCCATTCCAGCTCATTCCCCATTGCCAAGCGCTTCACCTTCCAATGGGAGGAGCTGTTAAAAGGTCAATGTAGACACAAATGAAAGTCTATTGGGTAGCGACCACCAGGAGAAAAATACAGAAGGCAATCCCGTGCAAAACACTCATAGGAAAGAGCAGCCACGTCTTCTCATAACTTGGGGGGCTAAGCTGCAGTGTATGATAGGATGACTAACACTACAGCTGCAACATAGCTGTATACGAACAACAACACATACACGTATGGAGTGAATGGAAGACCACAATGATGCAACAAGAACACCCATTTGTGGTCCGCCATATGCAATAAACTCATGCACAACTTGAAAGAACCTGGGAAATACATCTGGAAGCCTGCAAACCACTGTGACAAGGCCCAGCAATTACTGAAACTCACAAATAGTTAGCTACAAACGCTAAGTAAAGATGTGTTCAAGCACAGTGCTTGTACATATGCCTAGCCCATTTTTAAGCTTCACTTAAGAGTTGGGGCACAGTTAGCTAAAGCAAGTTGTCCAGAATCACACAATGAGCTCAAATGGTGAAGATCAAGTTCTTCTGTTCGCACAGCCAGCAACTCGGTGAACAGCCTTCATCTCTACTCAATATCAAACAGCTTTCACAGTAAGACAAGGGCATGATCTTACTCTGTGTAGGCTTAACACCAAAAATACACATTGTGCACGAATAGCCAGCATTCCTTAGCATCCTCTAGGGCAAACACAGTACACGTGAAATAGTACTGTATGCATTCTGAAGCCAGAACATTCCACTCACACAAAATTAGACAATCAGCGTATATTTGTTTTAGAAAAAAAGATAATTACTTTTGAATGAGACATTTCATGTCTTTTAACACAAGACGAATCTCGGCATAATTAGCTGCTGCCCACATTACTAAACCTTAATTCCCAGTGCTGTGCTACAGCGTCACTGTCACCACCTTCCTCCTAGCTCTGGCTCCAAACAAGTGCTGCTGTACTCTGCTATGACAGCAGGAAGCCTTCTCTTCGATTTTCCGAGAGTCAGGAGATATGCCTGTTAGCAGGCCCTGCCCACACAGCTACTGTGCTATTGTCTCCACAGAGCCTGAGTGGACACTGTGTCTGTAATCACAGTGTGACTCGGGCCCCTCCCAAACTTCCTGCCAGCTCAGAATGAATGCCACGGGCCGCCGCTCAATTAGCACATTATTAGAAGAGATTAGCACTCGATCAGAGTGCTTCACGAAAACGGACCCACTCATTGTCAGCTGTGAGGCGCTTATTTTTGTTAATGCCAATTTCACTGAGCTTGGTTTACGGCCCCATGAGTACCGGTACTCTCTTTGGACAAAGAGAAGTTCCGGTACTCAAGCACCAGAAATTTAGAAGTGCCGGTACTCAGTACCGGTGAGTACCGGCCCATTTAAAGCACTGATCTAGGCAGGCCCAGGCCGGTCCAGGGATATTGATCGCCGGCCCCTCTTCCAGCTTGGCTCTCGTGGTTTGTAGTCACAGGCTGTTATTCTGCAGCAGCAGGGTATTTTGGCCCAATATTTAGCCAAATGGACTGCCAATCACTATTAGTCACCTGGCCAGTCTATTTTCATCGCTATTGTTCCTGGATGACAGGATTATTGGCAGATCTTTCTACCCGACCGGCAGAGCTTCAGTAAAGTGCGGCCATCTTGCCGTGGGTTCTCTGGCACCACTAACACAATTAACATATTAAGTAATAAATAACGCAATTTCTAATAAATGAATAGTGAATTTTAAATGTATTATTACTTAAATAACTTCCCGCCCTATTCCTCTACAAACTAATTAAAAGACACCTAAAATATAATTTAATAAAATATTATAATTTCACAATTTACATAATTATCAATTAAATAATTAATCACAAAATAATTAGCAATACATTATTTATTAATTAACATCCCACCATGTACCCTTAAAAACCCAACAACCCACACCTAAAATATATATGAAAAATTATAAGAATGACACAATAAACATAATTAATTATCAAGTAAACAATTAATAATGAATAACTAATCATTAACTAATTCTCATTAATTAACTTCCCACCCTTTACCCCTACAAACCCGCCCAGCCCACACCTAAAATATAACTTAAAAATAAAGTCACACAATTTACATAATTAATTATCAATTAAATAATTCATATTATTTCAAATTAATTATTAATAATTAACTTCCCACCCTTTACCCCTACAAATCTCACAACCCTCAGTTAAAATATAACTTAAAAAATAAATATATTGCTCAATTTACACTTAATTATCTACCAAATAATTAATATTAATCAAAATAAATTATTAATTAATCATAGTTAATTTACTTCCCACCCTGTACCCCTACAAACCCCACAACCCGCTACAACACTAACAATTACTATTAACAATTACAAACTATATTTAAAAGCATTAAAAATATATTGTACAAACAAATCATAACATACAATTAAAACATACACTAAAATACATAAAGATAATTAAAAACAATATTATTTACAACAAAATCTTTCTAAACGATATTAACATCATTGATGTTTTTGACATCGATATTACTTACCTTAGAAAATCATTATTTTTGTCAACAATATTCCTGCATCGTGATATTTCTGTAGCACAAAATTAAAAACTCAATATCTGTGTGCCTTGATATTTTTGACTTGATATTTTGTCCAAATCTTGTGTAGAGTGGAGTGGTTTACAGTAGAGTGACATAGAGTGAAGTGGCGTACAGTGGAGTGCCACAGAGGGCAGTGGGTTATACTGGAGTAGCGTACAGTGGGACATAATACAGTGTTGTGGTGTACAGTAGAGTGGGCTAGAGTGGAGTGGCATAGAGTCAATTATGGTAGAGTTGAGTGGTATAGAATGTAGCTGCATACAGTGGAATAGTGTATAATGGAGTGGTGTAGAGTGGAGTCGGGTACAGTGGATTGGCTTAGAGTGAAGTGGCGTGTAGTGGAGTGGAATAGAGTAAGGTGCAATGTTGCAGAGTGTAGTGGTGCACAGCAGAATAGCGTATAGTGATATGGCGAACAGTGTAGTGCCGTAGACTGTAGTGTGGTAGAGTATAATAGCATACAGTGGAGTTGCGTAGGGTGTTGTGGCATAGAGGGGAGCAGAGTAGAGTGAAGAGTGGTACAGTGTAGTGGCATACAGTACAATACCTAGATTAGAATGTCATAGAGTGGAGTGTCAGAGGGATATAGTGTATAGTTGAATGTTGTACAGTGGAGTGTCATAGAATGTAGTGGCATAGATTAGAATAGCCTATAGTGGAGTGGTGTACAGTGGAGTGACATAACGTGCAATAGCATAGACTGTAGTGGTGAGAGTACAGTTGAGTACAGTGGAATAGCATAGACTGGAGTGGCATAGAGTGGACTAGTATGGGGTGCAGTGGCATGGAACGGCATAGAGTGGAGTGGCATAGAGTGGAGTGGTGTAGAGTGGGGTAGAGAAGAGTGGCATACAGTGCAGTTGTGTACAGTGGAGTGGTGTACAGTGGAAATCATATATTAGAGTGGGTCAGAGTAGAGTAGCATATAGTTGAGTGGCATACAGTGGAATAGCATAGAGTGCAGTGCTCCACAGTGGAGTTTCATACAGTGGAATAGTAAAGAATGGGTTGGCATACTGAGTAGTGGCGTACAGTGCAGTAGTCTAGACTAGAGTGTCATTGAGATGAGCAGCATACACTGAAAAAGCATAAAGGATAGCGATGTACGGCGCTGTGATGTACAGTGGAGTATGTTAGAGTGAAGTGGCATACAGTGAAATAGCGTAGAGTGGAGTGGCATACAGTGGAGTGGCATAGACTGGAGTGGCACACGGAGCATTCTAGAGAGGACTGGCATAGAGTGGAGTGCAGTGAGGTACAGTGTAGTGGTGTACAATGTAATAGCTTATAGTGGAGTGGCATACAGTGGAACAGTGTACACTAGAGAGGGGTAGAGTAGAGTGGAGTGGTGTAGAGTGGAATAGCGTAGAGTGTAGTGGCATACAGTGGAGTGGTGAACAGTGAAGTATCGTACAGTACAGTGGAGTGAGGCATTGTGTAGTGGCCAACATTGGAATAGCATGAATGGGAGTGGGTTTGAGTAGAGTGCTTATACTAAAGTGGCATACAATGGAATAGTGTACACTGGAGTAGCATAGAGTAGACTAGCATAGGGTGCAGTTTCGCAGAGTGGAGTTGCATATAGTGGAGTGGTGTATAGTGGACTGGCATAGAGTTAAGTGGCGTAGAGTGGGGTAGAGAAGAGTGGCATACAGTGGAGTGGTTTACAGTTGAGGAAGGTATTGTGTAGTGGTGTACATTGGCACAGCGTAGAGTGCAGTGGCTTATACTGGAGTGCCCTACAGTGGAGTAGCATACACTGGAGTGGGGTAGAGTTGAGTGGCATAGAGTAGAGAGACATAGAGTGGAATAGCATAGAGTTGAGTGGTTTACAGTGAAGTAGCGTAGACTGGAGTGGCACAGAGTGGAGCAGCATACATTGTAGTGGTGTAGAGTGGAGTGTTGTAGAGTGTAGTACAGTACAGTGAAATGTTGTAAAGTGGAGCGGAGTACAGTGTATTAGAGTAGACTGTAGATGCGCACAATGTAATAGCATTCTATGGACTGGCATAGAATAGAGTGTTGTAGAGTGCAGTGGTGAACAGTGAAATAGCATAGAGTGTAGTGGCGTGGAGTTGAATACAGTGGAGTGGTATAGAGTGGAATAACATTGAGTGTTACTGCTGTACAGTGTAGTGACATAGAATGAAGTGGCATATAGTGGAATAGCATAAAGTGTAAGTAAGTAAGTAAGGATTTATAGAGCGCACAAATGCTGAAGCGTCTTGGTGCTGGATAAGCGAGGAAACATGTGGAAAATCAGGTGAGAGAGCTTCTTTCCTATTGAGGGAATAGCCAGGTCTTAAGCATTTTCCTAAACAGGGGTCTAGTAGGTTGTAGCCTAATGTGAACCGGCAGTTCATTCCAAAGTGTGGATGCTTGATAGGAAAGGCATCTACCTCCCAATCTGGCCTTTGGATTTTAGGGACCTGGACTAGTACTTTATTGGCAGATCTAAGATTCCGCCGTGGGGAGTGCCTTTGAAAAAGATTCTGAAGGTCCGACGACCCTCCACCATATAATGCTTCATGCACCAGGCAGAGCGCTTTGAATTCGATGCGCTACTTGACCGGAAGCCAATGAAGCTCTCTAATACTGCTAGAAATATGGTGGTATTTGGAAATATTGAGCAGCACTTGCGCTGCAGCATTTTGAAGAGATTGCAGTTTTACCTGTTGGCGTTTGTCTATGCCCAAGAAAAGTGCATTGCAGTAGTCAATTCGTGAGAGAATTAGTGCGACTACAACAGATTTCCTGAGATCCAGGGGAATAAAAGGCAAATTTTGCACAGGGTCTTTCGTAGAAAAAAGCAAGATGTTAAAAGGTTGATCTGTCCTGCAAAGTTTAGTTGGTCATCAAACAAGAATCCAAGGCTCCTAGCTTTTACCGAGGAGTTCGGGCAGAGACCTGCTTCTGCCGGCCACCAAAATTGATTCCAGAGTGGTGGCCCATACCCAAACTCCATCACCTCCGTTTTGTCTGTATTCAAATCAAATTCAAATTCATAATCTTTATTCGATTTTATAGATAAAATCATAAAAGACAGATCATTAAAAAACAGCATACAGAATTTCAGTGCCGAAATCATTCTTGTTTTAAAACCCCCATCAAAAAGCGTACAAGGAAAAAACAAGTAGAAGGAGAGTTTAACAGCTGTAAAAACAGTAAGGCTGGCCTGACTCTGATAAAATTCAGAGGTATTAAAATTGGGCGCATAAACTTGTACCGCAGATTGTTGTATTATGCGCAAAGCATAACTACATGTAATTATCGTTAATCGACATATTGTCGCATGATTGCAAAGGGGCAAATCTGAATACTTAAAACAACCATGATTAAAAGGGACTAAACAGAGAAATACATTTACATTGAAATAAGTCAGCAATCGGCGTTGGTGACAAGACATATTCCAAGTCAAGTAAGGTTCAATATTGCTAACTGTTTTCACCAATATTGCATGTCTCATAGAGTGTTTCGTTAGTGCAGCATCCTCACATTCTGATATCAACTTGTCCCTAAAAGCGGTTTCGACCCATTTGCCATCAGTACTAAGCGTGGGCAGAGAACTCCACTCCGCCTGCGGAGTATGCAGAGATTTGCCTACTCTGCGTTCCGCGAAGAACACGGAGTAGGCAAATCTCTGCACACTCTGCGGCGGAGTGGAGTTGACCAGCCCCCGCCTCCAACCCCCCAAGTAAGAATTAAATAAATATACAATATAAGTAAAATAATAAACACTTACCTTGCCTGCGGCGTCCCCGGGCTGCTGTCCTCCTCTTCCTCGGCGTTTCACGGTGATCTGCGCATGCGCACGCACTCGCGCATGTGCATTCCTTGCGAGAAATGCACATGCGTGGGTGCGCGCGCTTGCGCAGATCACCGTGAAACGCCGAGGAAGAGGAGGATGGCAGTCCTGGGACGCCGCAGGCAAGGTGTTTATTATTTTACTTATATTGTATATTCATTTAATTCTTACTTGGGGAGGTGGAGGCGGGCAGCGGAGCAGAGCGGAGTTGGTCCCCAACTCCGTGGACCTCCGCGTAGAGCCGCTCCGCCCAGAGTTAATCAGTATGAGTTTTGTCTGCGGGGTTGACAAACATATCTGGCCTCCAGAGGGCCTGCAAATTGCACGCCACATACGCCAGCCAAGGGATCTGTAAAGATTTTTCTCATTTCAGGCATTCCTGTAAAATTAGTCTACTAAAACTCAGTTCCTCCTTTAACCAAATGGAATTCCAGAGTTTTAAAGGACTGAGGAGGAGCCAGTCAATTAAATAATCTATACCTAATTCTTTGTGAACAATTTCATAGGGCGTATTTTGACAAACTCCCAACAGGCTCCTTAGCCCCTTCGGTGCTCATGATGGAATGGTTCCGTCATGAGCACCGGTGCTACTGTGCTCATGACGGAACCATTCCGTCATGAGGACAGGAGCACGTAAATCCCTCTGCTGCAAACAGCAGAGGGATTTCCACTTTTTCAGGCCTCAGGAGGTGGGGAAGAGCTTCCCCAACCTCCAGAGGCCCTCACTTGTTTTCAATCCAATGACGATCGCGCGCATGGCGCGCTGTCGTCATTAGATTGAGCCGAAACTGAAACTTGGTTTCAGTTTTAGTGTTTCAGTACTCGTGAGGCTCTCTCAGCCCCCGAGCACCGAAACACTTAGGAGAGGTATCGTTGGAAAGGGAAGAATCTCCCCTTTCCAATGGTACCCCTCCCTAGTGGATCCCCAAGCAGGGATCCACCCACTAGGCACTAGGGAGAGGGGAGCGGCCCCTTGGGCAAGGGCCTTTGCTCCCCCCATTATGTTGGGGCTAAATTCAGTCTTTCTGCCCCCCCGGGTGGGCAGAAAGACCACTAGAACCAGGGATTTTTTTAACTAAGTAAATTAGGGGTGGGGGCTGCCCAATATGGGCACGCCAATGCCCCCACCCCCCTACACAATTAGAGTCTTTCTGCCCCCCCGGGGGGGCAGAAAGCCCACTAGACAACATCGTTTTTTTTACATTTAATTTAGGGGTGGGGGCTGCCCAAGATGAGCATGCCAATGCCCCCACCCCTCCCACCACAAAACTCCAGTCTTTCTGACCCCCCCTGGGGGGCAGATGGGGGCAGTAGCCCCTGGGGGGGCAGAAAGCCCACTAGAAACCAGGGATTTATTTATATATTATGTAATTTAGGGGTGGGGGCTGCCCAATATGGGCACGCCAAAGCCACCAAACCCACCCTGCACAATAACAGTCTTTCTGCCCCCCCTGGGTGCAGAAAGCCCACTAGACGCCAGTTTTTTTTTTTTAATGATTAATTTAGGGGTGGGGGCTGCCAAAGATGGGCATGCCAATGACTCCACCCCTCCCCCCACAAAATTCCAGTCTTTCTGCCCCCCTGGGGGGCAGATGGGGGAAGTAGCCCCCAATCTGCCCCGCCAGGGGGGAAGAAAGCACCCTAGATGCCAGGGATTTTTTTTATACGCCAGGGGTGGGGGCTGCCCAGAATGGGCATGCCAAAGCCCCCACCCTACCCCCCTAAAGTAAGAATAAGACTTTCTGCCCCCCAGGAGGCAGATGGGGGCAATAGCCCCTGATCTGCCCCCCGGGGGGGCTCTTACCAGGCCCCAGGGATTTTTTTTTATATATACGTAGGGGTGGGGGCTGCCCAGAATGGGCATTCAAATACCCCCACCCAAAAGAAAAAATGCTACAGTCTTTCTGCCCCTCCTGGAAGGCAGATGGGGCAATAGCCGCTTATCTGCCCCCCGGGAGGCAGAAAGCCCACTAGGCACCAGGGATTTTTATATTTCCAAAGTTCGGGGCGGAGGCTGCCCAGGATGGGCATTCCAATGCCCCGACCCCCCCCAAAAAATGCCACAATTTTTCTGCCCCCCCCTCAGGAGGCAGATAGGGGCAATAGCCTCTGATCTGCCCCCCCCCCGGGTGTGGCAGGGAGCCCACGAGGCGGCAGCGATTATGCTGGCTTTTTTTATATGTAGTGGTGGGGGCTGCCCAGAATGGGCATCCCAATGTCCCCACCCACCCAAACAAAATAGCCAGTCTTTCTGTCCCTCTTGGGGGCATATCGGGGCAATAGCCCCCGATTTCCCCCCTCCCCAGGGCGGCAGAAAGCCCACTAGGCACAGACTGTTTTGTGGAATGTGCCTACTTCTGGATTTTGGATCCTAGCGCAGCTAGCACCCAAGGAAACCTACCAAACCCACACATTTCTAAAAACTAGACACCTGGGGATTCCAGAGAGGTATGGCTTGCGTGGATCCCCCAATGTTTTCTTACCCAGAATCCCCTGCAAACCTCAAATTTAGCTGAAAAAAATCACTATTTCCACATATTTTTGTGTGGGAAAGTTGTGGCATCACCGGGCTGACACAAATTTCCTGCCACCCAGTGTTCCCCCAGGTCTCCCGATAAAAATGGTGCCTCACTCGTGTGGGAGGCCCAAGTACTCGTGACAGGCAAGGGCCCAAAACGTATTGAGGCGACATCAAAATTGCCTATCACGAAACGACCTGGTTTTGCAAGGGGGGTCACCTGGGTTTTTGCCCCGTGCTCGGCGGCCAGCTAGGGAAACCTACCAAACCCACACATTTCTGAAAACTAGACACCCAGGGGATTATAGTGAGGTATGGCTTGCGTGGATCCCCCAACTTTTTCTTACCCAGAATCCCCTGAAAACCTCAAATTTAGCTGAATAAATCACTTTTTCCACACATTTTTGTGTGGGAAAGTTGTGGCATCACCGGGCTGACACAAATTTCCTACCACCCAGCGTTCCCCCAGGTCTCCCGATACAAATGGTGCCTCACTCATGTGGGAGGCCCAAGTACCCCCGACAGGCAAGGGCCCAAAATGTATTGAGGCGACATCAAAATTGCCTATCACAAAACGACCTGGTTTTGCAAGGGGGGTCACCTGGGTTTTTGGCCCCGTGCTTGGCGGCCAGCTAGGGAAACCTACCAAACCCACACATTTCTGAAAACTAGGCACGCGGGGGACTATAGGGAGGTATGGTTTGCGTGGATCCCCCAACGTTTTCTTACCCAGAATCCCCTGCAAACCTCAAATTTAGCTGAAAAAAAATCACTTTTTCCACACATTTTTGTGTGGGAAATTTGTTGCATCACCGGGCTGACACAAATTTACTACCACCCAGTGTTCCCCCAGGTCTCCCGATAAAAATGGTGCCTCACTCGTGTGGGAGGGCCAAGTACCCGTGATAGGCAAGGGCCCAAAACACATTGAGGCGACACCAAAATTGCCTATCACAAAACGACCTAGTTTTGCAAGGGGGGTCACCTGGGTCTTTGGCCCTGTGCTAGGCGGCCAGCCAGGGAAACCTACCAAACCCATACATTTCTGAAAACTAGACACCCGGGGGATTCCAGGGAGGTATGGTTTGCGTGGATCCCCCAACGTTTTCTTACCCAGAATCCCCTGCAAACCTCAAATTTAGCTGAAAAAAAATCACTTTTTCCACACATTTTTGTATGGGAAAGTTGTGGCATCACCGGGCTGACACAAATTTCCTACCACCCAGCGTTCCCCCAGGTCTCCCATAAAAATGGTGCCTCACTCATGTGGGAGGCCCAAGTACCCGCGACAGGCAAGGGCCCAAAACGTATTGAGGCAACATCAAAATTGCCTATCACAAAACGACCTGGTTTTGCAAGGGCGGTCACCTGGGTTTTTGGCCCCGTGCTTGGCAGCCAGCTCGGGAAACCTACCAAACCCACACATTTCTGAAAACTAGACACCCGGGGGATTCCAGGGAGGTATGGCTTGCGTGGATCCCCCAATGTTTTCTTACCCAGAATCCCCTGCAAACCTCACATTTAGCTGAAAAAAATCACTTTTTCCACACATTTTTGTATGGGAAAGTTGTGGCATCACCGGGCTGACACAAAATTCCTACCACCCAGCGTTCCCCCAGGTCTCCCGATAAAAATGGTGCCTCACTCATGTGGGAGGCCCAAGTACCCGCGACAGGCAAGGGCCCAAAATGTATTGAGGCGACATCAAAATTGCCTATCACAAAACGACCTGGTTTTGCAAAGGGGGTTACCTGGGTTTTTGGCCCCGTGCTTGGCGGCCAGCTAGGGAAACCTACCAAACCCACACATTTCCGAAAACTAGGCACCCGGGGGACTATAGGGAGGTAGGGTTTGCGTGGATCCCCCAACATTTTCTTACCCAGAATCCCCTGCAAACCTCTAATTTAGCTGAAAAAATCACTTTTTCCACACATTTTTGTGTGGGAAAGTTGTGGCATCACCGGGCTGACACAAATTTCCAACCACCCAGTGTTCCCCCAGGTCTCCAGATAAAAATGGTGCCTCACTCGTGTGGGAGGCCCAAGAACCCACGACAGGCAAGGGCCCAAAACCTATTGAGGCGACATCAAAATTGCCTATCACAAAACGACCTGGTTTGCAAGGGGGGTCACCTGGGTTTTTGGCCCTGTGCTCGGTGGCCAGCTAGGGAAACCTACCAAACCTATACATTTCTGAAAACTAGACACCCGGGGGATTCTAGAGAGGTATGGCTTGCGTGGATCCCTGATCGTTTTCTTACCCAGAATCCCCTGCAAACCTCAAATTTAGCTGAAAAAAATCACTTTTCCACACATTTTTGTGTGGGAAAGTTGTGGCATCACCGGGCTGACACAAATTTCTACCACCGAGTGTTCCCCCAGGTCTCCCAATAAAAATGGTGCCTCACTCGTGTGCGAGGCCCAAGTACCCGCGACAGGCAAGGGCCCAAAACGTATTGAGGCGACAGCAAAATTGCCTATCACAAAACGACCTGGTTTTGCAAGGGGGGTCACCTGGGTTTTTGGCCCTGTGCTCGCCGTCCATCGAGGGAAACCTACCAAACCCACACATTTCTGAAAACTAGACACGCGGGGGATTCCAGGGAGGTATGGCTTGCGTGGATCCCCCAATGTTTTCTTACCCAGAATCCCCTGCAAACCTCAAATTTAGCTGAAAAAATCACTTTTTCCACACATTTTTGTATGGGAAAGTTGTGGCATCACCGGGCTGACACAAATTTACTACCACCCAGCATTCCCCCAGGTCTCCCGATAAAAATGGTGCCTCACTCATGTGGGAGGCCCAAGTACCCGCGACAGGCAAGGGCCCAAAACTTATTGAGGCGACATCAAAATTGCCTATCACAAAACGACCTGGTTTTGCAAGGGGGGTCACCTGGGTTTTTGCCCCCGTGCTTGGCAGCCAGCTAGGGAAACCTACCAAACCCACACATTTCTGAAAACTAGGCACCCGGGGGACTATAGGGAGGTATGGTTTGCGTGGATCCCCCAATGTTTTCTTACCCAGAATCCCCTGCAAACCTCAAATTTAGCTGAAAAAAATCACTTTTTCCACACATTTTTGTATGGGAAAGTTGAGGCATCACCGGGCTGACACAAATTTCCTACCACCCAGCGTTCCCCCAGGTCTCCCGATAAAAATGGTGCCTCACTCATGTGGGAGGCCCAAGTACCCGCGACAGGCAAGGGCCCAAAACTTATTGAGGCGACATCAAAATTGCCTATCACAAAACGACCTGGTTTTGCAAGGGGGGTTACCTGGGTTTTTGGCCCCGTGCTTGGCGGCCAGCTAGGGAAACCTACCAAAACCACACATTTCTGAAAACTAGGCACCCGGGGGACTATAGGGAGGTATGGTTTACATGGATCCCCCACCGTTTTCTTACCCAGAATCCCCTGCAAACCTCTAATTTAGCGTTCCCCCAGGTCTCCCGATAAAAATGGTGCCTCACTCATGTGGGAGGCCCAAGTACCCGCGACAGGCAAGGGCCCAAAACTTATTGAGGCGACATCAAAATTGCCTATCACAAAACGACCTGGTTTTGCAAGGGGGGTCACTTGGGTTTTTGGCCACGTGCTTGGCAGCCAGCTAGGGAAACCTACCAAACCCACACATTTCTGAAAACTAGGCACCCGGGGGACTATAGGGAGGTATGGTTTGCGTGGATCCCCCAACGTTTTCTTACCCAGAATCTCCTGCAAACCTCTAGCTGAAAAAATCACTTTTCCACACATTTTTGTGTGGGAAAGTTGTGGCATCACCGGGCTGACACAAATTTCCTACCACCCAGTGTTCCCCCAGGTCTCCCAATAAAAATGATGCCTCAGTCGTGTGGGAGGCCCAAGTACCCACGACAGGCAAGGGCCCAAAATGTATTGCGGCGACACCAAAATTGCCTATCACAAATCGACCTGGTTTTGCAAGGGGGGTCACCTGGGTTTTTGGCCCCGTGCTCGGTGGCCAGCTAGGGAAACCTACAAAACCCATATATTTCTGAAAGCTAGACACCCAGGGGATTCAAGGGAGGTATGGCTTGCATGGATCCCCCAACGTTTTCTTACCCAGAATCCCCTGCAAACCTCAAATTTAGCTGAACAAATCACTTTTTCCACACATATTTGTGTTGGAAAGTTGTGGCATCACCGGGCTGATACAAATTTCCAACCACCCAGTGTTCCCCCAGGTCTCCCAATAAAAATGGTGCCTCACTCGTGTGGGAGGCCTAAGTACCCGCGACAGGCAAGGGCCCAAAACCTATTGAGGCAACATCAAAATTGCCTATCACAAAACGACCTGGTTTGCAAGGGGGGTCACCTGGGTTTTTGGCCCTGTGCTCGGTGGCCAGCTAGGGAAACCTACCAAACCTACACATTTCTTAAAACTAGACACCCGGGGGATTCCAGGGAGGTATGGCTTGCGTGGGTCCCCCAATGTTTTCTTAGCCAGAATCCCCTGCAAACCTCAAATTTAGCTGAAAAAAATCACTTTTCCACACATTTTTGTGTGGGAAAGTTGTGGCATCACCGGGCTGACACAAATTTCCTACCACCCAGTGTTCCCCCAGGTCTCCCGATAAAAATGGTGCCTCACTCGTGTGGGAGGCCCAAGTACCCGCGACAGGCAAGGGCCCAAAACATTTTGTGATAGGCAATTTTGATGTCGCCTCAATAGGTTTTGGGCACTTGCCTGTCGCGGATACTTGGGCCTCCCACACGAGTGAGGCACCATTTTTATCGGGAGACCTGGGGGAACGCTGGGTGGTAGGAAATTTATGTCAGCCCGGTGATGCCACAACTTTCCCACACAAAAATGTGTAGAAAAAGTGATTTCTTTTAGCTAAATTTGAGGTTTGCAGGGATTCTGGGTAAGAAACGTTGGGAGATCCATGCAAGCCATACCTCCTGGAATCCCCAGGTGTCTAGTTTTCAGAAATATGTGGGTTTGGTAGGTTTCCCTTGCTGGCCACCGAGCACGGGGCCAAAAACCCAGGTGACCCCCCTTGCAAAACTAGGTCGTTTTGTGATCGGTAATTTTGATGTTGTCTCAATATGTTTTGGGCCCTTTCCTGTCGCGGGTACTTGGGCCTCCCACACGAGTGAGCCACCATTTTTATCGGGAGACCTGGGGAAACACTGGGTGGTAGGAAATTTGTATCAGCCCGGTGATGCCACAATTTTCCAACACAATAATGTGTGGAAAAAGTGATTTTTTCAGCTAAATTTGAGGTTTGCAGGGGATTCTGGGTTAGAAAACGTTGGGGGATCCACGCAAGCCATACCTCCCTGGAATCCCCCGGGTGTCTAGTTTTCAGAAATGTGTGGGTTTGTTAGTTTTCCCTAGCCGGCCGCCGAGCACGGGGCCAAACACCCAGGTGACCCCTGCAAAACCAGGTCGTTATGTGATAGGCAATTTTGATGTCAGCCTCAATGCGTTTTGGGCCCTTACCTGTCGCAGGTACTTGGGCCTCCCACATGAGTGAGGCACCATTTTATCGGGAAACCTGGGAGAACACTGGGTGGTAGAGAATTTGTGTCAGGCAGGTGATGCCACAGCTTTCCCACACAAAAATATGTGGAAAAAGTGATTTTTTCAGCTAAATTTGAGGTTTGCAGGGATTCTGGGTAAGAAAGCATTGGGAGATCCATGCAAGCCATACCTCCCTGGAATTCCCGGAGTGACTAGTTTTCAGACATGTGGGGGTTTGGTAGGTTTCCCTAGCTGGCCGCCGAGCACGGGGCAAAAAACCCAGGTGACCCCCCTTGCAAAACCAGGTTGTTTTGTGATAGTCAATTTTGATGTTGCCTCAATTCGTTTATGGGCCCTTGCCTGTCGCGGGTACTTGAGCCTCCCATTCGAGTGAGGCACCATTTTTATCGGGAGACCCGGGGGAACGATGGGTGGTAGGAAATTTGTGTCAGCCCGGTGATGCCACAACTTTCCCACACAAAAATATGTGAAAAAAGTGTTTTTTTCACCTAATTTGAGGTTTGCAGGGGATTCTGGGTAAGAAACCGTTGGGGGATCCACGCAAGCCATACCTCCCTGGCATACCCCGGGTGTCTAGTTTTCAAAAATGTATAGGTTTGCTAGGTTTCCCTAGGTGCCGGCAGAGCTAGGGTTCTAAAACTACAGCTAGGCACTTTGCAAAAAAAGGGTCATTTTTCACTGTGAAAATGTGGTGTGTCCACCTTGCGTTTTGGGCTGTTTCCTGTCGCAGGCACTAGGCCTACCCACACAAGTGAGGTACCATTTTTCTCGGAAGACTTTGGGGAACGCGGGGTGGGTGGAATTTTGTGGATCCACACAGATTCCAGAACTTTCCACCACAGAAATGTGAGGAAAATGTGTTTTGTTTTGCCAATTGTTTAGGTTTGCAAGGGATTCTGGGTAACAGAACCTGGTGAGAGCCAGTCAAGTCACCCCATCCTGGATTCCCCTGGGTGTCTAGTTTTCAAAAATGTATAGGTTTGCTAGGTTTCCCTAGGTTCCAGCAGAGCTAGGGTTAAAAAACTACAGCTAGGCACTTTGCAAAAAAAGGGTCATTTTTCACTGTGAAAATGTGGTGTGTCCACCTTGCATTTTGGGCCGTTTCCTGTCGCGGGCACTAGGCCTACCCACACAAGTGAGGTACCATTTTTCTCTGAAGACTTTGGGGAACATGAGGTGGGTGGAATTTTGTGGATCCACGCAGATTCCAGAACTTTCCACCACAGAATTGTGAGGAAAATGTGGTTTTTTTTACAGTTTTTCAGGATTGCAAGGGATTCTGGGTAACAGAACCTGGTGAGAGCTAGTCAAGTCACCCCATCCTGGATTCCCCTGGGTGTCTAGTTTTAAAAAATGTATAGTTTTGCTAGGTTTCCCTAGGTGCAGGTAGAGCTATGGTTCGAAAACTACAGCTAGGCACTTTGCAAAAAAAGGGTCATTTTTCATTATGAAAATGTGGTGTGTACAGGTTGCGTTTTGAGCCGTTTCCTGTCGTGGGCACAAGGCCTACCCACACAAGTGAGGTACCATTTTTATCGAGAGACTTAGGGTAACACAGAATTGTAGAGCAACTGTTATTACCTATTGACTTTCGATGCATTTCTGCCTTCCAAATGAAAGACAATGTGTAAAAAAGAAGTCATGTTAAAAAATGACCTATAAGTCTCATGCTAGTATGGGTACTCCCAATTTCGGAAATGTGCAAATATCTACTGTTTCTAAACTCTATATTTTGTTCCCATTTCAGAAATACATAGGTGTCTTTCATACTGGTTTTTCCATGTATACATTTTCCCAAAATAATTGCTCTATACCCTGTACATAATAAAAAACCATTGCAAGACGCTGCTCAGTTATTGGCTCTGGGTTCGTCGGGTTCTTGGTGAACCTACAAGTCCTATATATCCCCACAACAAGAAAGGTCCAGCAAATGTAACGGTATATTGCTTTCAAACAGCTGTCATAATTAGAAGAAGTTACAGGTGAAAACGTTGACACAAATGGATGTTTTTTTCAACCAATTTTCAATTATTCCTATATTTAACTGTTAGCTTCTATGAAGAAACCTTGAATGATCTACACAAATGACCCCTTGCTGAATTCATAATTTTGTCTACTTTTCTAAAATGTATAGCTTTTCAGGATCCATTATTGCTTTCATACCCATTTCTACCATTAACTGGAAGGAGGTTGAAAGCACAAAAAATAGCAAAAATAGGCTATGTCCCAGAAAAATGCCGAAACTGTGTAAAAGATTTTGGTTTTCTGACAAAAGTCTGCTTGTCTCTGAAAGCTGGGAAGATGGTGATTTCAGCACCACAACCCCTTTTTGATACCATTTGCAGGGAAAAAACCAGACGTTTTCATCTGAAGCCCTTTTTTCCCATTTTTCAAAAAAAAAAAAGAATTTAGCTGTATTTTGGCTAATTTCTGGGTCCCCTCCAGAGGAATCCACAAACCCTGGGTACCTTTAGAATCCCCATGATGTTGGAAAAAAAGGACGCAAATTTGGCATGGATACCTTATGTGGTCTAAAAGTTACAGGGGCCTAAGCGCGAACTACCTCAAATAGCCAAAAAAAGGCTTAGCACAGGGGGGGAAAAGGCCTAGCAGCGAAGGGGTTAAAAACTTGTTTTCAGAAACTTGGAGTGGAGGAACCTGGCCATATCCCCAAATTCCACTGCCATAGCACACTAGAGGGATACATTTGGCCATGTAAATTTCAAGGACCGATTGAATATGAGTGCGCCTGAGTTGGCGTGAAAAATCTCCAATGCTGAATATCGCCCTATTAAAAGATAAAACATTCTGATCTATAAGTGAGTGCCAATTTAATTCAGAGTCCAGTTGGATCCCCAAGTACTTAAACTTGTCTACCTGACTGATGTGTTGGCCATCTATTACGTATTTCATAGTTTTTGTATTTGATGGTCCAAACTTCATAACGTGTGACTTTAAGAAGTTTGTCGACAGGTCAAGACTATTCATAAAACTAATAAAAAGAGTAAGGAACTTTTGCAAACCTTTAGCAGTACGGGCAATTAAAACTGTATTGGCCACATAGAGCAAGGCAGGGATAGAATGACCTTCTACTCTAGGGACGTAAACACCTGGAGCTTTCAGAGCTAGCTCTATGTTATTAATATAAAAAAAAAAAGAAAAGGAGCTAAAATACAGCCCTGCCCCACCCCACGCCGAAGTTCAAAGTGCTCAGTGCATTCCCCATTAAGACCAAACCTGACACTGGTGGAAAGGCCATTGTGCAAATCACACAGGAAATTTTAAAACTAAATCAATATCCATCTGTTCCATCATGGACCAAATCTTAGAGCAATTGACTCCATCAAAAGTGGATCTAAGGTCCATGAAGGCCAGATGGATGGCCCCCTTCTTAGCCTTGGTGTATTTACAAGTTAATAAATAGAGGTTCAAAGTCTGCTCTATAGTACCCCGACCGGGGCGGAACCCATACTGAAAGTCAGATAAATAGCCTCTCTCTTTGGCCCACTCCGTAAGGCGGTTTAATAAAATCAGACCAATAATTTTCACTTCTGAATCTATAAGGGAAATGGGCCTAAAGCAGGCCAGATCTCACCTGTTACCCTTTTTAAAAATGGTGACTCTTATTGATTGAGACCAGGTTGAAGGAAAATGACCGGAAGCTGCAGAATTTAAATGCAGTGCCAGTAACTGGGCCCACAAATCTATACAGGTTTTGTAGAGGTCCCCTGGTACCCCATCAGACCCTGGAGCTTTATTTAAAGGCAACTGGGAGATGGCCGCTCTGACCTCTGACAAGTAAAAAATTATATTATGCTCGGTCCGGGGGTCTTCTGTTAGCTCCGGCTCCGCTTCTAGGCTATAAATGGCCTTAAAATGGTCGACCCAAGCCTGAGAGGGGATAGTACATACCTGATTAGTCAGGTGATCTTTTCTAAAAAGAGGTGAATTAATAACACCCCAAAAAGCAGTGCCATTGTGCCGCTGACTAGCAATTAATAGCTCATCACAGGACTTTTCTTTAATTTGGACTTTATTTTGTTTACAGGCCATTCTAAATGCCGCCATGGCCCTTTTGACCTTCTCTTGGCAGCGGGGTTTTGCATGCAAAAGATTCCAGAGGTCCTTATGGGTTTTAGAGCACCGACTATCAAACCATGTTTCTACACTTGTGGCCGGAGAAGGGGCAGTTTTAAGAAGTGCGGATTTGATAAACCTACTAATATTAGAAAATGATGCCAAGATTCTCTGAGGTAGCTCTACTTTAGACAAACAAGTATGAAAATTAGTTTGACATGAGGTGATCAGATTTTGGACAAAAGCTGAGGGAACAATGCTAGCCTACCTTACCCTTTGGCCCTGATCAGTCAGTGTGATAGGCTCCTTATAAAGCGGTACTGATCTCATTGATATATTATCCCAGTAAAATGATGCTGTTAGTGGGTTGTGATCACTCAGGTTGTGTTTTAAAACCTTAAAATCTAAAAGTGCAGTAAAAAAACAACCAGAAACAAAAATATAATCAATCAAGGTACAATGACCCCCCCCCTTAAAAGTGGGCGTTCTCTCCTCGAGATAGTCCTGGCTGCTGACCATTAATTTCACCAAGTTAAACTCAGAGATAAGGCTGTTTGCAATGTCTCCTTGGCCTGTGTGTTTGAAATGTTAATGATTGTCAAATAAACCCTCAGATTCTGAATCCTCATTATTTGAACAGGAATAACAGGGATGCAAATTAAAATCTCCAGCCAGCATGATTATAGTGAAAGGGGGTTCAGAATAAAAGAAATCATCAATGAATGTTTTAAGACTGATAACAGCATCTGATTCATTTTTCAACATAACTGCATTATAGAAATTAATAAGGAGCAGTCTACGCTTACTAGGGAATATTAAAAGGGTGCCTAAGATGGTTTTACAATTGGATTTTATAACCTCTACTTTACACTTATACTCTAGTTTAACTAGAGTTGTAAGGCCACCACTAGCCCGCTCACTTGAAGAGCGGGTAGCTGGAACTGAGTACGAAGAAAAACCATCAATATACAAGCAACCCTCAGGGTCCCACGTTTCCTGTAAACAAATAAGTTAAAATTCTTCAGCATACCCAGCCAATCAACATCTGTGAGCTTACTCTGGACCCCAGCAATGTTCCAACTAAGAACCACAATAGAGACTTGGGTCATAGTATCAAGTTCCTGATTTGGAATGACAGAGTTCTGGATATCTGTTATGGAAATAGGGTCCAGTCAGTCTCGGTCATCTATCTTGCTCAGGGGTAGGAAGCGGTTACGTAATTGTAAAGCAGTAGTATCAAATGAAACACAAGGGTTTGTTAGCCTACTACGTGGCTTTTCCTGTAGCAAATTCCAATCTCTCATGACACAACCATCAGAGTTTTTAGGCGGGTAGAAGAATCCCAAAGGAAGAACAGTTATACGATCCATTGGTGCGCCTTTTGATCCTAGGGCATGAAAAATCGAACCTGCCCGTACAGGATTGTTAAAATTCACTATTATGCAATCACCCAGTGCTGTTTTCTGAGTCCACTCTGCGTGCCAATATAACTTCTTCTGCCAGAGTCTGCGTGGGAGGGTTGAAAGTATTCACCCTGGTTGCCAACTAGTGAACTAATTTATTTTTAAGTTGGTCGAAATTTTCCACTTTTTGGTGCCTCAAAGGGGCACGTCCACCAGCACGACAACGTAGGGGGTGGCCGCCGGGGGCAACTGGATAGTAATGTTAGACGGGCTGTACACTAACGAGGCTTTTTGTGATATGCTAGTAATGGCCAAATCTGGATTAGTAGAGCTTCCCTGATGAATCGGTTGAGCCATGCCAAGGACTTGCCACCAGAATTAGCCTCCACTGTGCAAGGTGGGCCAGTTTGATGATAGATACGGGCACACAAAGACGATTGTGATGAAGCTGTAGCTAGGACCTGAGCCCGAACCTGGAGGGATAATCCTGCCCTTGAATTATCAGTAACATCGCATGAGATGGTACTCGAACTGTGTTTGACAAATTTCTTTGGAAGTCAGAGAGCCAACTGATTATGCTTGAATATAAATTATTCACAGACCCCTTTATTGATCCCACTATTTGCTCGAGTGCAGAAATCCGGGTATCAAACCAGATTTTTAAAAGATGCCAAAGGGCTATCTTCTGAAGTGTCCTTCCCACTGGCTGTAAGATTGGCCATTGCTGATGTAACTGAAGGCTTCCCGCGATCAGATATAGCCTTCTTTGTTGACTTAGCGGAAACATGCTGCCCCGGGACAGAAATTTTAAGTCGGGTCCCTAGTTTGCGAGTTTTAGCGGGGCATTTCAACATGGTGTCCCTAGGTATGGGCTGTGAGTCCTGGATATTAGAAGAGCCAGCCAAAGGGTCTGTGGTGGTAATATTACAGGGATTCTGCTCAAATACAGAACTATACGCAGGAAATGGGACCTTGGGAATCTTCCTACCACCTTAGTACCCATGAACCCAGTACTGACTAGCTAAAGTGTCACACTTGCTCTCCTACTCTCCCACAGAGAAACAAATGATTAGACACCCCAGAACACAACACTCCCAGATCTCTCAGGAATCGCGGTAACAAGACACACCCTTTCGCCCTCACTCCTGTACTTGTCCACAATAAGATCTGACAGAGAGAGACACGGAATAGTTTAAAATATGCCCTAATATGCCCTAACATGCAGTATACATGCCACAACAAGCAGGAAAATGCATAACACTAATATAGTCAGCATACCAGCTAGTCTATATATCACGAAGGGAGATGTCATCATAAAAAGACAATGGAGAAAGGACTATAGTGCCTAACCTCCCTCCCCTTGCTAAGAAGAAGTATTATTATATAATAGAAGATCTTTGGGCTTTGTCGGCAGACCCCATACTTTAGCCTATAGATGGTAGATCTACATCATAGGTGCCCTTCCCCCTGGAAATGTCCCTCTCCAAGTGTGTGTCACCTATTCGTGTACCCCACTAAAAACCCAAGTATGCTGTCCAAAAAACAGCTGCATCGGTATGTTTTGTCTAAGGGCTAAGGACTGGCCAGAACAAAATAACAAGGGGCACAATTGTTTGACCTTGCACATAATGTTCCTGCAAAATACCAGGAACATGCAGAGAGTGAACACAGTGATGAGTTTGCACGTAAAAGCAGTCTTTGAAATTATTTAAAAAAATAAAGACGTGTAGTAACATGGGCAAAACAGCAGGCAAGCTGCAACGTGCTCATGCTAATTTAGTGAAAAACGACAATGTCCCCATGGGCCAAGTGACAGTAAGGGGGCGTAAGAGGGGTTGCACAAGTAATGATGTTATTAGAATCAACCCCTCCCCCAGTCAAAGTATCTGTGTCTTGGGATGTAACTTGATGGTTCGCAGGCAGCTCTATTTATGCACTGGTAATCTCCTCTGATAGCACCCCCACAGCTTGATTAAAAAAAGACAAAATCGATGTGCTGGCTCTTGGCCTTTTAACACCCCCTTTAACTGTTTCCGCCTTTCTCTTCCCCATGATCAGAAAATAAATGATACCGAGCTATGATCAAACAAGCCTGTGACAGAAAGGGGAGAACACTATCAAGATACTGGAAGACCGCTGAGTGTGTGATCACTCACCTTCAGCAAAATCTCTAAGGTCCAGACTCCAGGAGAAAGAGGGGTGTCCCAGCCCAGTCTCTTCTGGTCTAAGACGGGCTAAGACGGGCCTGTCGTGGCCCGGTCTTGGCCTGGGCACGCTCACGTACGTCCCTCTCTGCGGGATGCCTCTGTGCAATTTATGGTGCTCCGGCGCTGTATCAATGCCCCGTCACACCAGGGGGCAGGGCAGGAAGATTAGCTGCTTGTTGGAGGCTCAATTTGAGGTAGTTCCGATGCATCCACCCCATACTGTGCTTCAGACAGTTGTGAAATCTCCCAGCCACGGTTTCCACACTCGAAGAAATAGAGATAACAATCTGAGTGTCGTCGACAAATGATACCAGCGAAGAACCATAAGCCTTAGTGAGCTTGGCTAGAGGCGTGACATAGATGTTAAACAGGGTTGGCAACAATGCTGAACCATGGGGAACTCCATAAGGGAGGGAGAACCTCTGATCTAAAATTGTCCCAACACACCCTCTGTTCCCTCGCTGTGAGGAATTAGGGCCGCCTCTTTAATTCCTACTGCCTTCAGCCGCTGCGTTAATACCAGATGATTAACAGTATCAAACGCTGCTAATAGGTCAAGCAGGATAAGGACGGCTCTCCCCCCAACTGGCTGTCTGTGTATTTCCTCAGTGGCCATAATTAGAGCTGACTCAGTGGAGTGCCGTGGTCTGAAGCCATGTTGGGTGGGATCTAGGAGGTCATTGTCATCGAGGTAATCAGTTAGGTCAGGGTTTATTTATTTTTCTAGGATTTTGGCTGCAAGCTGTAAGCAGGATATGGGCCGGTCATTTTCCACCTCGGAAGGGTCAAGAGAAGGTTTCTTTAGAGTGGGTCTAATGCATGCTTTCTTCCAGGAAGCGGGCAATGTCCCTGACCTAATCACATTATTCAGAAGTGGAGCTAGTTGACTACTAATCTTGTCCGAGGCCAGATGTATTATAGCGGGGGTACAGGGGTCTGTCGGGGACCCTGATTTCATGGATAGTAACAAGTTGTTTACTTTGTACACTGTTAAAGTTGAGAAACTGGTCAAGAAATTATCTCCGGGATAGAGTCCTCAGTGAGTGATGTAAGGGCAGTGATAGGGGCAGAGACCCTCCCTGCAAGTTCGTCATAGACCTTTTGAACTTTGGTCTGAAAGAAATTGGCCACTTTATCACAATGGGGTTGATCTGGTGCAAATTGGTTCTCCTGTTGTAATTTGGACAAAGCAGCGACAGTCTTAAAAATCTCTCTCAAAGAGTTTTTAGCCACCTCAATTTTGTTTGTGAAATAATTAATCTTAGTGCTTTTAATGGCTTCCTTGTATTCAGCTAATGCTAGTTTGTAGGTAAGTTTACCATGCTCACTATAGTCTGCCCTCCATGCGCGCTCTAAGCATCTACACTTAGATTTTAGAAGTTTAAAATCTGAGTTGTATCAGGGGGCTGGAGCTTTATTTCTCCGCCGTTTTTTATTTTTTGTGGGGCCAACTGGTCAATAGCTGATCAAAGTTGTCAGCCGCCTTTTTATTATCTGGTCCTTGCAAGGGTGGACTTTTATCAAGCGTCTCTACTAGATCCTCTTTGTTGATTTTATGCCAAGATCTGAATTTGGCAGGGGGCAGCCTCTTTGACTGAGACATGTTATTCTCGAAATAGGAAAGTTTAAAGAAAATGGCTTTGTGGTTCGTCCATGTTAGGGTTAGTACTTTGTCCACTGTAATATTGGAATTGTTAGTGAAAATACCATAAAGAGTATGACAGGCCTTATGCTTGGGCTCTGAGATTATCTGGATCAGTCCGAAACCCTCCATAATATCTAGTAGAGTGGAGGTGTCTACATGATTATCAGATTCAAGAAGAAAATTAAAATCCCCCAGTATTGTAAAGGTAGGGGAGTCCAGACAGGATTCCATGAATGCCTGTAGACCTTGTATGAACATGGATTTCGGCCCTGGTGGCCAGTAAAGGAGTAGACCAGAGAAGGACAATGTGTTAGTGATTTTGATGTTAAAGGTCATAGCTTCTGCACCTAGCTGCTGAGTAGTCTCAAAGGTGGCTTTAAAACTAGACTGATAAATGATTGTTATGCCACCACCCTTTTGCCCTTTCCTGTCTATAATGGACACTGCATATCCTGCCGGTAGCGCGATAACCCAGTGAGGCTCGGACGTTTCGTTGGCCCAGGTTTCTGTTAGGAAGACCAGATCCGGGTTTGACGTCTGCAACATGCATTCAAGCTCATATTTGTGTTTAATCACTGATCTAGTGTTCAGCAAAATGGCATTGAATGTGCTCCCTACAGCTTCAAGGAAATTATTTTTCCCCCTTGAGGGGTTGTGTGGAGGAGCAGATAAAGTAGTGGCACTACAGGCTTCAGTAGCTAACTCTGGTGAGTTGTTATCCCTCTTACAATGGCCAAGGGCGAAATTGGTAGAAGCAGTGTTAGTGACCGTAAATGAGAAGTTGCAGAAAGTGCAATGAGATGGGAGATAATCCCTTTCCCCAACCCAAGTAGTGGGCTTGCAGCAGTTACCCTTATTATTTGCCAGTAGCTGTGCCCTAGAGTATGGCGCGCCTTCGGAGTGTAGTGGAGGGTTTTACAGTGGAATAACATAGAGTGTAGTACGGTAGAGTGGATTGGCGTACAGTGGAGTGGCATAGAGTGTAGTTCTATAGAATGGAGTGATGTGCAGTGTAATAGCATATAGTAGAGTGGTTTTCAGTGGAGTGGCATAAAGTGCAGTGGTGTACACTGAAGTGGAGTACTGTTGAGTGGCATAGATTGGAATCGTAAAATATAGGGTACAGCAGTGTATTTCTAATTTTTTCACATAGTCATTTTTTTAAAATGTATTTTCGGATGCGCAGTACTTCTGAGGCAGTACTGCAGTACTCTACATTTAAAATATAGAAACTTATATTTTTCCCTATCGATTACTACGTTTATAAAGTGGTAATAGGTAGCAAAAAATATCAAACCAAATACTTACCTACATCTAAAGGCGAAATGCAGAACACAGGTAAAGTGTACCTAAAAGCAACCTGTCTGCCTTCTAACTTTTTTAAAAGCAGACATTAGCCAATCACATAATGGCTTGTCAATGCTATGTTTCCCTGGGGCAGTGTGGGGGGCTCAAGTCCCCCACACTAATTATTTCTAAAAGCCCCGGGGAGGTGGTGGTCCCTGGGGATTAGGGGGGCCTCGCGGGCCCCCCAAGCCCCGAAGACCACTACCTCCCCGGGCTTCACGAAAATATGGGCGGGGGCCTCGCGGGCCCCCCTAAGCCCCGGGGACTGCCACCTCCCCGGGGCTTTTAGAAATAATTAGTGTGGGGGGCTTCAGCCCCCCACACTGCCCCAGGGACTACCACCTCCCCGGGGCACTCTGTATGGAAATACGGGGGTCCTTTATGGACCCCCGGCCCCGGGGACCACCACCTCCCCGGGGCAATGTGCACGTTGGGAGGGGGGCCACGAGGCCCCCCTCCTGGAGCCCTCCATGGCCCTGGGGACCTCCACCTCCCAGGGCCAGCTCCAGCAATGTCCCGGGGGGCCCACCCCCAGGACATTGCAGTTTGCAATGGAAGGGCGGGACCACAGGTTTCAGGAACGTTATAGTTAGGCTGGCATTTCAGTCATACAAAACTAGAGAAATTCAGCCATTATATTTAGCTGAGCTAACTATAACTCACGCCCCCGCAATGCACTGCTGATGACGTCACATATTACACCACTCATGACATGGTCAGTGATATCACTCATGACATCACTGATGACATCTCAAATGACATCACTGATGACATCACTGATGACATCATCCAGTGACTGAGTGTTTCTAAAACGTTTAAGAATGTTTTATATATATACGCCAAGGTGTATTGAAGAGTGAGCGGATGTATGAGTGTCTGAATGGACGATTTAGTGGGTGCATGACAAACTGTATAAGTGAGTAATTAAACGTGTTGTTGTGTACTTCATAGGGTGTCCTTAAACGGGCTTTCTAGAATCATGACCATATATAGGCACAATCCAACCTGCCCTTATATAGGCATAGAATCCCAGACCTTATTTAGGCATAAACTATGCATACCAAATACAGGCATGGCTTCCGACATCCGTCCACCCTAGCGTCTCAACGAGTCCATGAAAAAACAGACCCTCTGGCTGCGGGAGTTTCCCTTGCCCAGGACTATTGATTTCTTCAAGGTCTCATACATTATGCATGAACCTCTTATTCCCTAAGGGATTCATTCATGACGTCTTTCGCTACCCAACTCACGTCAATGCTAACATTTTCAGGTATAAATATACCTTCCCAAACCCCTGTAAATCAGAGGAGACCTCGACTTCAGAAGAGCCCGATTCCCGGCCAGACGCACTGAGAAGACGCTGCCCTTCCTGCACGCAGAGAGTCCAGCTTCCAGTGATCTAACTTCCCTTGCGGGGTGTTGGAGTTCGAGTCCGGATAGAGATTCCTACCTCTCTCATTCTTCAGGTATGGAGCAGACTAGAACCTAGAGGGACTCTTGGCATAATAGACTCTTGGCATACTAGGCGTAACTTACTCTTAGTATACTCTAGTCAGGAATACAGCACCTACTTCTACTTCTCCCTACACCTAGGACAGGTTAGGCACACTGGGTAGAACTAGGCTAGAAACGCATCGTATGAGTACTCGCATTTTTAGGTTGTGTCATTTTATGTAAATACATATATGCTAAAAAGATAATGCTGACGCAGTATTATTTATTTCTACTGCTCACCTTGTACATTATTTATCTCGCATACTGTCTTGTGATCGTAACAGCACATATAACTTACAACAGAAACAAGACTGTTCAATAAATCCTTTATTGAAACGCCCGTCTGGTTATTTCTGTGTAACTCTGAGAATAACTGAAACATGCACGACTGAGCTGAGTGAAATGGTTATCTATTGTTTCTACGACTCTGGGACACATCCTGATTCTGTAAGGAAAACACAGTGGTCATGTTTTGCGGCAGCCAGAAACTAATCCCTCTTGTCGTCAAGAAGTTTCTAGTGGCCTCTGAGCTAGCTGGCACAAGTAATTAAGTTTAATATACTCGATAGGGACATACTGACCTTAGTCCTATGTCAAACCTATAGGATATATTATTCCAATGCGCAGAGCCTATAAGGGAAATAGGAGCTACACTACATGGCGCCCAACGTTTGGTAAGGCAGTAATTCAACGTTAGATACTGAGTAACTCAGCTGTGCATATATTCTTTTCTCTCTCAGAGACCCCTACCCATATACTCCAAAAGACGTCTGGAGTGGGCAGGGATAGTATCCGCCACGGCTACATAGGGAAGACCCCTATATATTAGCTGTTTGGTTTGCTCAACGTTGAAGGATACAGTGTTCCACAATATTGTGCACCTTATCTTTGTTTCCTTGAAATTTGTTTCCATATTTTCAAGCAGAAAAATGTCAGGCACTGACAATGACGCCGGAAACGGTGTAACTGCGGCTGATCCAGCCCAAGCAGCATTATTTAACAACACCGGTTTAAATGAAACCGAGGAAGGTGTCATTGACATTCGCTCCAAACTTAAGAAGAGCCATTACTCTAAAACTTATAAAACATGGCCTACCACCGAGAGGAGGTAGAGCAGTTTTCGTGATTGAGGCACATGAATCCTTTCAGACAGAGGTATTCTATTCATGGGTAATTCTTCCTGAATCCAATCCAGTAACACACTTGTTTCACTTCTACAAAGAAGATGAAGCACCAGAGGAATACATTCCTTTCGAGGATATTGAGATTCCATTAACATACCAGGAGCATCAGCTCTGGTTTAAAGGCGCCCTAAAACACAATAAAAATATAACCAGGCTCGGTCCACTAGGTAGACCAGGAGCAACATGGCCGATTCTAGCCAGCTACACACCTCATCCAGACATCGAAATAATGTCAGACGAGGAAATACTTAATCAACTCACAGAGTTAATAAAAATCTACAGACAATTGGTTCAATATGTCATGCGGACTTTCACAGTCCAACCACCATTAACAATTACAAATCATACTCCTCCACAGGGGAGTACACTAAAAATTACACCACAGACTCTATACGCAGTCATGGGTAAAATGCCCACTAAGCGGGAGCAAATCCCATTTTGGATAGCTCAAAAATTACTCAAATTGAAGCAGTATTTCCAAATACTAGCCCACATGAGAAACACAGAATCCTAACCATCAGTTTACCAATGGGGATCACACCACAACTGGAAGACTGCACCACTTGGGGCTCAGTCTTTGCTGCCATCTACACTAAAACACACGGCATTCCGTCAATTGCGGTAATACCAGATGTCCTAAAACAAATTCAAAACGAATATGGAGCAGAGCCTGCTTTAAATTTAGGTATGAAATTACTGAAAAATTTTGAACAGGTCTCAACGATAATATTATCTAATATTAAAGGGGAGGCAGCAGCAGTGGCGATCCGACAAAAACTAAGGGAATTTGATGTTACAGAACATCAGACAGAGCTACCCAGAATTATAGAGCAATCTTATGCAGAATTAGGCAGAGATAGTTTGGGTGGGAGACCAGCTAAACCAAAACTATCGGAAAGTCCTGAAAAGGACTCAATTAAACAAACTCCTACATCTTCTAAAAAGAAGTGGGAATCTAACAAACAAAATTCAAACGAGAAAGGTTCTCAATCCCGAGGTAGGTCTCCTCAAAAGGAGCCCTCTGAAAGGAGGTACAACCTCAGGAATAGGGATAATTTGAGAAAACCTGATAGGTATCAAGACACTGATACACGTTCCTCTCGTCCCTTTCAGGTCTCATCACAGACTTCGGAAAGAAGAGGACGAACAGAACATAGAGAAGAACGCGTGAAATCGAAAGACGACAAGCACGCAACAAAAATTAAAGCTAAACCTCAATTCTCCAAAAAGAAAGTAGCAGGTCTGAAGATAAGACATGCCGAGAATAATGAGATCGCAACTCAAGAACGGAGAATGGGCTCAGACAATGCTGGACAGTGCAGCAGAAGTCACAATAGCTCGCCAGAACCTGATGGAACTTCTGGAGATAGTGGACTTGAATGAGTACATTACAGTAGAGACTGTAGACACCAGGGTTAGTACTCCACAAAGGTTATATGAAATAACACTCCGGATGGAGGGAGACAAACCTAGACAGGTTAAAGCACTTTTTTGGGAAAGACTATCAAAGGGTTATGACATACTTCTAGCAGAAAAAGACTGGCCACCACAATTTGTCAAGGAGTGCCCACACGGCGAGGACATGATTATGCCTGCCTTCTCCAATCACATTCCAATTCACTTAAAATATACATATGCCAGAAAATGGGCAGTAGCCCAAGCTCCAGCATTATATAAAAATCATGTAGGATGGGATGAGGACTCCCCTCACCATAAAATACATCTGAAACATGAACCTACTGCTCAGAGGCAGTATCCAATTAAGCAAGAAGCTAAAAAACAGGTCAGGGAGATTTTAAATCAACTTGAATACCAAGGGGTGATTGAAACTAGCACCTCATCTATGAACAATCCTTTGTTTCCTGTCTCCAAACCAGACAATACATATCGTCTAGTTTTGGACTACAGACATTTAAACACTTGTTCTAAAACTTTTGCAGTACAAAATGCACATAGCACAGCATTAATGAATAACATTGTGCGTAAAAAATACAAAACAACATTAGACATCTCAAATGGTTTCTTTTGTCAAAATATAGCACTTGAAAGTAGGTACTTAACGGCATTCTCCATAATGGGGACCCAGCGTCACTTTTGTCGACTCCCACAAGGGTTCAAGAACAGCCCGGGGTTATTCTACCTTGCCAGGTAGGTCGCTCCCCCCGCCACACAGCTCCGCCTGTGTTGTCCGCCCGCTGCTGCTGGTAAGAACGCCCTTCCCTTTTTCCTTCTGTACCCCCGTTGCCCCATTTGTACTGTGCCCGCATTTGTCTGTTTTCTCGCCCCTTTTTTCCTTCTGTACCCCCGTTGCCCCATTTGTACTGTGCCCGCATTTGTCTGTTTTCTCGCCCTTTTTTCCTTCTGTACCCCGTTGCCCCATTTGTACTGTGCCCGCATTTGTCTGTTTTCTCGCCCCTTTTTCCTTCTGTACCCCGTTGCCCCATTTGTACTGTACCCGCATTTGTCTGTTTTCTCGCCCCTTTTTTCCTTCTGTACCCCCGTTGCCCCTTTTGTACTGTGCCCGCATTTGTCTGTTTTCTCGCCCCTTTTTTTCCTTCTGTACCCCCGTTGCCCCTTTTGTACTGTGCCCGCATTTGTCTGTTTTCTCGCCCTTTTTTTCTTTCTGTACCCCCGTTGCCTCTCGCCATTCCCGCCGCTGCGTCCCTGCGGCACCGCCCCCTGACTGCCCATTCGCTGCCCCTGCCTCCCGCCTCCCAGCTGCTCCTCCCTCCCACCTCCCCATAAATGGCGGCCGCTGCGCTGAGGAGAGCGACCCTTGACCTTGCCAGGTAGGTCGCTCCCCCGCCACACAGCTCCGCCTGTGTTGTCCGCCCGCTGCTGCTGGTAAGAACGCCCTTCCCTTTTTCCTTCTGTACCCCGTTGCCCCATTTGTACTGTGCCCGCATTTGTCTGTTTTCTCGCCCCTTTTTTTCCTTCTGTACCCCCGTTGCCCCATTTGTACTGTGCCCGCATTTGTCTGTTTTCTCGCCCCTTTTTTCCTTCTGTACCCCGTTGCCCCATTTGTACTGTGCCCGCATTTGTCTGTTTTCTCGCCCCTTTTTTTCCTTCTGTACCCCGTTGCCCCATTTGTACTGTGCCCGCATTTCTCTGTTTTCTCGCCCCTTTTTTCCTTCTGTACCCCCGTTGCCCCTTTTGTACTGTGCCCGCATTTGTCTGTTTTCTCGCCCCTTTTTTCCTTCTGTACCCCCGTTGCCCCTTTTGTACTGTGCCCGCATTTGTCTGTTTTCTCGCCCCTTTTTTTCCTTCTGTACCCCGTTGCCTCTCACCATTCCCGCCGCTGCGTCCCCTGCGGCCCCGCCCCCTGACTGCCCATTCGCTGCCCCTGCCTCCCGCCTCCCAGCTGCTCCTCCCTCCCACCTCCCCATAAATGGCGGCCGCTGCGCGTGAGGAGAGCGACCCTTGACCTTGCCAGGTAGGTCGCTCCCCCGCCACCACAGCTCCGCCTGTGTTGTCCGCCCGCTGCTGCTGGTAGAACGCCCTTCCCTTTTTCCTTCTGTACCCCGTTGCCCCATTTGTACTGTGCCCGCATTTGTCTGTTTTCTCGCCCCTTTTTTTCCTTCTGTACCCCGTTGCCCCATTTGTACTGTGCCCGCATTTGTCTGTTTTCTCGCCCCTTTTTTCCTTCTGTACCCCGTTGCCCCATTTGTACTGTGCCCGCATTTGTCTGTTTTCTCGCCCCTTTTTTCCTTCTGTACCCCGTTGCCCCATTTGTACTGTGCCCGCATTTGTCTGTTTTCTCGCCCCTTTTTTCCTTCTGTACCCCGTTGCCCCTTTTGTACTGTGCCCGCATTTGTCTGTTTTCTCGCCCCTTTTTTCCTTCTGTACCCCGTTGCCCCTTTTGTACTGTGCCCGCATTTGTCTGTTTTCTCGCCCCTTTTTTTCCTTCTGTACCCCGTTGCCTCTCGCCATTCCCGCCGCTGCGTCCCTGCGGCCCCGCCCCCTGACTGCCCATTCGCTGCCCCTGCCTCCCGCCTCCCAGCTGCTCCTCCCTCCCACCTCCCCATAAATGGCGGCCGCTGCGCGTCGCGCCGCTGGCGCGCCAGAGGCGCGCCTAAGGCAAGCCCGTCTGCGCCCGTCCGCGACTGGACCGCGCCCAGCACCAGAACCCCTGGCCCCCGCAGCAGCCAACCCACCCACCGGACCTACGACACCGCCACCCTCAACGCACTCAACACCGGCCGAATCCCGGCTGCCACCGTGCCACCCCAGGACGCACCCACGGACCCTTCGCCTGCCAATCTTGCAAGTTCTCCTGCCTCCGGACCTGCACCGCACCCGCCACGCCGAGCACCAGCAGCAACCACCTGAAGTGCATCCTGCTCAACACCCGCTCCGTCCACAGACACACCGTGGAACTTTGGAACCTGCTCGACTCCACATCACCAGACGTCGCTTTCCTCACGGAAACATGGATGAACGCCTCCTCAGCGCCCGACATCGCCATCGCAACGGACGGATACAAGATCACCCGAAAGGACCGCGCCAACCAGACCGGAGGAGGCATCGCCATCGTCCACAAGAACACCATCCGCATTACGACCAACTCCGACGACACCTTCACAGCCGGCGAACACCTGCACTTCCAGATACACACCGACCCCAAGACCACCCTCAGAGGCACCCTCATCTACAGACCCCCAGGACCACGCACACAATTCAGCGAAGACATCGCCGACCTCATCAGCCCGCACGCCCTCCTCTCGGCCGACTACATCCTCCTTGGGGACCTCAACTTCCACCTAGAGAACAACAACGATCGCAACACCACCACCCTGCTGGACAACCTCGCCAACCTCGGACTCAAGCAACTGGTGACCACCCCCACACACCACGCCGGCCACATGCTTGACCCCGTCTTCTCCTCCAGCAAGGACATCTCCTTCAGCCACACCACCGGACTCCACTGGACAGACCACAGCTGCGTCCACTTCAGCTTCAGCAGGACCACCACGCACCACCACCCGCAACAGCTCCCGCGCAGAAGCTGGAACAAGATCACCACCGACCAACTCACCACATCCCTGAGCCAGAACCCTCCCGCCAGCTCAACGAACCCCAACCAAGCCGCCAGCAACCTCACAAGATGGATCACCAACTGCGCTGACATCCTCGCCCCATTGAAGACCCCCAATCAGACCCGGCAACAAGAAAGCACCCTGGTTCACCGACGAACTCAAGAAATCCAAGAAGAACTGCCGGGCCCTCGAGAAAGCATGGCGCAGAGACCCGACTGCAGACAACATGACCACCCTCAAACACGCCACCCGAAAACACCACCAGCTGATCCACACCACCAAGAAAACCGCATTCAAGGAACGACTGGACAACAACGCCCACAACAGCAAGGAACTCTTCATCATCGTCAAAGAGCTCTCGAACCCCAGCGCCGGAAACAACGACATCACCCCCTCGCAAGACCTCTGCAACTCGCTCGCCTCGTTCTTCCACAGCAAGATCGCAGACATACACAACAGTTTCAGCACACAGCCGACGTACCCTACAACCGTTCCAACGTCCCCCACCTCCACCCTCCGAGCCTGGACCCCGATCAACACCGAAGACACTATCCGCACGATGAACTCCATCCACTCCGGATCACCAACCGACCCCTGCCCTCACCACATCTTCAACAAGGCCGACGCCGTCATCGCACCCCACCTCCGGGACATCATCAACACCTCCTTCGACACCGCCACCTTCCCAGAGAGCTGGAAGCACGCCGAACTCTGCGCCCTACTGAAGAAACCGTCAGCGGACCCCACCGACCTCAAAAACTACCGCCCCATCTCGCTCCTTCCTTTTCCTGCCAAAGTCATCGAGAAGACCGTCAACAGACAACTGGCCACCTTCATCGAGACGAATGGATCCCTCGACCACTCACAGTCCGGCTTCCGGGCCAACCACAGCACCGAGACCGCCCTCATCGCAGCCACCGGCGACATCCGAGCCCTGCTCGACAACGGGAAACAGCGGCCCTCATCCTCCTGGACCTCTCCGCAGCGTTCGACACAGTCTGCCACCGCACCCTAGTGCAACGCCTGAACAACGTCGGAATCCAAGAGAAGGCACTGGAGTGGATCATCTCCTTCCTCGCCGGAAGAACCCAGAGAGTCCGCCTCCCCCGTTCAGTTCTGAGGCCACCGAAGTCATCTGCGGCGTACCACAAGGATCATCACTCAGCCCCACCCTCTTCAACGTCTACATGAGCCCCCTCGCAGCCATCGCACGCCAACACAACCTCAACATCATCTCCTACGCCGACGACACCCAGCTGATCCTCTCCCTCACCAACGACCCCACAACCGCCAAAACCAACCTGCATGAAGGGATGAAGGACGTAGCCGAGTGGATGAGGAACAGCCGCCTGAAACTGAACTCAGATAAGACAGAAGTCCTCATCCTAGGATCATCACCCTCCGCCTGGGACGACTCCTGGTGGCCCCCTGCCCTGGGCAACGCACCCAAACCAACGGACCACGCACGCAACCTGGGCTTCATCCTGGACTCCTCCCTCTCAATGACCAGACAAGTCAACGCCGTCTCCTCGTCTTGCTTCAACATCCTACGCATGCTGCGGAAGATCTTCCGGTGGATCCCCACCGAAACCAGGAAGACGGTCACCCAGGCCCTCGTCACCAGCCGACTGGACTACGGCAACTCCCTCTACGCCGGAACCACAGCCAAACTTCAGAAAAGACTCCAACGCATCCAGAACGCCTCAGCTCGACTCATCCTGGACATCCCCGACACAGCCACATCGCCGGACACCTGAGAGACCTGCACTGGCTCCCCGTCAGCAAGAGAATCACGTTCCGACTCCTCACCCACGCACACAAAGCTCTCCACAACCAAGGCCCCAGATACCTCAACGACAGTCTGACCTTCTACACTCCCACCCGCCAGCTACGATCGACCAACCACGCCCTCGCCGCCGTCCCCCGCATCCGAAGAGCCACAACGGGAGGAAGATCCTTCTCCTACCTGGCTGCCAAGGCGTGGAACTCCCTACCCATCCACCTCCGCCTGACCCAAGACCACCTCTCCTTCAGGAAGCAACTCAAGACCTGGCTGTTCGAACAGTAGCGGACCCCCCTCCCCCTAGCGCCTTGAGACCCTCCGGGTGAGTAGCGCGCTATACAAATGCTTGATTGATTGATTGATTGATTGATTGATTGATTCTCAGCAAGAGTAACGGAGTTACTACAAATTTATGACAACGAGGCATTGTCCTATGTCGATGATATTTATCTGACAGACGATGACTTAGAAAAACACTTGAACAGGGTGAGCACCATTATATTGGGATTCGCCTCTGAGGGCTACAAGTTCAACTTTAAAAAGTCCCGAATTGCCCATCTCAATGTCCTATTTTTGGGATATGAGCTTTCAAGTGAAGGCAAGAGCTTGGCAGCTAACTTTCTAGAGAAGTGTGCGCTGCTCCAACCTCCAAAAACGCTAAAAGTTTACAATCAATACTAGGATTCCTAAATTTTGGTAGAACATACATTCTAAACTATGCAGAAAGGGTTAAACCTCTCTACGCATTAATCAAACCTGATTTTTCATATAAAGCTGGACACAGGAACACACAGAAATTTTGCGTTCACTCCAAGCTAATATGTTAGCAACAAACCACTTACAAACACGCGTAAGTCAAAGAAATTTGGTGATTCGAATAATTTCGGGTCAATGTGGATTCACTTACTTAACCTTTAACGAGGGTGAGAAAGTACCAATTGCATACAAATCACATTTGTACACACAAGCGGAAATGCGTTTCAGTTCAACTGAAAAAATTCTGACAGCAGTTCAAACAGCTGTAGCAAAGAAAGAGCCTTAGCCCAAGGAAACGCATAATTGTCGTTACCCCAGTACCGGCTTTAGAAGCGGTCACAAAAGCGAGCATTCCAAATGCTAAAGCATTACATCCAAGATGGATACAATGGGTTAATTCTCTTGCTGCAACTAATGTTGAATATGTATTTGATCCAGATTTAAAAACACAGGCATTTCTCCAATATGAACAAGAATGTCCTCTGCCCACTGAGATTCTGCCTCTCGATCAGTATGAATTCGTAATTTACACTGACGGATCCGCACAGCCCGCAACAGGGAGTAAGCAAGCTTACAGTGCAGCGTGTGCTATCGATTAAAGGTCGCATGCGAAATGGCATCTTCAGACCTATGGTCACAAAAACTCAGTCACTAGGTGATTGTACAGCTCAGCGAGCTGAACTACAGGCATTCAAACTGGCACTTGAAAGTACGGATCGAGAATTCCTCACACTAATCGTGTGCGATTCCTTTTACTGTGTTCAGTCGTATAATAACTATATACGAACCTGGCTTGAAAATGGTTTTAAGGATGCAAAAGGTGGCACAATTAAGCACAAATTGCTTTGGGAACAAGTAGTTCTGTTGAAAACGAACTACCAAAGGCTCACGTGATCCACACACTGAGTCATCAACGTGATGGCGTTCACGTTGCAGGGAATTCATTGGCTGACGAAGCCGCGAAGGGGGCTGTGCAAACGGCTTCCGTAGCTGCGATCACTCGTTCAAAAACAAAAATAGACGGTGAGATAATGTTAGCTGTCAATGCTTCAAGCAAAGGCAGCAGTGCAGCGTTACCAAAAAGTTTCCACTCAAGTACTCTTATGTAATTGATGCGAATAACGTTCCTTTTGCTCGAATCCCTGGAGTGGGGGATAGGGTAATTCCAAACATGGAACGAAGAGCAGCCTTGATTTATGAAACACATTTGGGGGAGGGTCTGTCACATCAAGGGATCTCAAAAACAATTTTGACATTAAAAGAGATGTACTGGTGGCCTGGAATGAATACACAAATTCACATATTCATCAACAACTGCTTAGACTGTAAATTACAGCAAGAGAGCCACCTGACACCATGCCGCGAATGCGGCAGCCCAGTGCAGACACCACTGTTAGACAGCATTAGGCTATCTACTCGCCAGCGTCCTACTGGACAAAGGCATTCCCGCAAATACTGAATCTAGGTTCCTATGGTTATGGCCTCAGCGCTCAGCTGGCACGCTCGAACTGTTATAAAAGATTTGCGAGTCTTTATCGGCACATACGCAATAGGCACGTTTCATTCTGACCAGGGTCCTGCGTTTAGCTCTAGGGCTTACAAGGAGGCCATGGCCAGTCTGGGCGTTGCATTGCGGTACTCCTCTCCATTCCATCCTGAGGGAAATTCTGTTGTGGAAAGGAAAAACCGGGACATAAAGCAGTCTATAACAGCTAGTGTATTAGGCTCGGGTGATGGGTGGGTCAAACACCTCATTAGCGTTCAGCGCGCTATCAATAACTTGCCAAGAAGTTCTCTAGGTGGAGTCACTCCATATGAGGTCCTATTTGGGACAAGAATGTGGGTTCCAGACTTAGAACACGTAGGCACAGTGGTGGACAAAAAGAATTTGATATCAAAGATCGTTTGGCTGTTTTACAGGAACTTAACAAGTTAAGAACGAAACAAAGCAACGTATCCTTACAGCCAACCACCACTGGGGAAAAATCGGCGGTCCCAGCAAGGCCTGTCTGGATTCCAAAAGTTGGGGATCTGGTCAGAGAAAAATCACGGACAAGAAGGAATTTGGACCTTCTTACAGACAACCGGTACCTGTTCTAGCTGTTCAAGGAACAAGGACAGTACTTCTGCCGCCCCTTTGCTGGAAGAAAGGAGAAAAGATTTGTGTCAATCGACCTGATCAAACCACAACTTGTGGCCAATACTAAGCAGTAGGCCTCGTGGACTCCGACCTAGTAGCAGACGCACTCCTCTCGCTACTATTCAAGAGGTTCAGACTGAAAGACTGATCACGATCGAGAATTCAGCTGTAACAAATGAAGGACTATGCAACCAAGCTATGGAACTCATCCCTCTTGACAACCAAATAACAGTTCGTCCAAATACACCTGTCTACACCAACGTGACACGTGAAGAACTGGTTCCTGTGATTTCAACGAATCCTGATGCAATTCCAACAATTGACAGAACTGCTTCTGGCTATTTCATTGACTTTGATACGTTCTCAGTGGATCCAAGCGAACCTGAAACAACGCCAGCATCATCAAAACTCAAGCAGCAAGTACAAGAATTTATTCACTTTCTGAAAAAGACTTATCTGGTTTCTCCATGGATTGAACTCTGGATTACATCTGGACTTTTTGTTTTCCTGCTCTGGCTAGCTTTGGTAACAACAGTAAGCATACTTATAAGTGGCAGATACATCCATGTGAACATCGAAGGAAAGGACATAAACGTGCTTTTGAAACCACATAAATCTTCCCATCGTGAAGCAAGAGACTTGTCATCAGTGAACATCACAGCTGTTCCTATACAGGATGGTATAGTGTGGGACAAAACAGATTATGAAATCTTCGGTCCCAGTGAACAATTGAACATTCCACATTTGTTTAAAATTTCACTAAGCGATTTGATAACGTCCAGTACTTATTCAGATGATTGGGACTTAGAGACTGTTCAAGATATAATGTTTGATCTAGAGAAATCTGCTGCATTTTCTAAAAATGAATATTTAGAGGGCACAAATGATTACGAAGAAATGTATTGTTACAACCACTATGGTCATCATTATTTGCACAAAACTGCATATCCAAGAAATGTGTTTATGTTTAATCAATGGGAACATTGTCCTACACCACCACATGGTAGTTCAAAAACTTTTGCTAGTAAATTTCCATATTTTTCAGGTTATAATACATCTGATCCAGAAACGTTTTACTATAAAAATATAAACAAAACAGGACTGAAAATTATGTTAACAAATACGAAACAGATTTACTCTGGAAGCATTTATTGCCCAACTGTCTACTCAGGGTTTCGTCTTATGGAAAGACACAATTGAGACAAAAACTGTCTGGGGTAGTAAAGATTGGCAAGTGCAGGGTATAGAAGCTTTATTTAGAGCCTGTATAATACCTGAACAAATAATGTTTTTGAATGACACCGTCCAACAGACATCTTGTCTTGGGTTAGCCAAGATAAAAGAGATGAAATCACCTTCTGTGCCAACACCTGCCAGTGATAATAATACAGAGGCAGTGGTGACAGTCGACAATATACTACAACTCAACAGAACTCATCCAAATTGGAAGAAATGGTTGATCTGGCCCGCAGACACAAACAACTGTCAGGAAAGGTTCTTGAACAAAACTCAGGGCTTTGCACTTCATAGGCCAGACCCAAGATATGTCCAAAGACAACATCCGGGGGTAGTAACAACATATAGTGTAGGAAAATTATGCCTCGATTGGCTGCATAAATCTACACTACAGGATGTGAAGCAACACTTAACCTTACTTGCACACGACGCAGATCTTAGGGAATTCTTGCTTGGACCAAGAAAACCGCGCCAAAACGTTTCATATATGCCGGCATCTACGCTGCTTATAACGAAGCATGGAAAGTGTCACAGATAGAGGCTGCAGAACGAATACGTGAACTTGATCGTATTAATTTAGAGAAAACACTCTCTGTAGTCGACAATGGGTTAACAACTTTGTCCTCCAGAATTTATTCATTGGATGGCATTGTATCCTCTGCTATCGACATTCTAGAACAAGATTTGGCTATGTTACAACAAGGTCAGTCTCAATTACGTTCTATAGTGTTATTGACATGGACGCTGCAATCTTTGCGAGCGGGCTATGTGCCTTGGCGTTTCATCAACACGTCGTCTCTGTTTGCAGAATACAATCTAACTGATAAACAGATCGAATTGGCACAAAGAGGAGCAAAGTATACAGTGCTGAGCATTGAAAAAATTGACAAATTACCATTCAGAGTGGCAGAAAAACCAGCTACAGAATGGCTTATTCATGGCAAAATAACATTACCTGTGACAACTTTTCAGTTCCAGTATTGTGTCAGACAGATGCAAGCAGGCAAATATGAAAGGTTGGGTAAGGAATACATTAAGACATCTTGGAATTTACCGTATACACATAAATGTTGGAGTGGGGATCGTGGAAGTGTTTCTTAGCGGTACTAACTGTGAACATGCACTAACCGGTTCACTCATATGTCAGGACATTATTTTGCACGGAGCTTGTAATGGTTCTGTGGCAAACCTGTCTTGCCATCAGCACGGTTCTCCAGCTGCTGTGATTAATCCAACGTTTGGACAACTTTCGAATGGGAGTTACCTCATGTTGAATGATCAGAGCTGCTGTGGAATGTTGCCCGGCATCCCATATCTGGTAACGGTCAACTCCAGGGTCACTTGCTGTATGCAAGTATTGTTTCCCCAATAGACACCGTCAGGGAGTCGCCTTTGTGGCCTTCACTTAACGTCTCTTTTATAAGATTTGATACTTTAAGCAGAATGAAAGCCATGCTTTTACAGCAAACAGTGCCTTTGACCTCGGCCAAAGAAACCTATGATCTACAAATTGCAAGGACTTCGGCTGAGATACAGACTTTAATACGTACAAACTGCCCTATACATTTCGTAGAAATGATATCACGTATCTTCAACATGTCAGATACAACAGGAATTGTACATGTATTTAAGAGCATTTGCACCGGTCTCTTAGCACCGTTCCAGGCAATACTTGGAATCATTCCGAACTTTGCACATTCGGTGTTTGGTGGCATACCATTAATTCTAGCACTTGTTGCGGGAATTCTATTCATCTGTCTGCTATTGCGCTATGGCCAGCCGCTTCGCAGAAATAACTCCGAGCGAAATGGGGAAAGTTCTCCTTGAAAGAAAGTGCAGTGAGCGAATAGTACAGCTATTGGGCATGACTCGTCTACGGGACCTTAATACCACGTGGTTCCTGTCATTCCGACCAATCTGGCATGATTGCATCTTACCTGTTCTACGATGCCTGCTATGCGGTGAAGAATGCGTGTTGGACGCCTGTCTAACATATCCATCAGCTGCGCCAAAGGACGTCGATACTTTGCTGGTCCCGATAACGGTCCATGCTTCGTGTTGTCCCCAGAGGCTCCCAATACTGATGTCAGCATTCATTGAGATCTCACAGTCGCCTCCTGCTGCTGCTGAGATACGAGAAACAACTCCAGGCACACAGGTAACAACGGACGCGAACATTGCTGCAGCAGCCTATGCTGAGGGCGATGCTTCCCATCTTTGTGCGGTCAATCTCTTTCGTGGGGTGTTCGAACTTATACCAGCGACAGTGGATGATGTTTTGTCTATTGAAATAGATGATCTAATGTTTACACCAGACCCGTGAACTGACTCTGTTTGGCATATTCTGTTCCAGTACGACAGCAACAATTTGGCCTTCATTTTTCAAAGACTTGGAACATTACCAAATTTGAACTTTTGTCCCATTTTTTCCCGAACGAAAATGGCAATCCAATCTGCTTAAAGTAAAACTAGCCTTATAATACAGACTTGGCAGTACTTCCAGGGACACTTAGTCATCTTGTGTGTCTAACTCAGTTCATTTGAATTACATGACAGGGAATGATTTTGTTTTAAAACAACCTTGCATTCATTCTCGTCATATGTAAATATTGCTTTTATATTTCGTTCCGATTGCATTTATTTCACTCTTTATGCAGGAAATGAAAAGCACTGCTTAATAATGTACAGCATCCTTTGCATTTTAATTTATCTTTTAAAGGCTTTTTAAGATATGTTTTAATATGCGGTACTCCATTTTAATGTTTAGCATTTTAAATGTTTAGCATTTTAGTATTGTTGTATACACAAAAGAGGAGTGGGTGTTGTGTACTTCATAGGGTGTCCTTAAACGGGCTTTCTAGAATCATGACCATATATAGGCACAATCCAACCTGCCCTTATATAGGCATAGAATCCCAGACCTTATTTAGGCATAAACTATGCATACCAAATACAGGCATGGCTTCCGACATCCGTCCACCCTAGCGTCTCAACGAGTCCATGAAAAAAACAGACCCTCTGGCTGCGGGAGTTTCCCTTGCCCAGGACTATTGATTTCTTCAAGGTCTCATACATTATGCATGAACCTCTTATTCCCTAAGGGATTCATTCATGACGTCTTTCGCTACCCAACTCACGTCAATGCTAACATTTTCAGGTATAAATATACCTTCCCAAACCCCTGTAAATCAGAGGAGACCTCGACTTCAGAGGAGCCCAATTCCCGGCCAGACGCACTGAGAAGACGCTGCCCTTCCTGCACGCAGAGAGTCCAGCTTCCAGTGATCTAACTTCCCTTGCGGGGTGTTGGAGTTCGAGTCCGGCTAGAGATTCCTACCTCTCTCATTCTTCAGGTATGGAGCAGACTAGAACCTAGAGGGACTCTTGGCATACTAGACTCTTGACATGCTAGGCGTAACTTACTCTTAGTATACTCTAGTCAGGAATACAGCACCTACTTCTACTTCTCCCTACACTTAGGACAGGTTAGGCACACTGGGTAGAACTAGGCTAGAAACGCATCGTATGAGTACTCGCATTTTTAGGTTGTGTCATTTTATGTAAATATATATATGCTAAAAAGATAATGCTGATGCAGTATTATTTATTTCTACTGCTCACCTTGTACATTATTTATCTTGCATACTGTCTTGTGATCGTAACAGCACATATAACTTACAACAGAAACAAGACTGTTCAATAAATCCTTTATTGAAACGCCCGTCTGGTTATTTCTGTGTAACTCTGAGAATAACTGAAACATGCACGACTGAGCTGAGTGAAATGGTTATCTATTGTTTCTACGACTCTGGGACACATCCTGATTCTGTAAGGGAAACACAGTGGTCATGTTTTGCGGCAGCCAGAAACTAATCCCTTCTTGTCGTCAAGAAGTTTCTAGTGGCCTCTGAGCTAGCTGGCACAAGTAATTAAGTTTAATATACTCGATAGGGACATACTGACCTTAGTCCTATGTCAAACCTATATGATATATTATTCCAATGCGCAGAGCTTATAAGGGAAATAGGAGCTACACTACAGTGTCTTAGTAAATGCATGGGTGAATGACTAATCTTTGTGAATGTCTGTATCAGTCTGTCAGTTGGTGTGTAAGTGGCAGCATGGGTTGGTGAGTAGGTACATGAGTGTCTATATAGGTTATTGATTAGTTTTCTTATTACCTGTATGAGTGCCTGAGTGTCTGTGTGGGTGGGTGAAGGGGCGTGTGACTCCCTGCATGGATGTGTAAGTGGGTGAATCCCTGGGTGTACGGTTTCATGAGTCCATCGGTGAGAGGCTGAATGGGTGAGTGAGTGTGTGTATGGCTGTGTTGGTGGGTGAATGGATGTCTCAGTGATATATGTGTGAGTAACTACATATGTGAAAGGCAGTACCAGTGAGTTTTTGAGTATATAAGTGACTATATGTGAGAGTGAGTGATTGTGAGAGTGGCTGTATGGATGAGTGTGTGCTTGTGTCAGTGTTTGTAGAAGAGAGTAAGTATGTGTTAGTATCTGTATGAATAAGTGAGGTGGTGTGTGTATAACTGTATAGGTGAGTAAATGGCAATGTGATTGATTCTTTGCATGACTGACTAGGTGTGTGAGTAACTCTATGGGTGAGTGGCGGTGTGTGAGTGTCTGTATGGGTGTATGAATGCATATATCAGTGGCTGTATTGATGAGTGACTGTGTGTTTGAGTGACTGTATGGGTTAGTGAGTGCATGTGTGTGTGTAGACCTATGAATCAGTGAGTTGGTATGCACTAACTGGTATTGGTGTGTCTATGGTTTCAAGAACAGTAGTCTGTATTTTAGAGTGGGTGTATAAAAGGTTATATTAGGGTGTGAGGAGGTGCATCAGATATTAAGTGGATGATGTCATCAGTGATGTCATCAGTGAGGTCATTTGAGATGTCATTAGTGACTTCATCATTGATATCACTAACCATGTCATGAGTGATGTAATATGTGATGTCATCAGCAGTGCATTGCAGGGGCACAAGTTATAGTTAGCTCAGCTAACTATAACGGCTGAATTTCTCTGGTTTTGTACGACTGAAATGCCAGCCTAACTTTAACGTCCCTGAAACCTGTGGTTTTTTCAGTGAATATCTAAGGTTTTTTAAATGCTAATTCCTAACTATAACGTCCCTGAAACCTCTGTTTTTTCCAGTGAATATATATATATATATATATATATATATATATATATATATATATATATATATATATATATATATATATATATTTCAAAACTCCTTCTCCTTTTTATCTTGCCAAGGAAAAACGGAACGGACACCACTTTCTTTGTGCAGCGTTATTTTATTTTTTGTGCGTTGGCCGCCATGACGCGTTTTGGGCTTCACAGAGCCCTTGAGCACATGACATGCCACATAGTTTCTCCCATATTTAAAGTGACAGTGTGCTTAATTGTTATAATAAACCTAAAAAACATACTTTCGACATCACGTACTGCAAAGCTTATAAATTATGTTGCAACATATATTGTTTCATTAATTTAATACTTTAAGTAAAATAAATCAATAAATCAATTTATAAGCTGATAAAAATGCTAATAATAGAAAAAGGGCATTTTTGGCTGTTATATCTGTAAAATTCAATGATTAAGACACAGTAAAAATATATGATAAAACAATTCTCATCCAATGATATCTAAAATACTCATACCGTATTTTCACCAGTATATTATAGGTGTACCCTATTTTATATGTGTAAATAAGGTTATCTAGGAAACCGATGCATTGTGCAAATATGCAAAATAAATAACTGTATAAATACCAATTAAAAAACATGTCATGATCACATTAAAAGACATTCGTTATATTACATATATATATATACTAGCTGGTTTCCTTAATATAGATGTCGGTTGTTGAGTTACAACTGATTTACCTGTTTACCGTGTCAATAGATAGTTAACTATTTGGCCTAACCCTGATTATATAGTTATGTTACTAATCATTATGTCCTTCTATACAGTACAATGATGAAGTGCAAAATGGTACAGATAAAGTGAAAAGTGTTATTGTGCAAACCAGCCTAAGAGTTACAATATATAAAGTGTCACCGTGCGTATGTGCAATGTCATTATGTCATGAGCCCATGAACATTAATGACAGGGAAACTAATATGAGAGGGAGGAGGTATGAATTAAAAACCATAAATAAATAAATCTTTTGTATAAAATCCAATGATGTGTTGTTAGATGTTAAAAACCTATGTCTCTACCTGGCTTACAACCATGTATATAAATCTTCGGTAGTATTTAATCCATGCAGATTTTTGCTGTTCAATTCTAAAATCAATTTAGTTTCTAATCAGCATTTTTCTTCTTTTTACCTGCCGTGAGGGGAACGGCGAACAGCAGCTTTCTTCCTCGCCCGTTGCCGTGAGGGGAACGGCCACCGGAGGGCACTTCAACTCCCAGGAGCCCAAGCGCCGGCGCCAGCCGTGACGCTGCTTTCCGCGCCCGGAGGCGCGATAAGGCTCGACAGGCCTTTTTGCAGCGTGGGAAGCATTTTCTTCTTTTTACCTGCCGTGAGGGGAACGGCGAACAGCAGCTTTCTTCCTCGCCCGTTGCCGTGAGGGGAACGGCCACCGGAGGGCACTTCAACTCCCAGGAGCCCAAGCGCCGGCACCAGCCGTGACGCTGCTTTCCGCGCCCGGAGGCGCGATAAGGCTCGACAGGCCTTTTTGCAGCGTGGGAAGCATTTTCTTCTTTTTACCTGCCATGAGGGGAACGGCGAACAGCAGCTTTCTTCCTCGCCCGTTGCCGTGAGGGGAACGGCCACCGGAGGGCACTTCAACTCCCAGGAGCCCAAGCGCCGGCGCCAGCCGTGACGCTGCTTTCCGCGCCCGGAGGCGCGATAAGGCTCGACAGGCCACACGCAGCGCGGGACGCGCGCGGGCGAAGCCCGGGCCAAGGGCGGGCCCGTCTGTACCCGTCCGAGCCCGGCTGAGACTGGACTGGGCCACCCCCTTGCTTCTTACCCAGGGTTTCTTACGGCACGACTGAAGGTAAAGTGAATTTCATTGCCCCACATGCTAGATTGTGTGTTATTGAGCCGTAACACAGGTGGAACGAACTGACCCCCAGAAATGTCTAACCGGAAAGGGGTAGTCGGGACTTTGGATGCCTTCATTGTGAGGGCAGAGTCTCTTCTGTCCCATGAAATTGAAATTACGGAGCGCTGATTGTCCATGGACCCTGCTACTTTGTTTTCTAGTTTATCAAAGGGTGGACCAAAGGCTGTGAAGACATTATGCGCATCTCCTTGTAAGTTACAGTCTTTAGAAATTTGCGCCGCATCACCTGTTTTACCAGATACATCATCTTTAATGCCGTGCCCGGGAGTCGTGAGTCAGGTCGCATCAGGTATCAATACCAGAGCACGAGGGGCATACTCCCACAAGCCCGCTAAACTGAAAACACTGCCATCTAAACGCAAGAGGAATACCGGGAGTGATGGGTTGCCCAAATCAAAGGCTAAGCCCAAAAACTCTAAAACCGATCATGACAGTGCCAATAACCCGGGAGTTGTCTGCACAGCCTCAGTGGGGACACAGACTGACTTTGTTTTCGATTCTGCCGGTAATGACATTAACCTAGTTGCCAATATAGGCGCTGAGGGAGGCATTGCCGTTCCTCCTTCTGTTACCAGGCATATTGACACCAATCTGGTTGACATTAAGATTGCACTTGATAAGACCTTTAATTTAATGAAGGTGGAGTTCGAATGTTTAAAATCTGTACTGATTAATGTGGCCGACAGGACTATGACCTGTAATGTAGTACCCAATAATGATGTTGGTAATTTACTGCCCTCTTTAATCAGTCAAATGAGTAACACACCTGGGGTAGAGTTGCATCCTGGTCTTGCTACCCAAAAAGGTCCCATTGTTGTTACTCCGCATCTTAACTGTAGTCATGTAAACACAACTCACCAGATAAAAACACATAGTAAGCAAGGGGACAGAGGGGCTACCTCACAAAGACACATAGATAATCTGAACTTTGTACCAGGAAAAAGCTGCCCCATAGTTCAACGCCCCAGCATACTTGCATGTGATGTAAGAGTAGCTAGGGATACCCCTAATGTTCCCAGTAATGGCTCCCTGAGATCCAATCCCGATGTACTCGATTTACCCCCAGCCTCATGCCCATATGTGTTAGTCCTGGCTGGGGTTCCCTACTTATCTGGGGAGCAACGGGAATCCTGGGCAGACCTGCGTAATAAGGCCGTAGATTGGCTTTGTAAGCATAAGGGGTTCCACCCATCCAAAATGAATGATATCATCATGGCTAGAAGAGTCGGGTGGGTTGGCCATTCTCTTAAAAATATAGATGGCGACTGCATTGTTCTTAATTTTCGCAGACCTAAGCTTGTTCGCCATTTACTGAATAATTTTGAACAACCAACCACTCAAAACACCCATATTAGTGCACTCCCCCTGAGTTATTTTTACAAGCCACTCAACAATCCTCAAAGGGACTCCCTGTTTTGCCTCTGATAACAAATAGGTTTAACTCGTTATCTAACCTAGATACACAGGACTGACAATTATCAACCAGGGACGCTCAGCTTTCCCAGCAGTCCCTTTTGGAACAGCCCCTTGCCAGTACAGTTATAACCATTACTGATAACGGCGAAAGTCCGCCCACTAGTATTAATAATGGAGCTGATTTGAACATCCTCAGCTGGAATGTAGCAGGACTGCACTCTAAGCTCGACGACCAGGATTGGTTGCGCCTGGTCAAAGACCAAGATATTGTCATGTTCCAAGAGACCTGGGCCACACACGATTCACACATTGAAGGGTTTCATTGCACTTGTGTCCCGGCATCCAGCCACAATAAAGGTCGACCATCTGGGGGCCTTCTTATTGGTCTTAATGTAGCGACTGGTGGTAGCTATAAGATACTTCCAACAAACAGCCCTAACTTCCAAGTAATACTTTTTAAGAGAAGAGTCTCTCTTTATTTGGTTAACTTTTATAATAATGATTTTGCATCAGTCCCCAACAAGAGTTTTATTGAGCTTTTTGATTTTATTTCCAATCTAGATTACCAGGCATCCAGTTGGAATACTATTGGGATTATTCTGGCTGGGGATTTTAATGCAAAATTTTATGACAGGCATTGTGTCACGGAACCACACACTACGGGCCCTTCTTTTCGCAGGGGAGCGGAATTGACAGCTCTATTGAGCTCGCTCAATTTAGTTAATGTCATGGAGCAGTTGGGTACATCTCATGCCACCAATAACCATCACCCGACCTTCAGAGGCAAGGGACATTCGTCCGTAATAGACTTTGTTTTCATCTCTCCTCTACTGACGGATTATTTAATTACTGCAGAGGTTGTTGCCACTATTCAGGGGATCACAACCCCATTAGAACCGCTTTCAGATTGGCACCCCGACACATGTTCCCAATTGAATGCGGGGCTAAAGATTTAACTCCATCTACCGACAACCTAACACTGTCATGGAGGGGTATTGATAATGGGGATCTGTTTAAATTACTTGTGAAGGACAACTTACTCTATATCACCTCCTGCTTGTCATCTGAAGCTCCCCATCAGGAGGTAGTTGGTGGTTTTTCTAAACTCTGTCAGGCAGTTAAAACTCTCCTGTTAAAGCCCGTTTCCTTGAAGAAACCGGGCCCTAGATGGTTTGATTCTGTATGCTCTGCTGCCAATAGGAACCTGCGTATGGCTTTGTCAGCTGACCCCAGGTATTCCCATGATGTAATACAGGCTAGACAGATGTATAAACTAGCTATTACTAACCGGAAAGAGGCACTCGTAAGGGATCGTTGGGAAGCCCTATCGCAGGCTGCTACGGAAAAAAGGGGTAATTTATTTTGGACTGCTGTAAGGGATCTTAGATCCATGGGACAGCTATTAACACCAATTAGCTGCACAATCTCGAGCCAGTCCTGGGAAAATCATTTTTCAAATATTTATGCCACCCCGCAGGGAGAGATTGAACAGCTGGAGTATAGTCTCCCCAACACTCTTCAAATCACACTCCCTGAAATAGAAGAGGCTATCCATCAGTCTATCGGGAATAAAGCCCCTGGCCCGGATGGGTTACCGATTGATATTATCAAATGGATCCCGGACTTCTGGGCTCCCTTCTCCTGAATGTTTTTAATCATTGTATGTTGGGCCCGCTCCCTGATACTTGGGCAAAAAGTATTATAGTTCCAATATTCAAAAGGGGGATAGGTCACAGCCCATTAATTACAGACCAATATCGTTGATTGATAACACTGTTAAAATACTGGGCAGAGTCCTATATAACAAGATCCTGGAATGGTCAGAGGAATATGGTATTTTAGAGCGCTGTCAGTTAGGCTTTCGTAGGAAGGTTGGTACCATCGAGCAATGTCTGAACCTCAGCCTTGTGATTGGGAAATATACCATTGCTCGTAAAACTCCTGTCTACCTGGCCTTCATGGATTTGTCCTCAGCTTTTGATTTTGTCAACAGGTCAAAGCTGTGGGCTATCCTGTTGGGCCATGGTTTAGACGCTCCCCTGGTTCATTTCCTGGCTTATCTTCATAAGGACCTTCAGGCACAAGTGAGAATTGGTAGAGGTGGTGAGGTCTCAGGGCCTATCAAGGTAGGAAGGGGGTCAGGCAGGGATGTGTTCTGGCCCCCTTCTTTTTATTATTTATATTAACGGCCTGAACAAATCATTGATAGGTGCAACCAAAGATGTGCCTATGATTAACGGCAAACCTTTGCCGGTGTTACTTTATGCTGACAATGCGGTGCTTATAGGTCGCACCCCAAACTCATTGCGCATTTTAGTACAGTCGTTTGTTAAACATATGGACAGTCTGGATTTAAGAGCTAATTTTAAAAAATCAGTTTTAATGTCTTGTGGCCCACAAAAACGCTCCCTTACCTCTATCTCCGTTGGCAGCCAAAAATTAATATGCACTGGTAAATTCCCCTACCTTGGTGTGGTCTTTGCTGCGAACGGCTCCTGGACTGAGCATCTTTCTCAGTCCAGGAGGAAGTTCTCAAAGACCATCAATTCCATTTTTAGCTTTCCCCGTCCCAAGAACACTGGCGTTATTTTAGCTATCTTAAATTTTTTTAAATTGCAATGCGTCCCAGTAGCTACTTATGGAGCGGAGATCTGGGGCACCACAAACAGTTCCTGCATTCAGCGGGAAGAAAACAGATTCTGCAGGAAACTGTTGGGCGCCCCAATCTCGACATCTCATTATGTTTGCCATAAAGAATTAAATTTAAATTATGTCACTGATTTTATACGTGCTCGCCCGGCTCTCTTTTGGCTGTCTGTCTGGAAGAATGAGGAAGCTATTCTGACTAGAGATATCATCATGGACTGTTTGAAGTGTGAGAAAGGGATGGATATCCCCTGGCTATCCGGAGTTTATCAGAGCTTATGCAGTATTAATCAGGGTTGTATTTTTAGAAACCCTTGTAAAGCTGAAACACTACGGAAAATAGATCTTAGGAATGCACTTTACCTATTTTACAGTACCGAGCGCATAGCTCAGGAATCACAGAAAACCCTTGTCTCTAGTTATATGTCACTAGTCCAATATTGTTATCCCCTACCAAACTACCTCACCTTACCTATGAGTCACTGGGAAAGAAGTCTGTTATTCCGTCTCAGAGCAGGGACACTCAAGTTTGTATTATGTTTTCCCCTTGGTTATCATCCCAAAATTGATTTGGTACCCTGCCCATGTGACGGAATTAGCGGACAGACAACCCTGCACTTTTTATTCTTTTGTAAATATTATATGAAATATAGCAAGGGGACACTCTATCCCTATTTTAAAAAAAGGAAACCTGTTAGCCTGGATCTGGCTTATACAAGCATGCTTGGTATGATCGATGAGGAGCTTGTATTCCGCTTAAGTACTTTTCTGAGAGCTGCGATCCGGGCACGTCAGTCCATGTCAGACCCTTGAATTCTTAACTGTGATTGGTTATGTTGTAAATAATGCATTTTATTCATCATATTCTAAGATGTGAAATTGTGTCTGATAATTTTAACAGTTTTTTTATGGTTGTACTTTTATGGATATACTGCCTATCCGAATAAAGATTATGAATTGAATTGAATTGATTTACCTGTTTACCGTGTCAATAGATAGTTAACTATTTGGCCTAACCCTGATTATATAGTTATGTTACTAATCATTATGTCCTTCTATACAGTACAATGATGAAGTGCAAAATGGTACAGATAAAGTGAAAAGTGTTATTGTGCAAACCAGCCTAAGAGTTACAATATATAAAGTGTCACCGTGCGTATGTGCAATGTCATTATGTCATGAGCCCATGAACATTAATGACAGGGAAACTAATATGAGAGGGAGGAGGTATGAATTAAAAACCATAAATAAATAAATCTTTTGTATAAAATCCAATGATGTGTTGTTAGAGGTTAAAAACCTATGTCTCTACCTGGCTTACAACCATGTATATAAATCTTCGGTAGTATTTAAACCATGCAGATTTTTGCTGTTCAATTCTAAAATCAATTTAGTTTCTAATCATCTGAGTATGGCTTCTCTGTTCCCTCCTCTGCGTAGAGGGGGAACATGGTCAATTACGTAGTACTTCAACTCTGTCAGATTTTTGTTGTGTATCTCGTTGAAGTGACGGGCAACCGGATATGAACTATCATTATTGGATATAGCCCTTAGATGTTGTAAGATCCTCTTGTGTACTGGGAGACGGGTACTTCCCACGTATTTAAGTCCACAAGTACACTCTAATACGTATACTACATATTCTGATTTGCATGTTAGAAGCTTATCGATTCTAGTGGGTTTGTCTTTAAAGCCTGTATTGTACGTTGTTTTGTTCTCCCCATATTTACAGGCTTTGCATGTAGTGCATCTGACAAAACCCTTACGATTATTAAGCCAACTAGTATTTTTGGACAGCTCAGGACTACTGTTAACTAAGTAGTCACTTGTACTGCATGCTTTTCTGAAAGTGACAATAGGTGATGAAGGCATTTTATCCCCAATTATGGGGTCATTTTGAATCATGTACCAGTTCTTTTTAATGATTTTTCTGATATTGTCTCTTTGTTTGCTGTATGTGAGGATTAGCCTGGGACTGCTAAACTTATCTTCAGTCCTAGCGGCTAGTTTCAATTTACTCTTGGATGGTTTAAAAAGTAAATCCTCACGTGATTTGGCCTTTGTACGTTCTATGGCTTGATCTATGCTATGTGCCGAATAGCCTCTGACAAGAAATCGCTGTTTACAGCTTTGTTGTGCTTGGTACAGATCACTATCAGTGCTACAGATTCTACGTATTCTTAAGAGTTCTCCATAAGGGATACTGCTTATGGTATGTTTCGGATGAAAGCTGCTGGAATGTAATATAGTATTGCCAGCTGTGGGTTTTCGATGGAGACGTGTCTGTATGGAATTATCTTGAATATATGTCTCTACATCCAGAAAACAAATACTATTAGCACTTATTTCATGTGTGAAATGCAAATTTAAATCATTCACATTTAATCTACTTATTAGATTTTCAGCACTTTGTTTATCCCCCTCCACACATTAAACAAGTCATCAATATATCTAATCCATTTGACGATATTTTTGGACCATTCATTTTTATACACTATTCTTACAATGTTCTCTTCCCACCATCCCATATGGAGACAGGCATAGCTGGGCGAAAAACTCGCGTCCATAGCTACGCCTCTCTCCTGGTGGTACACTTGTTGTTGGAACATAAAATAATTATTGTATAAACAAAACTTAGTCAGGTCCACAAGCATCCTGTTATGTGTATGAAATTCTATAGAACTTGTATTCAGATAGTATTCCAATGCTCTCATTCCATCTCTGTGGTGGATGGATGTATATAGATTCGAAACATCCATAGATATTAATAGGTAGTCCTCTTGCCAATCAATTTCTTGTATTTTCCTTAGGAAATCTGTGGTATCCTGTATATATGATGGAAGTGTTCGTACAAGATGTTGCAGGAAAGAATCTATATAAATTGGTACATTTTCCAACAAGCTCTGGTTGGCCGCAATGATTGGTCTTCCCGGAGGTGTGAGTCTATCTTTGTGAATCTTAGGGATAAAATAAATGACAGGAATTATAGGATGATCATTTTTCATAAATTTAAATTCATCTTGATTAATCAAACCAAGACTTTTCCATGCCACTAATTTTTTGCAGAGCTCTTCCTGAGTGTTTTTGATAATCCCTCTGGAACTGATTTTGTGACAATCCCTATCACCCAATTGTCATTGTGCCTCCTCCAGATATTGGCTCTTAGGCCAGATGACAACATTTCCACCTTTATCAGAATTACGGATTGCGATAGAATCATTGTCCTGTAGTTTTTTCATGAGTAGATGATATTTTTGTAATCTTGAATTATGTCTGTATTTTTGTTTGTTTGTTTTGACATTCAGTTTTCTTATTTCAGTGGTTATAGTCTCATTAAAAGTATCGATTGAGTCACGAGTCATTATGGGTACAAACTTAGATTTTGGTTTGAAATTAGTGACTGGGGCAGCGTTAGTACTGATGCCTAATCTTCCCATTAGTTGTTGGGTGGAAGTTCCCTGGTCATTTTCAAACTGTTCGTTTTCATTCTGTAAAGCGTTAAATTCAGATAATAGATTCAAGTCTCCAGCAGTTAATGCTGCCTCTCCGCTTAAACCCACTGTTGTTGTTGTAAGTGCTTGTTTTTTATGTGCATTTATTAGATGGAACTTTTGAAGTTTGATTTTTCTGATATATTTATAAATATCAGCCCGTGTTTGCGGGTAGTTGAAATTGCTTTCCGCACAATATGTCAATCCTAAGGACAAGAGCTGTTTCTCCGCTAGGTCAAGATTTATATTCGCCAAATTAACAATTGAGTTTTCATTTGGCATACCACTACTTATTTGTTGTTGCGCCAACACTTCTTGTTCGATTTCTTGTTGTTTTTGTTTCTTGGAGTATTCCCGCCGCTTTTTTATTCTGTCGCGGCGCTTGGCATTTCTCCTTTGTTTTGATAGGAGTTTTGCGTCCTGGGACGAAGGGTTTGGCGCCGCACCTCTCTTAAAAAATTAAGCTCTTCAACCAGAGTGTGCTTCTTTTTTATATATTTTGTGCCTCCTGATGTGCCTCCTGATGCCGAAGGAATTGTTTCTGATTCTGACTCTGTTTCCACCGCTGAGCTTAAATCCGATATTGAGGATGCAGATTGAATTTCCTTACTTGTTCCAGTTGCTACAATGGTGTCACTACGATATTTACTTGATTTATTCGCTGCTTTAGCTGCATCATATTTTCTTGAAAACGTGAATATTTGTCCTTGCTCATAATCGTTTTTGTCGCGCTGAAACTTAAATATATATATATATATTACCTACTGGCGGTCGCCAGTAGGTAGTTATAGTTAGGACCTATTTTCCATAGGAAATTCACAACATTCTATTTCCAATAACTTTAGCACCGGTTGATGAATCTTTGCAAAATTTTCAAAACTCGTGGGGCGCTCCGGTCCGCTCCTATCCTGAAAGTCTCGGGGTGATTCGTCAAGTGGGGGCCGAGAAAAAAGGGGGGGTCCCAAAACGTGTTTTCCCCATGCAATTTTCCATAGGAACATTTAGTCGCAGCTACAGCCCGAACTGCTGAACGGAATTACACCAAATTTGGCAAAAAGGTAGCCCTTGGTTCAGAGTTGTGCCTTTTGGTTAAATGGTGTAAATCCGTTCAGTAGTTCCTAAGAAATTTGAAAAAGAAAACACATATATATCTGGGCGGAGCCTAACCACAAATGTCATCGTGAGATCTGATTGGCTGTCAGCACTTCATCCTGGAATTGCTGGCAGCCATCTTGGGACCAATATAAATGATAGTACCCCATTGAAATGCATTGTAGTGAATCGAAGATTTTGAGGGTTACCAAAAGGAGAACTTTAAAGGGTGATAACAGACTTTAGTTACATTAGAATTCATTTGTTGATGGTACCATACTAATTTCAGGAATTGTGGTGTGTTCTAAGGTGATTTTACCCTGTGAAAAACCTTCTGCTGGGATATCATGAATCATGTTTGAGAGAAAACTATTTTCACATGCTTGTCCCATACAGTTTTGGAAGGTGCTCCAGAAGCTAAAATGAGAGCATATTTTCTGTAAATTCACATTATCTTTCTCAGTCATGTGAGAATGAAGTCTGACATTCTCAGTAAAACATGTACATCCAACAAGGGCAGAGACTGTCAGTTGATTCCTTTGTGTTCTACTGCAGCTTCCCAGAGTGTTCTAAAGAACAACTAGAGTGCTAACAGCCTTACTTATGACAAAAGTATGGCACACCTGAAGCCATCTTGATTGGAATAAACTGGTAACACTTAAAACATTTAATTTAAAAAGGAACAAAATGATGGGGTTCATTTTGTCATAGAAATTATGGTTAGTGCTGTAGAAAGAAAAATTAGGACATGTTTTAAGTGAGATCTCAAATATCTTCCTGTTATATTTCAACAGGAGCAGCCTGTCAGTTGATGCCTTTGTGTTCTACTGCAGCTTCCCAGCGTGTTCTAAAGAACAACTAGAGAGCTAACAGTCTTACTTATGACTAAAGTATGGCACACCTGAAGCCATCTTGATTGGAATAAACTGGTAACACTTAAAACATTTAATTTAAAAAGGAACAAAATGAGGGGGTTCATTTTGCCATAGAAATTATGGTTAGTGCTGTAGAAAGAAAAATTAGGACATGTTTTAAGTGAGTTCTGAAATATCTTCCTGTTATATTTCAACAGGAGCAGCCTGTCAGTTGATGCCTTTGTGTTCTACTGCAGCTTCCCAGAGTGTTCTAAAGAACAACTAGAGTGCTAACAGCCTTACTTATGACAAAAGTATGGCACACCTGAAGCCATCTTGATTGGAATAAACTGGTAACACTTAAAACATTTAATTTAAAAAGGAACAAAATGATGGGGTTCATTTTGTCATAGAAATTATGGTTAGTGCTGTAGAAAGAAAAATTAGGACATGTTTCAAGTGTGATCTCAAATATCTTCCTGTTATATTTCAAGAGGAGCAGCCTGTTAGTTGATGCCTTTGTGTTCTACTGCAGCTTCCCAGAGTGTTCTAAAGAACAACAAGAGCGCTAACAGTCTTACTTATGACAAAATTATGGCACACCTGAAGCCATCTTGATTGGAATAAACTGGTAACTCTTAAAACATTTAATTTAAAAAGGAACAAAATGAGGGGGTTCATTTTGTCATAGAAATTATGGTTAGTGCTGTAGAAAGAAAAATTAGGACATGTTTTAAGTGAGATCTCAAATATCTTCCTGTTATATTTCAACAGGAGCAGCCTGTCAGTTGATGCCTTTGTGTTCTACTGCAGCTTCCCAGAGTGTTCTAAAGAACAACTAGAGCGCTAACAGTCTTACTTATGACAAAAGTATGGCACACCTGAAGCCATCTTGATTGGAATAAACTGGTAACACTTAAAACATTTAATTTAAAAAGGAACAAAATGAGGGGGTTCATTTTGCCGTAGAAATTATGGTTAGTGCTGCAGAAAGAAAATTTAGGGCATGTTTTAAGTGAGATCTCAAATCCTCGTCTATTTCATTAGAAAATTCTGACATGCAGACTGAAACAATCACTTTCAATACCAGCAGTAGACTTCCAGTTAACTCCCTGGTGAGCAGTAGCTTTACTACAGTGATCTAATGAACAACTAGAGTGCTAACATTCTGAATTTACGGCAAATGTGTGACACATCTCAATGCCTTCTTGATGGAATCAAAGTAAAAAACTGAAAGCATTTCCTACTGAGGAGACTGCAGTAAATGACGAAATTAGGAAACTTCATAACAAATAAGTCTCCCAAGATGGCCACCAGAGAAAAATGAGCCCAAATGTAGCACAAATATCACCCAGATGTAGCCCACATATAGCCCAATGACAGAAATGTGCACAACACTTTTTATTTTTAGTTTTTCTGCAGTTTTATATAGTGCAAACTGGTCACGTATTGGAGCGTTACATCTTACTTGGACCCCTTATTGCGTATTTTGCACGAAGTACATGAGATTGATCTTGCGAAACATTGAACTTTACGATTCTGTTAACCTGAAGTTGCTCTGAACCGGGCTTTGTAACACCCGTTTTTACCTACTGGTTTTAATTAATTCTCACTGTATTGTATTAGGAAAGAGGATTTACTGTTTTTATGTACACTTTTATGATCTATGTTTCTAAATCAGATCAAATAAAGTTTAATGAATTCTATGGCAGGACGGAGGCGAGGATTATGCATATCTTTCCTCACTTTATTTGCATAGCAGTTCAAAGAAAACGTAACACAACAATCATTAAACAAAAGACTACACATCCCATGAACCATTAGGGGTAGTCTCCAAGGCAAATATAGTCCAATCATATCACAGTCCATCGTATATAATATCATGACGTCCCTTCCGCTTCCTCTTTCTTCACTGCTCGTCAGTTAAGTGCATTCCTTACATTCTTGGCTTAATCTGACGTTGTTGCTGTTTGTATAGCGGTTTCTTGTGCACGTTATTAGCATTATTGCCTTGGTATTGTTTCATATTCCCTGCATAGCAGGCTCTTGTCCGAGCACGTTCTCCCCCTCGCAGTTTCTCCCGCTGTGCGCTCTGCGCGCGGTGAGATCCTGTCAGGCGCGTCTGGTCCGAGCGAGGCAGCTCCGTCGAGCGCTCCCGCTGGTCTTTACGCACGTTTGGGAATCCGGTCACTCCTTTAGTGTCCGCTTGATTCCCGACCAACCCTTGCCTAATTTGGACACCGCTACGCGGTGATTTCCCCACACGGCCACGTTAGTGACCAGCGCCACCTGCTGAAAAAAACCATAGGTTTCAGGGATGTTATAGTTAGAAATGAGCATTTAAAAAACCTTAGAAATTCACTGAAAAAACCACAGGTTTCAGGGACGTTATATTTAGTTGGACATTTCACTCATATAAAACCAAAGAAATTCTGCCGTTATAGTTAGTTCAGCTAACTATAACTCGCACCTCTGCAATGCACTGCTGATGACGTCACATATTACATCATTCATGACATGGTCAGTGACATCACTGAAGACATCACAGAAGACATCTTAAAAGAAATCACTGATGACATCATCCAGTGACTGTCAGTTTCTTTAAAGTTTTAGTATATTTTATATATATATATGCCAAGGTGTATTGAAGAATGAGTGGGTGTATAATCAATCAATCAATCACAGAATTTGTAGAGCGCACTACTTACCCGCGAGGGTCTTACGGCACTGGGGAGAGGGAAGGGGGGGTTGCTGCTACTGGTCGAACAGCCAGGTCTTGAGTAGCCTCCTGAAGGTCAGCAGGTCTTGGGTCTGTCGTAGGCTTAGTGGAAGGGTGTTCCAGGTCTTGGCGGCGAGGTGTGAGAAGGATATGCCGCCGGTGGTTGTTCTTCGAATGCGAGGGATGGTGGCGAGGGAGAGGTCGGCGGAGCGGAGCTGGCGGTTGGGGACGTAGAAGAAGAGTCGTCTGTTGAGGTAGGCTGGGCCAGTTTTGTGGAGTGCCTTGTGTGCGTGGATGAGGAGTTTGAAGGTGATCCTCCTGTCGACGGGGAGCCAGTGCAGGTTCCTCAGGTGGGGGTGATGTGGCTGTGGCGTGGTACGTCGAGGATCAGGCGTGCGGAGGCGTTTTGTATGCGTTGCAGTCGCTTGATGAGCTTGGCCGGGGCTCCCGCGTAGAGGGCGTTCCCATAGTCAAGTCTGCTACTGACGAGGGCCTGGGTGACTGTTCTCCTTGTGTCTGTCGGGATCCACCTGTAGATCTTGCGAAGCATGCGGAGGGTGTTGAAGCAGGAGGAGGAGACTGCGTTGACTTGCTTGGCCATGGAGAGCGTTAAGTCGAGGATGACTCCCAGGTTGCGTGCGTGGTCGGTGGGTGTCGGGGCTGCTCCCAGCATCGTTGGCCACCAGGAGTCGTCCCAGGCTGAGGGGTTGGAGCTGAGGATGAGGACCTCCGTCTTGTCCGTGTTCAGCTTTAGTCGGCTGATCTTCATCCAATCGGCGACTGCCTTCATTCCTTCATGGAGATTGGCTTTGGTGGCGAGGGGGTCCTTGGTGATGGAGAGGATCAGTTGAGTGTCGTCGGTGTAGGAGATAATGTTGAGGTCGTGCTGTCTGGTGATGCGTGCGAGCGGGGCCATGTAGATGTTGAACAGTGTTGGGCTGAGGGAGGATCCCTGGGGTACGCCGCAGATGATCTCGGAGGCTTCGGATCGGAAAGGTGGGAGGCGGACTCTCTGGGCTCTGCCGTCGAGGAAGGAGGTGGTCCATTCCAGGGCCTTGTCTCGGATCCCTGCGTCGTGGAGGCGTGCGCGTAGAGTGCGGTGGCAGACAGTGTCGAAAGCGGCAGAGAGGTCCAGCAGGATGAGGGCTGCGGTCTCACCGTTGTCCAGCAGGGTCCTGATGTCATCGGTGGCGGCGATGAGGGCAGTCTCAGTGCTGTGGTTGCTGCGGAACCCCGATTGGGATGGGTCCAGGATGCTGTTTTCTTCTAGGTATCGGGTTAGCTGTTTGTTGACGATCTTCTCGATGACCTTGGCTGGGAACGGAAGCAGGGAGATGGGCCGGAAGTTCTTGAGGTCTCTTGGGTCCGCCTTGGGTTTTTTGAGTAGGGCGTTGATCTCTGCGTGTTTCCAGCTCTCTGGGAAGGTCGCGGTCTCGAAGGAGAGATTGATAACGTTGCACAGGTGGGGTGCGATGGAGCTGCTGGCTTTGTTGAAGATGTGGTGCGGGAAAGGGTCTGACGGGGAACCGGAGTGTATTGTGCCCATGGTCTTGATGGTGTCATAGATGTTCACGCTGGCCCAGGCTGGCAAGGGGTCATGGTCGATGGTGTGCGGCGGGTCTGGAGTATCTATCTTGGTGGGGGCTGTCTGGGTGTTGAAGCTGTCGTGGATGTCAGCGATCTTGCGGTGGAAGAAGGTGGCGAGGGAATCGCACAGGGCTTGCGACGGCGGGATGTCGTTGGTGTTGGAGCTGGGGTTGGAGAGTTCCTTCATGATGTTGAAGAGCTCCTTGCTGTTGTGTGCGTTGTTGTCGAGGCGGTCTTTGAAGGAGATTCTCTTGGCGGACCTGATGAGGTGGTGGTGGTTATGGATGGCGTCTTTATGGGCTGTGTGGCTGTCCGGTGTCTTATCACTGTGCCATTTCTTCTCAAGTTTCCGGCAGGTACGCTTGGAAGCTAGGAGTTCCGGGGTGAATTAGCTGGCTCTTTTGGTGGTGTCGCTGTAGGTGAGTTTTTTCAGCGGAGCGAGGGTGTTGGCACAGTCGTCTATCCATCGTCTGAGGTTGCAGGCAGCGTCGTCGGTGTTGGATGGGTCGGAGGGAGGGCTGAGAGCGAGGTTTGCCCGTAGTTGGTCTTCGGTGACTTTGCTCCAGCAGCGGCGTGGGATCTGTTGGGTGCGGTGGTGTGTGGTGGGTTTCTGGAAGGTGAAGTGGATGCAGCGGTCTGAATAAGTGTCTGAATATATCATTTAGTAGGTATGTGACTGTCTGTATAAGTGAGTGATTAAACATGTGTTAGTGAAAGCATGGGTTAGTGACTAAACTGTGTTAATGTCTTTATCAGTCTGTCAGTTGGTGTGTAAGCGGCTGCATTGGTTGGTGAAAAGCTACATGAGTGTCTATATGGGTTATTGATTGGTTGTCTGAGTATCTGTATCGGTGCCTGAGTGTCTGTGTGGGTGGGTGAGGGGTGTGTGACTCTGTGCATAGATGTGTGAGTGGGTGATTCACTGGGTGTATCGGTTCAAGAGTGTGTCTGTGAGGGGCTGTATGGGTGGGTGAGTGTGTGTATGGCTGTGTTGGTGAGTGAATGGATGTCTCAGTGGTACATGTGTGAGTATCTACATATGTGAAAGGCAGTGTATATGAGTTTTGAAGTATATAAATGACTATATGTGAGAGGGAGTGATTGTGATAGTGGCTGTATGGATGAGTGTGTGCTTGTATCAGTGATAGTATAAGAGAGTAAGTATGTTAGTATATGTATGAATAAGTGAGGTGGTGTGTATATAACTGTATAGGTGAGTAAATGGGAGTGAGATTGATTCTTTAGATGACTTACTACGTGTGTGAGTAACTCTATGGGTGAGTGGCGGTGTGTGAGTGTCTGTATAGGTGTATGAGTGCATATGATAGTGCTGTATTGATGAGTGACTGCATGTATGAGTGTCTGTATGAGTGAATAAGTGGATGTGTGTGTAGACCTAGGAATCAGTGAGTGCGTATGTAGTAACTGGTATTGGTGTGTCTATGGTTTCGAAAATGGTAGTCTGTATTTTAGAGTGGGTATATCAAAGGTTATATTAGGGTGTGAGGAGTTGCATCAGATTATCACGTGGATGATGTCATCAGTGATGTCATTTGAGATGTCATCAGTGATGTCACTGACCATGTCATGAATGATGTATTATGTGACATCATCAGCAGTGCATTGCGGGGGCGCGAGTTATAGTTAGCTGAACTAACTATAACGGCTGAATTTCTCTGGTTTTGTACGAGTGAAATGTCCAACTAAATATAACGTCCCTGAAACCTGTGGTTTTTTCAGTGAATTTCTAAGGTTTTTTAAATGCTAATTTCTAACTATAACGTCCCTGAAACCTATGCTTTTTTCAGTGAATTTCAAAGGTTTTTTAAATGCTAATTTCTAACTATAACGTCCCTGAAACCTATGGTTTTTTAAGTGAATTTCAAAGGTTTTTTAAATGCTAATTTCTAACTATACCTACAGAGGTAGGACATGTGCATAAAGAGGAAGAAAGGCGCAGAAATAAGCAATAGAAATGCAGAAAGAGGCAACAGAAGTCCAGAAAGACAAAGAAAGGTGCAGAAAGAAGCACGAGATATGCAGAAAGAACCAACAGAGGTGCAGAAAGAGGCATTGTTGCAAAGTCATCCTGTGCCCCCTTCTTTTTGCTGACTGGTACTGGTGGTAACTGGCTCTGACTAACCAGGCCCGGAGCCAGTGCTATGTTATGTTATGTTATGTTATCCGAGTTTATAAAGCGCACAGCTGCCCCAGCAAAGAGGCGTCCCGGCGCTACCAGCGTCAGAAGGAACAAGGCCAAGAACACAACAAGTAGGCAAAGGGAACAGACAGAACCAAGAAGGACTAGACAGAAGGAAAGAGAAACGTTTTGATTGCTTTCCTAAAGTCCACCATACGATCCAAGCTGCGAATCTGAGGGGGCAGGGAGTTCCACAACTTAGCAGCTAAATAGCGGAAGGACCGACCTCCCACCCGAAGGCGCTTCACATGGGGGACAGTTACCAAATGCTGTCCCAGAGAACGCAGCTGGCGAGTGGGGACATACAAGGTTAGCAAATTAGTCAGGAGACTGGGCGAGGCGAGCTTCAAGACCTTAAAAGAAAGGCAGAGAGCCTTAAATTGGATCCTTTTGGCCACTGGAAGCCAATGTAACCTCCTGATGGCCCCACTGGAAGGACAGTTACGTGGGAGCCCCACCAAGGCTCTGGCGGCAGCGTTTTGAACGCGCTGCAATCGCAGTATCTCAGCCTGATTAGCTCCCAAAAGGAGCGAATTAGCATAGTCCAATCTGGATAAAATGGCTGATTGAACAATCACTTGGCGAGTGGATGAATCAAAGAATTTCAACAGGGGCTTAAGTCCCCGGAGGAGGCCAAAACAGGTACCTGCAACTCTTTTGGTATGTTCTTGAAAACTAAGGGTATCGTCCATCCATACCCCCAAATTTTTTACCACCAACTTAGGTGTGGGAGAGCTACCAAGTAAGTTGGGCCACCATTGTTCACTCCAGAGGCTTCTGTCCTTCCCCATCAACAATAACTCTGTCTTAGTCGCATTCAACTGAAGACAGTTTAAAGTCATCCACTCAGCCACAGCGGTCAAGCCGCTCCGAAACCTAGAAGCATCTAGAGTGGAACCATCGGACAGGGCCACCACCAGCTGTGTGTCATCTGCATACGAGACCATAGTGAGGCCCATGTTCCTAGCCACTCTAGCCAGAGGTTGAACATAAAGATTGAACAATATAGGGCTCAATGCAGAGCCCTGTGGTACCCCTGCCCGATGGAATGAGCCTGAGAAAGAAATGGGGGGCCGACACTGGAAAGATCTCTCTTTCAGGAATGATCTAAACCATTCTAGTGCCAGGCCCACAACCCCGGCATCCTCCAGGCGCTGTAACAGAATTCCATGTGAAACCGTGTCAAATGCGGCACTCAGATCGAGTAAAATCAGTGCCGCCGTATGACCCGAATCAAGAAGGGTCCGCAGATGTTCTGTCACCGCCAGAAGAGCCGTCTCTGTACTGTGACCAGGGCGGAAACCATTTTGAGAAGGATCCAAGATGTTATTAGTAGTGAGATATTCCGTTAAAATATTATTAACATGGGCCTCAGCAATCTTGGCTACCCAAGGAAGGAGCGATATAGGCCGGAAGTTTTCCAACTTTGCTGGGTCAAGTGAGGGTTTTTTAAGAATGGGGGACACCCTCGCCTGTTTCCATGGAACGGGTACCACAGCTGTAGTAAAAGAGGTATTAACAACATGGCACAAAGGTGTCAGGAAAAGAGACAATGAATCCCTGAACTGGGCAGGTTTTAAAGGATCGGCCGGAGAGCCAGATTTGATTTTCCTGCTCAGTAAAGAAAATTCTTCCTGCGTTATACTGGGAATAGCTGCCAGAAAATGTAAAGGAGAGGACTCCTGCCGAGCGGCTGGAGGGAGAGACCCTTGCGGAAAGGACCGATAGATGGTATTAACTTTATCCACAAAAACGTCGCTAAGTCTTCGCACTGTTGCTCAGAAGTAATCATAGAAACAGAGGAGTTACTCCTTACTCTGAGGTCCTTAAGAATTTTAAAAATACATTTGGCCGGATTAGAGCTAAGCCTTATTTCGTTAGCATAAAAAGCAGCTCGAACCGTACAAATGGTTCTATGATAGTTTTTATAGCGGACAAATAGCATTTTTTTGCCACCGAGTCATAACCTTTCCTCCATGCACGCTCAAGTTTCTTGCAGACTTTCCGAAGTGCAGTCAAAGTGTCATTGTACCATGGGCTAGGGTTCAAAGTGCGGCCCTTCAGCCATTTCGCTGGAATAAGGGAATCCAACACTTGGATAATCCAGTTACAAAAGGCTCTATAGCCCTCATCTGCATCATTATGTGGAGCCGGCAGATTGACAGCAAGAAGCGCATGAAAGTCCTCCAATCTCAATTTCCGCCAAGGGCGTTTAAAAACAGAGGGAAAAACAGTCTTATTAAGGGGCTCAGGGGCCGAGAAAGACATAGAGATCAAAAGTGGTCAGACCAAGCGACAGGCTTAGGGGTCTCCACCATAGCAAGAAAAATATTGGAGAAAACAGGGTCCAACAGATGGCCAGCTAAGTGGGTGGGGCCAGGGACCAATTGAATTAGTTGGCAAGCTGCCAAGTCCGCAAGTAAACTACTAACTGCGGTATCTTGCACCAGATCAAAATGTAGGTTAAGGTCACCGAAAATGCTAAAGTTAGCTGTATTCATAGCAAGCGTGGAAGTATATTCCAGCAGGGCCGATTTAAAATTTGCAATAGGCCCCGGAGGGCGATATACTAACAGCCCTGAGATGGTCAGATGGGCACTGAGAGTAACACTAAAACGCGCACATTCACAGCCCTCCATAGCTTCTTTAACAAATAAGCACGAGTAGCAAGATTTAAAAATAACGGCAATACCGCCCCCTGGACTCTCGGTTGATGGTAGAAATCGAATAGCCAGGAGGTAGCGCTAGGTTAGGTTCAGCTACCATATCATCATTAAGCCAAGTCTCAGTTAGAAAAAACACATCCGGTGCTTCCTCCAGTACTAAGTCATAAACTTCCAGATAATGTTTGGCTAGAGACCGCACATTCAAGTGGAGTACTCTTACTGGTGACCCAGACTGAGGAGGAAGGGATAGAGGGAGCTCTGGTATAGGAGAGATGTACCTACAACAGAGGCAACCAAAGGGCCCTTCCAAGGGACCCAGCCGAGGTCCATTACATCCTTCCACCCGCGAGTTAACTGCCAATAACTCCGCAGTAGAATAAGTGCGCCGTCCCACAGGACTCCGGCCAGAGTTCCTGGCGAGAGGCGACGTACAGGCACGGACGGGCGCAGACGGGCTTGCCTTTGGCGCGCCTTCGGCGCGCCGCCGGCGCTCCCGCGCCATGCCCCGTATAAATACTGGCGATGTTAATAGGCACGATCAACTGGACCGCTAACCGCCCAAATGGCGGCAGAAGAAGGCCGACCGGAAGTGAGGGTCTCAGCGGAAAGAAGCGTTTCCTAACACCCTCCACAACAATCAGCCAAAGGCTGCGGTGGACCGGGGCGTGGAAACAGCGAACAGTGCAGAGGATGCGAGAAGTAAGCTGGGGAAGGACACAAAGGTAATGACCAGTACACAGTAAAAGGGGGGGTTAAAACTGTAAAAAGGTCTGTAAAATAGTAAAAGCAAACTATGCAGTTCAAAAACGCGTTCAAAATGCGCTACCAGCGAAGTGTTCCGCCGCACGACAGCTGGAAATACAGCTGCGCTCCCGCGCCATGCCCCGTATAAATACTGGCGATGTTAATAGGCACGATCAACTGGACCGCTAACCGCCCAAATGGCGGCAGAAGAAGGCCGACCGGAAGTGAGGGTCTCAGCGGAAAGAAGCGTTTCCTAACACCCTCCACAACAATCAGCCAAAGGCTGCGGTGGACCGGGGCGTGGAAACAGCGAACAGTGCAGAGGATGCGAGAAGTAAGCTGGGGAAGGACACAAAGGTAATGACCAGTACACAGTAAAAGGGGGGGTTAAAACTGTAAAAAGGTCTGTAAAATAGTAAAAGCAAACTATGCAGTTCAAAAACGCGTTCAAAATGCGCTACCAGCGAAGTGTTCCGCCGCACGATAGCTGGAAATACAGCTGCGCTCCCGCGCCATGCCCCGTATAAATACTGGCGATGTTAATAGGCACGATCAACTGGACCGCTAACCGCCCAAATGGCGGCAGAAGAAGGCCCACCGGAAGTGAGGGTCTCAGCGGAAAGAAGCGTTTCCTAACACCCTCCACAACAATCAGCCAAAGGCTGCGGTGGACCGGGGCGTGGAAACAGCGAACAGTGCAGAGGATGCGAGAAGTAAGCTGGGGAAGGACACAAAGGTAATGACCAGTACACAGTAAAAGGGGGGGTTAAAACTGTAAAAAGGTCTGTAAAATAGTAAAAGCAAACTATGCAGTTCAAAAACGCGTTCAAAATGCGCTACCAGCGAAGTGTTCCGCCGCACGACAGCTGGAAATACAGCTGCGCTCCCGCGCCATGCCCCGTATAAATACTGGCGATGTTAATAGGCACGATCAACTGGACCGCTAACCGCCCAAATGGCGGCAGAAGAAGGCCGACCGGAAGTGAGGGTCTCAGCGGAAAGAAGCGTTTCCTAACACCCTTCACAACAATCAGCCAAAGGCTGCGGTGGACCGGGGCGTGGAAACAGCGAACAGTGCAGAGGATGCGAGAAGTAAGCTGGGGAAGGACACAAAGGTAATGACCAGTACACAGTAAAAGGGGGGTTAAAACTGTAAAAAGGTCTGTAAAATAGTAAAAGCAAACTATGCAGTTCAAAAACGCGTTCAAAATGCGCTACCAGCGAAGTGTTCCGCCGCACGACAGCTGGAAATACAGCTGCGCTCCCGCGCCATGCCCCGTATAAATACTGGCGATGTTAATAGGCACGATCAACTGGACCGCTAACCGCCCAAATGGCGGCAGAAGAAGGCCGACCGGAAGTGAGGGTCTCAGCGGAAAGAAGCGTTTCCTAACACCCTCCACAACAATCAGCCAAAGGCTGCGGTGGACCGGGGCGTGGAAACAGCGAACAGTGCAGAGGATGCGAGAAGTAAGCTGGGGAAGGACACAAAGGTAATGACCAGTACACAGTAAAGGGGGGTTAAAACTGTAAAAAGGTCTGTAAAATAGTAAAAGCAAACTATGCAGTTCAAAAACGCGTTCAAAATGCGCTACCAGCGAAGTGTTCCGCCGCACGACAGCTGGAAATACCTACCTATGCTAAAAGACACTTAGAATACAGTTAAAACACCTACACACAAAGGGTACACTATGGGTTGGGGTACCCCTGTGATTGGCATAACCTCCTCTGTAAGGCCCTAGTATATAATAGGGCAGGGGGATTAAAACTACCTCTAAGTCAGAGGTGTAGAAATATGCCTCTATAAGTAGTAGTCACATTTGCAGAGTGGTACAGGAGGTACCAGGAGGGCTTCTTGGCCCCCAAACTCCCTCAGGAGTAAATTGGACTTCATCCCCCATCCCGTAGTCTGCCACGAGGCGCGTTTGCAGAGTGGTGGAGAAAGGGGGGCATGGCCTCCAAAGACGTCTTAGCAATCCAACTGTGTGGGACTTACTGGAGGTAACAAGAGGGGTAGTTGGCCCCCAAGGACAACCTTGGTGGCCAACTACCCCTCCTATTACCTCCAGTAAGTCCCACACAGCAGCATTGGTAAGTACTCATTGCAGGCCACGCCCCCTTTGCCCACCACTCTACAAACGCGCTCCCTGGCACGCTCTTGGATGAAGATTGAAGTCCCCTTCGCTGCTGGGGGTCCTTTAGGGGCCAACTAGCCTACCTCTTACCTCAAGTAAGACCCACACAGTGAGATTGCTGAGAGGTGCACAAAGGCCAAGCCCCCTTTATCCACCACTCTGCAAACGCGCCACCTGGCGCGTTCTAAGTTGGGGGATTAAGTTCCCTTTAATACTGAGGGTCCCTGGGGCCAACTAGCCCTCCAGGTACCTCCAGTAAGCGCCACACAGCTGGATTGCAGAGAGGTGGTCCAAGGCTACTCCCCCTTTTTATTCCACTCTGCAAACGTGCCTCTTGGTGCACTGCTGCTCGAGGGATGAAGTCCACTTGTGTCCTGAGGTCCTCAGGACACAAGAGGACCTCATCGCCCCACCAGCAGTGTGCCAAGAGGCGCGTTTGCAGAGTGGTGTGAAAAGGGGCGTGGCTTCAGATCACCTCTCTGCAACGCAGCTCTGTGGTACATACTGGAGGTAAGGTTCAAACAGAAATGTCAGGGCAAGATTCGTTTCCTATATTTTTTATGGAAAAAATTCCAATCACACTTTGGTTCGTTTTGTAGAATATTTATAGTTGTGTTCTATCCGTGATGGTAAATGAGAAAGGAAATAAACAGCCAACACGTGTTTCACCCCTTTACATGGCCATCCGGCCTGGGGCTTCTTCAGGGCGGTTTATATGAGTACAGATAAAATCAGGTCGTCTAGTTCAGGTGGATCTCTAAATTTCGGGCATAATGCCGCTTCTGAAAGATGCAGTCAATCGATGTGGAGATCATACTGGAGGTACCTGGTGGGGTAGTTGGCCCCCAGAGACCCTCAGTAGTCAAGGGGAATTAATTCCCCAACTAACAACGTGGCAGGGGGCGCGTTTGCAGAGTGGTGGAGAAAGGGGGTGTGGCCTCCGGCCAGATGCCGGCTTTTTTTTAAATATATTTTTTTACAAGGGGGGCTGTGTGGCCCCCCTTCTTTTACATTTTTGGGGCTCTGGGGACCCCATCCCCCAGGGCATGGCCAGACTTTTAAAAAAAAATAAAAAAAAGAATTTGGAGGTGGGCCGCGTGGCCCCCCTCCTCAGGCCAATTATGGCCCCGGGGCCAGCCTTTCCGTTTGTTTTTTTTTATTTAGAGTGGAGGGGGCAGCGTGGCCCCCCTCCTGGGCCACTTCTGGCCACGGGGACCCCTTCCCCCGGGTCCGGCCCTTTGCGTTGGGGACCGTGGGAGGAGCCCCAATGCCCCAACGGTCCCGCCGGCTCCCCGCCTCCTGCGGGAGCCAGCACTGATTTTGAGCAAGGGAAGCTGCTAACATGCAGCTCCCCTTGCTCAAAAGCAATCCTGCTTTGCTTCATTGAAGTGAGAGCAGGTTTTCCTGCTCTCGCTTCAATGAAGCAAAGCAGAGTTTGCTATGGCAGGGCGGGAGCCGTGCTCCCGCCCTGCCATAGCAAACGGCAATGTCCCGGGGTGGGCACCCCAGGACATTGCAGGAGCCAGCCCTGGGCGGTGGCGGGCCCCAGGGCCATCAAGGGCTCCAGGAGGGGGGCCGCGTGGCCCCCCTCCCTTCATTTCTAATGCCTCGGGGAGGTGGTGGTCCCCGGGGCGGGGGGGTATGTAACGGACCCCTGAATTTGAATTTTTAGTGACCCGGGAAGGTGGTGGTCCCCGGGGCGTGTGGGGGGCTCGAGCCCCCCCACACATATATTTAATTAAAAAACAGAATTCCGTTTAGCAGTTCGGGCTGTAGCTTTGTCTAAAGTTCCTATGGAAATTAACATGGGGAAAACGAGTTTTGGAACCCCCCTTTTTTCTCGGCCCCCACTTGACGAATCACCCCGAAACTTATAAGACAGGAGCTGACCGGAGCGGCCCATTAGTTTTGAAAATTTTGCTAAGTTTCGTCATCCCGCACCAAAGATATTTGCAAAAGAAAAAATGCTTTTTGAATAGAGACGAGGTCCTAACTATAACTACCTACTGGCGACTGCCAGTAGGATATATATATATATATATATAACTCCAACGAACAAAGTATTCGCACTCTCAGGATATGCAATGCCAAGGATTTAATGCCAGTAACGAGTTTCAACTGTCAAAGCAGTCTTGCGCATACACAGGCATGTCAGAACAGCGCCGGTTTTACATACACAGTAATGGTAATCAAAATAGGACAATCCTGGATGTGATACATATTCCTGTTACAATAGCATCCATTTTGGAAAGGTCAAAAATGCATCGATTTCGAGTTGCATGTGACAATTTTTCACGTATTAGTAAACCAGTATATATGGTATCTTCTCATAATTAACAGTTGGAATAAACAATATAATATTGCCAAGACTGATACGAAAAGAAAACATTTTATACTCAAGTTTCTATATACTCATTTAGGTGACTAAATAATGTCCCCCCCCCGTGGGCAAAGTGCAGTTAAAATTCTAGCTCTCTCCGATCTTGTTAAATATTTAACTCAAGTAACGAGCAATGTCGCCAAATCGGTGAAAATGAAAGGAAGGTAGCTATTACCTGTAGTCACATGATTTGTACTCGAACTCCATACTAATAAAGTTATACAGTGGTTTTGAAAAGGAAAACAATAACGGTGCCCTAGTGGCTAACTCCAAGGACCTTTCAATGTCAATCTTCTTGTTGAGTGTTGTTCAGCTCCTTCTGATGATAGGGTTTCGGTGTCACTGTTGGTCGCAGATTCATTCTCACTAGATACTGTTGTAGTGTCCCCTACTTCCTCTCCTCGGCAGCCATGAATTTTAAACCTAAATCTACCTTCATACCTAACACTGGCCATGACAATATCGATACTTTCCATGACACAGTAACACACAATCTGATCCAAGTTAGACAACGAAAAAACAAAAAGAACAATTTCAATAATCTTTCTGTGGCCCAGAGACAAATTATAAAATCTTTGGCAGATGATGAAACGTTGGTCACACGACCAGCTGATAAGGGCGGCATTGTCGTGTTGTGGGACAAAGAAATGTATAGAAAGGAAGCAGCAAGGCAACTTGAGGATGAAAAATTCTACAAAAAGATAAGCATACAGGAATACAATGACAGTATCCTCAATATTTGGAACAGTTTGGAACAATGTAATGATAAAGGCATTATACTGTGGGAAGAGTACTGCTACCTGAAACAAGACTTTCCTAAACTCCCCATATTTTATCTTCTTCCCAAGATTCACAAGAACGCCCTCACACCACCAGGGAGACCCATTGGGTCTTCAATTGGAAGCGTGTCAGAAAGAATCTCCAAATATGTGGATCATTTCTTAAGACAATACGTTGAAACACTCCCATCCTACATCAAGGACACGAAGGATTTTCTATGTAAACTCAGTAACATTACTTGGGATGAGAGTTTTCTTTTGATTACAATGGATATTAATTCACTGTACACTGTTATTGATCATGGTCTAGGTATTAGTGCATGCAGACACTTTTTGGAGAACAGACCCATAAAATACCTAGAACATACAAATGTCATTGCGGAGATGATGAATTTCTGCCTCCGAAATAATATTTTTATGTTTGATGGTACAGTGTATAGACAAACACTAGGGACCACAATGGGCACATGCTTTGCTCCCAGTTTAGCTAACCTGTTTCTGGGAGCATGGGAGGAAGAAATCAGGAAGGACAAAACCTTAATGCCCATGTTTAATCAAGTGGCAGTCTGGCTCCGGTACATTGACGACGTTTTTGCCATTTGGAAAGGCAGCAAAGAGAGTGCTAGGGAGTTCATTACTAAACTGAATGACAACAGATGCAACCTCACATTAACACATACCATGGATAGAAAATCTATTGAATTTCTTGACGTTGTGGTAGAGGTAGATAAGCAAAACATGAAGCTTCAGACCAAACTCCATCGCAAAATTGCAGCTGGCAACAGTTTACTCCATGCTCTCAGCAGCCACCCAGATACTTTCAAGTGGAGTATCCCCTTTGGGGAACTGCTGAGGGCAAGGAGAAACTGTAGTACAGAAATGCTGTACAAGGAAGAACGTAGGTGCATGATCGAAAGATTCAGAGAAAGAGGGTACCCCATATGGGTCCTCAATAAAGCTAGTAGAAGAGTACAAACTATTCAGAGGGAAGAGACCCTAAAAGAAAATACCATCCGTGGTGCTCTTACTGAGGAACAGAACATCACGAGGGTCATCCTCACATACAACTCTGAATCCAGCAGAATCCAAAAGATACTAGCTAAAAACTGGAACATCTTAGAAAGCGATCCTGTAATAGGAAGGGATTTACCAAAATGCCCTATGATTACCTACAAAAGAGGGAGAAACCTTAGAGACCTCCTTGTAAAAGGGGACATAACTGAGAAACAAGTGAGCCCACAACCAACCTTACAAGGATTCTTCCTGTGCGGTCATTGTAAGGCCTGCAACAATAGTCAGATGAGAAAAACATACCCAACTCCCGAAGGTGAGAGAAATATAAAACAATTCCTCACCTGCAGCTCTAACTATGTAGTCTACGCTCTCGAATGCCCTTGCAACCTGAGGTACATAGGAAGCACTACTTTTGCAGCTAAGAAAAGAATATTAGAACATCTACGAGCTATCAACAACAAGGATAAACACTACCCAGTGGCTAGGCATTTCGAGGAATACCATCTCTCTAATAGCTCACTCTTGAAGTACTACATACTAGAACAGGTCAAACAGAACCATAGAGGGGGAACAGAACGTTGAAACTTAGACAACGCGAATCCTGGTATATACTTGACTTACAATCTAAGACCCCTATGGACCATAATCAAGATGAAGAATTGGGAATTCATCTACATGAACAATGAGGGTGGTTTTCGTAAATCAGTACCATCAAATTTAAACACAACAGACAGCCGTTCCCTTTCTCTAGTTTCTTCCCTAGTATCTCTGTTAATGAGTACTTCTGCTTAGTACTTAAAACAGAAGTTCCAGCTAATATATGACTAGATGTAATTATGAGACTAATACTATTAAGTGTGTACTTACCTGTATCCAGAATATTGTTTTTAATCATATTTTAACCCTCACTTGTATATCTGTCTCTTTTTCTAGGAGGAAAGGAAGGGGCCTTATCCAAGAAGAGTTAGAGGATCTCGGTTCCCTACCCTTTTCTTCGTGACACTTCGTCATCATGGAAAGAACGCAGCATAAGATAAGACTGTTACCTTTTTATTTATTTTTATTTTTGCTGTGTATAAGTCTGGAGCTGATATCCGTCTTAATTTCTTGCAATTTCCTGTATTTACACTTACATGTCCTTAATATATTTGCACTTAAACACATGGTAGGGGGGAACACCAAAGGATAGGTTGGTGAGGCACAGCGTAGTTAGATACACAGTACAATCACGACTGGTCATTATTACAGACAACATCGGTTTCCTAACAATGTTGTCCTTCCCGCTTGGCCACTTGGCGAATGGATTTGAAATCAGAAATTGCTCTCTTATCCGTGGCAATGTACTATCCACAAATAACCCACTATGGATATATATACTAACTTTATTCTGTATGCCAATCCCGATGGAACTCATGGATTAATACTTAATCCTTGGAGTTAGCCACTAGGGCACCGGTATTGTTTTCCTTTTCAAAACCACAGTATAACTTTATTAATATGGAGTTTGTGTACAAATCACGTGACTACGGGTAGTAGCTACCTTCCTTTCATTTTCACCGATTTGGCGACATTGCACGTTACTTGAGTTAAATATTTAACAAGATCGGAGAGAGCTATAATTTTAACTGCACTTTGCCCACAGGGGGGGACACTATTTAATCACCTAAATGAGTATATAGAAACTTGAGTATAACAATTTTAGGTCTTGACTACGCAGCGCGCATGCGTAGCTTAGGAGCGCCTTTAGCCGTCGCTCTGCTCATTTTCAAGCACACACTCGTGCTTGTGGCGGCATCCACCTTGCGGGAGCGAGCAGCGGCGCACCACAAGCACGAGTGCAGTGCTTGAAAATGAGCAGACTGCTCTCCCAATTGCGCGCGCACCACTCACGGGCTCACCTCCTGCTCCCCCTCTCTCTCACGCGCGCACTACTCGTACTTGTGAAACCAACAAAAACAAGAAGTGTTAAGTGACCATCCCATCGATGGAATATAGCACCTTTACGTTTGCAGATGTCAACCAAAACATGTTGTTTCTAGTGTACCATAAGTTACTAAGAATGTGGCTTGGTGTTGCTGCGCTGTGGATAACCTTTGTAAAGCTAGACTGATCACCTTTCAGCTGCTTATTGTATTTAGTTGTTAATGAGGTAGTAAGGAGGTTAAACCTTTATCAAGACAGAGTTAACGGGCACAGAGGACACAATAATGACGTAATACTATCAAAAATTGTGCCACATAATTTGGCTTTTCTTGTCATATAATTTACCTAACCCTGCTGCTTAAATGGGTCTTCCTTTGCCACATAATTCCACTGGCCTGGATCTTATCCACAGGGGTGTGCAAAAGTAGAGGTGTGCACAACAGGGGTTGCCTCCTCCGGGCATTCTCTGTGTGGCTCATTTCACGTCGTAGAGCTGCTCCTCGCGTCAGTCCCTGCTCCTGGGACACCGCCGGAGCCAGAATACATCTCAACGCTGCCCTCTGTGCTCCTGGCGGCTTTGGTCAGAAGAATGTCCGGTGTCAACATTGGCACTCTTTTCTCGTGGACAGACTCCGCCAACTACCAATGAAAAGTCGAGTCACAGTCTTTGGAACTACTGTTAACATGGTGTTCTGTTGTTTACACACTGACCCTAACTTATGCAGGCACGCCATGTCAGAGAAGCGTTCAGAATCTTTAATTAATGCAAGTAAGGTCTGGCTTTCACCCAGGTGTGAAGACGTTCCGTGAAACCCGGCACTAGCTACAGGCTACATCAGGGCTGGGGTTTCTTTTATGTACAGTCCGTACTGTGGTGAGGGTGTATCGTTTCCGCGTTTGCCCTTTTTTCGGTGTCATGTGTCTGTAAGTTTCACATGTATGCCAAGTGGTCATAGATATTCAGTAGGGGGCTTGCAAGGGTGCTGATTGTGTTGAAGTGTGACACCACAGTTTCCCTCCTCATAATGTAAAGCAACCATTGGCCCCTAGGAATTAGCTGGCATAGCATAAAAGCCATATATAAAAACATATGCAAATATAAAAACATACTCATAGTCCTATGATTAGGCCTCTATGCCATGTTGCTCGTTTACTCCGGTGGTGGCCTGAAAACGGCTTTGTTTTTTTTGTTGTTTTTTTTTTGGTTGCTAGTAAGGCTGCCTATGGTTGGAGTATTAGAAGCAAGGTATAGAGTGACCCATCTTAGGTCCGAATACAAAAGGACTCCGGATGGTGCTGTGTACAGGGAGACCCCGGAGGTTATCTCTTCCTATACCTTTTGTGGACCTAGGCTGATGAGGACAAAAAAGAAAAAAAAATAATAATAATAATAATAAATAAATAAATAAAAATAATAACAAAAAATAAAATAAAAAATAAATAAAAAAATAAAAAAAATAAGAGCCAAACCTTCTGTTTCTGCTTTTCAGCGGCGCTAGACCCTACAGCTTTAACAGTCATCTGATCACTGTGGATTTTACGTGTGAGCGCGTAAACTCCAGATGCTTGAGCAAGAAGAGAATGTTGTTATTTTCTGGGAGGGCCTTGTTAGGCCAAATGTCATATAGTGTCACTTAAGCTGATGTCACTGGTATGCTAATTAGTTGTTTTGAAACCTAAAAACTCCTACCTCTATTTTTGTCACAGCATGTTGTCAAGTATGGCGTTGGTGAGTCCCGCACACTCTGATGGGGAGACCTCCCCTTTAAATTCCTCCTAGTCAAGCGCTTTACCCTTAGTCATCAGAGGAAGGATCATGAAATTCTTTTTTTTTTTTTTTGTGCCCATGCTTGAGGCACAAAGTGGCAATTATCGATTATAACCTTACTCAATAACAGCCCATGGTGTCTGTAGTAGTTACCATTACTTTAGTCCTTCACGGGTGACTTTTTTTCTTCTCAAAATGTGTTTTTTACGGACACCAGGGGCCCTAGCGGGACTGCCCCTGCAGCGTGTACTGCACTAGTTCAGCACAGGACACACCAACTTCTAAACCCTGGTTGTACTCCGTAAGAGGGGTGACAAGACATTATTTTTCCCTTCTCTGTGTCTCTAGACACATTTGTTCTGCTAAACAACGTGTTTTCGCTGGTTTGCCAAGGAGTGTTAATGTAAGCCCCTTAGCAGTGAGATCCTGGTATTTGCATCTGAAAGACTTTCTTTGCCCCCTCACCCAGTGGGCTGTTTAACCCGTAAATGCCTACAAGAAAACAAGCATTGGCATAGCCAATAGGTCTCGCTTTGGGACCTTATAAGTGTTTAGCCATGCAACAGTTGATGTTGTTGCACCAAGGATATTGTGCTGCATAACTAAATACTTATAAGGCCCCAAAGGTGAGAACTATTGGCTATGCCAATGCTTGTTTCTTTTTGTACCAGTCTTGGCAATATTATATTGTTTATCCCAACTGTTAATTATGAGAAGATATCATATATACTGGTTTATTAATACGTGAAAAATTGTCACATGCAACTCGAAATCCATGCATTTTTGACCTTTCCAAATTGGATGCTATTGTAACAGGAATATGTATCACATCCAGGATTGTCCTATTTTGATTACCATTACTGTGTATGTAAAACCGGCGCTGTTCTGACACGCCAGTGTGTGAGCAAGACTGCTTTGACAGTCGAATCGCGTTACTGGCATTAAATACTTGGCGTTGCAAATTATCCTGAGAGTGCGATTACTTTGTTCGTTGGCGTTATTGAATTGTCCAGTGGGCTTCGCTGGCCCTATTGCACCACCTATCAACGGGTTGAAGGGGCAGGAAGGAGCATTTCGAGTAATCAAGTTTTTTTAATATATATATTGAGAGTTCACAATCATTGTGTGCAATTTGACCCTGGGATGCAGCTGCTATTTTCTGGTCCCCGCGCCTCTTGGTGTTTGGTTTTTATGTGTGGGAATGTGATATTCACATCAAGGCAGAAGTCAAGTCTGATCTCGTAGTATAGGTCAGAGGTGAGCTTGGTAGCAGCTCGGGCTATTATTTCGGGACAAAGACTATTTGCATTTGGCGAACTCAGTGACATTCAGCAGCAGTGTGTTTTAAATGTTATCAACTAACCATTTTATTTTAACTTTAGGCATTATAGAATGAGATGTTTGGTGGCACAATTCATACACTTGAAAACATTCCCATGTTGGTGGGTGACTTATATTGTTTGTATGCCCATGCATTGTACAATAACAGTATATCATGTCAATAATTATTTGCACTTTGCAATTTACACATTATAATATGATTTACCTGCAACATCGCTGATTTTCAGCTCAAGTGAGCACTCTGATGTCGCATAGGGCTTGAGTGGTGGCTACATACTTGATAGTATATTTTCTATGTCTATCTATTCACCAAGTGGGAAGGGCTATTTAATGTGTTTGTATAATGGCGCCAACCAGATTGATAAAGGCTGCCAGTAAGCCGAAACGCGTCTCTCTTTTATCTCTGGGATTGCGGGTGACCTGATTTAATAAACAAATGCCGTATCCTGACCATCTCGAGTCCGTGCCTTCTTCCATGGATGTTTCTGTGGGAGCTGGATGTTGTGTTCATTCAATTCAGTGTGAGTGATCATCACGCTTTACACGGAACACCAGTCGTTTGTGGCTCTCCCTTCTGACCGCATGTATTTGGAGGAGTACCGGAGTGCTAGAGGGGAGCCCCCAGTTTGGCAGCCGGGATGAGGAACGAGGATGACTGCAAAGTGAGACTAAGGGCCCGCAGCGGGGCGGTTTTCGCAACTGTCAGCACGGGATCTACGTTTCCCCAGCAAGAAATGCCTTGTCCAGGAGACTGGCGCCATCTGGTGACTGGGCTCCGCGGACGCCTATGCCGATGCGGTGAGATGTGCCTGGGGTAATCATTTTATTCATCGGTCCCCTTCAACCTCGAGTTTGTGCCTCATTAGAGCTTTATTTTATTGCTGCCTGCCAATCATGATATTGTGACATTTGCCTTTGCCCTGATTATAAGCATCTTGAAACTGACTTTGCACGGGACATTTGTTAAACCATCAAGTGGCATTATGGGATCAGTAGTCCCTTGTGGTTCCAAGTATGCACTTCGGGTTTGACATTCAAGTCGAGAGTTCACAATCATTGTGTGCAATTTGACCCTGGGATGCAGCTGCTATTTTCTGGTCCCCGCGCCTCTTGGTGTTTGTTTTTTATCTGTGGGAATGTGATATTCACATCGAGGCAGAAGTCAAGTCTGATCTCGTAGTATAGGTCAGAGGTGAGCTTGGTAGCAGCTCGGGCTATTATTTCGGGACAAAGACTATTTGCATTTGGCGAACTCAGTGACATTCAGCAGCAGTGTGTTTTAAATGTTATCAACTAACCATTTTATTTTAACTTTAGGCATTATAGAATGAGATGTTTGGTGGCACAATTCATACACTTGAAAACATTCCCATGTTGGTGGGTGACTTATATTGTTTGTATGCCCATGCATTGTACAATAACAGTATATCATGTCAATAATTATTTGCACTTTGCAATTTACACATTATAATATGATTTACCTGCAACATCGCTGATTTTCAGCTCAAGTGAGCACTCTGATGTCGCATAGGGCTTGAGTGGTGGCTACATACTTGATAGTATATTTTCTATGTCTATCTATTCACCAAGTGGGAAGGACTATTTAATGTGTTTGTATAATGGCAACAACCAGATTGATAAAGGCTTCCAGTAAGCCGAAACGCGTCTCTCTTTTATCTCTGGGATTGCGGGTGACCTGATTTAATAAACAGATGCCGTATCCTGACCATCTCGAGTCCGTGCCTTCTTCCATGGATGTTTCTGTGGGAGCTGGATGTTGTGTTCATATATATATATATTCACTGAAAAAACCATAGGTTTCAGGCACGTTATAGTTAGAAATTAGCATTTAAAAAACCTTAGAAATTCACTGAAAAAACCACAGGTTTCAGGGACTTTATATTTAGTTGAACATTTCACTCGTATAAAACTAAAGAAATTCCGCCGTTATAGTTTGTTCAGCTAACTATAACTCGCGCCCCGCAATGCACTGCTGATGACGTCACATATTACATCATTCATGACATGGTCAGTGACATCACTGATGACATCTCAAATGACATCACTGATGACATCACTGATGACATCATCCAGTAAATGTGTGTTTCTGTAAAGTTTAAATATGTTTTTATATATATATATATATATATATATATATATATATATATATATTCACTGAAAAACCATAGGTTTCAGGGGCGTTATAGTTAGTTGGACATTTCCATCGTGCAAAACCATAGAAATTCCCCAGTTATAGTTAGTTCAGCTAACTATAACTCACGCGCCCGCAATGCACTGCTGATGACGTCACATATTACATCACTCATGACATGGTCAGTGACATCACTCATGACATCACTGATGACATCTCAAATGACATCACTGATGACATCACTGGTGGATGACATCATCCTTGTGATAGAGTGGCAGACCTCCTCTCACCCTAATATAACCTTTGATACACACACTCAAAAATACAAACTAACATTTTCAAAACAATGGACATACCAATACCAGTTACAACACACCTATTCAGTAATTCCAAGATCTACACACACACATCCACTCATTCACCAACAGTCCCTATACAGTCACTCATACATGTACTCACTCATCATATGTAATCATACACCTATACATCCTTTTACACACCGCCACTCATCCATAGAGTTACTCACACACATAGTCACACATGCAAACAAAGTATCAAACATCCATTTACTTGCATATACAGTTATACACACACACTACCACACTTACTTCTACAGAAACTTACACATACTTACTCTCTTAAAAATCACTTATAGAAACACCTACTTATTTGTACAGGAACTCTTCCAATCTCTCACTCTCACATATACTCACTTATATACACCAATACTCACATATACTAGTTTAAAACATATGTAGTTACTCATAAAGACACTATTGAGACAGTCATTCACTCACTAACACACCCATACACATACTCATCCACCTATACAGTCCTGCACACATGCTGTCTTCAACACATACAAACAGTGAGTCACTCATTCATGCATCTATGCACTAAGTAATACCCCCACCAAACCATACAGACACTCAGACACTCATACTGATACTCCAAAAACCAACTAATAACCCATATAGACACTCATGTAGCTACTCACCAACCCATGCAGCCACTTATACACAAAGTGAGAGACTGATACAGATATTTTCATATTTAAACATTACTCACTAACCCATGTATTCACTAAGATACGCTTAGTCAGTTATACAATCAATTTTACAAAAAAATCATCCATTTAGACACTTATATACCCATTTATTCTTCCATCGACCTTGAGATATACATATATAAAACATATTTAATTTTCAGAAAAACACACATTCACTGGATGTTGTCATTTGAGATGTCATCAGTGATGTCATGAGTGATGTCACTGACCATGTCATGAGTGATGTAATATGTGACGTCATCAGCAGTGCATTGTGGAGTGCTGCGAGTTATAGTTAGCTGAACTAACTATAACGGGGGAATTTCTATGGTTTTGTACGATGGAAATGTCCAACTAACAATAACGCCCCTGAAACCTATGGTTTTTTCAGTGAATTTCTAAGGTTTTTTAAATGCTAATTTCTAACTATAACGTGCCTGAAACCTATGGTTTTTTCAGTGAATTTCTAAGGTTTTTTAAATGCTAATTTCTAACTATAACGTGCCTGAAACCTATGGTTTTTTCAGTGAATATATATATATTTATTATACTATGTATACATGTGAAAATGTCTCGGTCCCCTGTTTGCCTCGGTGGCACGGAAAAATGGGTGGAACTGACGTCAGCACGCCGACGAGGTCCTCTTATGGCTCCGATGACGTCATACGGTGTCGCGAGCGGAGCCGTGCTCGTTGACGTGGGAGAGCTAGGAAAGAATTTCCGTGGAATGCTGGTGCAGGGGATATTCACCTAAGTGTTCAGGCTAGTCCTTTGGGAGCAACTGTTTATGTTGCCACTCCAGAAACCGAAACCAGTGATCCGAGGGCAGAGACCCTGCAGATGGCACACGAGGTGGGGTGCCCAGCCATGTGCACCGGCGGGGCAGCGAAGTGACAAGCACCACAACCCACAAAAAAGGCAACGAGGGCACTGAATAACACAGGATCTTCTCTTTGTATCTGGCAGGAACAACGAAGTTAAAATACCCTAGTACCAAAATGTAGAATTAGATGACGCTTCTGCCTCCCGTACCCTGGAGGCGGCACATGGGTCACACGGTACGGTCATACTGCGGTGGGACGCACACTCGTTGACCTCTCATGGCACTGCTCCACACTTCAGGGAGGACGCTTTCCATTATCTATGTTTTCTGATGACATGTCGCGCCGGCCCCGTCCAACAACAGAACTCCTTTAGATCCAAACAGACTCTTCCACTCTCTCACCGGAAGTGAAACCAGGCCACGCGGACACTTTCACAATACAACAGCCGGGAATGCACTTTTCGGTAAAAACCCACATTCCTTCCTCCTAATTAATCAAATAAACGTCTCACTGAAGAACAGGGGCCAGCTTCGATCGGTAAACAGCCGTTATAACGACTTTTTACTTTGCGATACCATTACAACGCATGCATTACCACGCATGCGTTGTACATCACAAAGTCATTACTACGCATTTTTTTATAACGCATGGTCATTTACCACCCATGCCTTTACAACTAATTTGTTGTAAAGGTATGTATGGTACATGACCATGTGTTCTAAAAAACATGTAGACGATCCATGTCGTTGTAAGGAAACAGAGGCTGTTCCATTTCCTCACAATGACGTGCACTGCCCCTCAGAGATGACGTGAAGCAGGAAACATGAGGAGAGAGGAACCATGAGGAGTGAGAGGTAAGGGGGATTGGGCATGGGGTGGGGTTTCTTTTCTAGGGTTTAGGGTAGTGCAGTGGTGTTTGGGTAGTGTAGGGGGTCGTGCTGGGGGTAGTGTTTTAGGGTTTAGGGTAGTGCAGTAGTGTAGGGGGTCGTGCTGGGGGATAGTGTTTTAGGTTTAGGGTAGTGCAGTGGTGTATGGGTAGTGTAGGGGGTCGTGCTGGGGTAGTGTTTTAGGGTTTAGGGTAGTGCAGTGGTGTTTGAGTAGTGTAGGGGGTCATGCTGGTGGTAGTGTTAGGGTTTAGGGTAGTGCAGTGGTGTTTGTGTAGTGTAAGGGGTCATGCTGGGTGTAGTGTTTTATGGTTTAGGGTAGTGCAGTGGTGTTTGGGTAGTGTAGGGGTTGTGCTGGGGTAAATTTAGAGTTTAGGGTAGTGCAGTGGTGTTTGGGTAGTGTAGGGAGTCGTGCTGGGGGTAGTGTTTTAGGGTTTAGGGTAGTGCAGTGGTGTTTGTGTAGTGTAGGGGGTTGTGCTGGGGGTAGTGTTTTAGGGTTTATGTTAGTGCAGTGGTGTTTGGGTAGTGTAGGGGTAGTGCTAGGGTAGTGTTTTAGGTTTAGGGCAGTGCAGTGGTGTTTTTGTAGTGAAGGGGTCATGCTGTGGTTAGTGTTTTAGGGTTTAGGGTAGTGGAGTCGTGTTTGTGTAGTGTAGGGGGTCGTGTTTTAGGGTATAGGGTAGTGCAGTGGTGTTTGGGTAGTGTAGGGGGTCGTGCAGGGGTAGTGTTTTAGGGTTTAGGGTAGTGCAGTAGTGTAGGGGGTCATGCTGGGGGTAGTGTTTTAGGGTTTAGGGTAGTGCAGTGGTGTATGGGTAGTGTAGGGGTCGTGCTGGGGTAGTGTTTTAGGGTTTAGGGTAGTGCAGTGGTGTTTGAGTAGTGTAGGGGGTCATGCTGGTGGTAGTGTTTTAGGGTTTAGGTAGTGCAGTGGTGTTTGTGTAGTGTAGGGGGTCATGCTGGGGGTAGTGTTTTATGCTTTAGGGTAGTGCAGTGGTGTTTGGGTAGTATAGGGTCGTGCTGGGGGTAGATTTAGGGTTTAGGGTAGTGCAGTGGTGTTGGGTAGTGTAGGGAGTCGTGCTGGGGGTAGTGTTTTAGGGTTTAGGGTAGTGCAGTGGTGTTTGTGTAGTGTAGGGGGTCATGCTGGGAGTAGTGTTTTATGGTTTAGGGTAGTGCAGTGGTGTTTGGGTAGTGTAGGGGTCGTGCTGGGGGTAGATTTAGGGTTTAGGGTAGTGCAGTGGTATTGGGTAGTGTAGGGAGTCGTGCTGGGGTAGTGTTTTAGGGTTTATGTTAGTGCAGTGGTGTTTATGTAGTGAAGGGGGTCATGCTGTGGGTAGTGTTTTAGGATTTAGGGTAGTGCAGTCGTGTTTGTGTTGTGTAGGGGGTCGTGTTTTAGGGTATAGGCTAGTGCAGTGGTGTTTGGGTAGTGTAGGGGGTCATGCTGGGGTTAGTGTTTTAGGTTTAGGGTAGTGCAGTGGTGTTTGGGTAGTGTAGGGGGTCGTGCTGGGGGTAGTGTTTTAGGGTTTAGGGTAGTGCAGTGGTGTTTGTGTAGTGTGGGAGGTCATGCTGGGGGTATATTTAGGGTTTGGTGTAGTGCAGTGGTGTTTGGGTAGTGTAGGGAGTCGTGCTGGTGGTAGTGTTTTAGGGTTTAGGGTAGTGCAGTTATGTTTGGGTAGTGTAGGGTGTCGTGCTGGGGGTAGTGTTTTAGCACTAATTTTTCTTTCTACAGCACTAACCATAATTTCTATGACAAAATGAACCCCTCATTTTGTTCCTTTTAAATTAAATGTTTTAAGAGTTACCAGTTTATTCCAATCAAGATGGCTTCAGGTGTGCCATAATTTTGTCATAAGTAAGACTGTTAGCACTCTAGTTGTTCTTTAGAACACTCTGGGAAGCTGCAGTAGAACACAAAGGCATCAACTGACAGGCTGCTCCTGTTGAAATATAACAGGAAGATATTTGAGATCACACTTGAAACATGTCCTAATTTTTCTTTCTACAGCACTAACCATAATTTCTATGACAAAATGAACCCCATCATTTTGTTCCTTTTTAAATTAAATGTTTTAAGTGTTACCAGTTTATTCCAGTCAAGATGGCTTCAGGTGTGCCATACTTTTGTCATAAGTAAGGCTGTTAGCACTCTAGTTGTTCTTTAGAACACTCTGGGAAGCTGCAGTAGAACACAAAGGAATCAACTGACAGTCTCTGCCCTTGTTGGATGTACATGTTTTACTGCGAATGTCAGACTTCATTCTCACATGACTGAGAAAGATAATGTGAATTTACAGAAAATATGCTCTCATTTTAGCTTCTGGAGCACCTTCCAAAACTGTATGGGACAAGCATGTGAAAATAGTTTTCTCTCAAACATGATTCATGATATCCCAGCAGAAGGTTTTTCACAGGGTAAAATCACCTTAGAACACACCACAATTCCTGAAATTAGTACGGTACCATCAACAAATGAATTCTAATGTAACTAAAGTCTGTTATCACCCTTTAAAGTTCTCCTTTTGGTAACCCTTAAAATATTCGATTCACTACAATGCATTTCAATGGGGTACTATCATTTATATTGGTCCCAAGATGGCTGCCAGCAATTCCAGGATGAAGTGCTGACAGCCAATCAGATCTCACGATGACATGTGTGGTTAGGCTCCGCCCAGATATATATGTGTTTTCTTTTTCAAATTTCTCAGAAACTACTGAATGGATTTACACCATTTAAGCAAAAGGCACGACACTGAACCAAGGGCTACCTCTTTGCCAAATTTGGTGTAATTCCGTTCAGCAGTTCGGGCAGTAGCTGCAATGAAAGGTCCCTATGGAAAAATGAATGGGGAAAACACGCTTTGGGACCCCCCTTTTTCTCGGCCCCTGCTTGACGAATTACCACGAGACTTTCAGGATAGGAGCGGACCGGAGCGCCCCAACAAGTTGGAAACGTTCGCGAAGATTCGTCAACCGGCGCCAACGTTATTACAAATAGAATGTTGCGGATTTCCTATGGAAAATAGGTCCTAACTATAACTATCTACTGGCGACCACCAGTAGATAATATATGTATATATATATATATATATCAAGGTGTATTGAGGAATGAGTGGGTGTATAAGTGCCTGAATAGATGATTTAGTAGGTGCGTGACTGACTGTATAAGTGAGTGATTAAACATGTCTTACTGAATGCATGGGTTAGTGACTAAACTCTGTAAATGTTGGTATCAGTCGGTCAGTTGGTGTGTAAGTGGCTGCATGGGTTGGTGTGTAGCTACATGAGTATGTAGATGGGTTATTGATTGGTTATCTGAGTATCTGTATGGGTGCCTGAGTGTCCGTGTGGATGGGTGGGAGGTGTGTGACTCTGTGCATAGATATGTGAGTGGTTGATTCACTGGGTGTATGGGTTCAAGAGTGCATGTGGAAACAGCTGTATGGGTGGTTGAGTGTGTGTATGGGTGTGTTGGTGAGTGAATGGATGTCTCAGTGGTACATGTCCAAGTAACTACATATGTAAAAGGCAGTGTATGTGAGAGTTGGAGTATATAAATGACAATACGTGAGAGTGAGTGATTGTGAGAGTGGTTGTATGGATGAGTGTGTACTTGTATCAGTGATTGTATAAGCGAGTAAGTATGTGTTAGTATCTGTATGAATAAGTGAGGTGGTGTGTGTATAACTGTATAGGTGAGTAAATGGGAGTGTGAATGATTCTTTGCATGACTGACTAGGTGTGTGAGTAACTCTATGTATGAGTGGCGATGTGTGAGTGTCTGTATAGGTGTATGAGTGCAAATGATACTGCTGTATTGATAAGTGACTGAATGTATGAGTGACTATATGGGTGAATGAGTGGACGTGTGTTTAGACCTAGGAATCAGTGAGTGGGTATGTAGTAACTGGTATTGGTGTGTCTATGGTTTCGAAAATGGTAGTCTGTATTTTATAGTGGGTGTATCAAAGGTTATATTAGGGTGTGAGGAGGTGCATCACATTATCACGTGGATGATGTCATCAGTGATGTCATCAGTGATGTCATCAGTGATGTCATTTGAGATGTCATCAGTGATGTCATCAGTGATGTCACTGACCATGTCATGAATGATGTAATATGTGACCTTATCAGCAGTGCATTGCGGGGGCGCGAGTTATAGTTAGCTGAACTAACTATAACGGCAGAATTTCTTTGGTTTTATATGAGTGAAATGTCCAACTAAATATAACGTCCCTGAAACCTGTGGTTTTTTCAGTGAATTTCTAAGGTTTTTTAAATGCTAATTTCTAAATATAACGTGCCTGAAACCTATGTTTTTTTCAGTGAATTTCTAAGGTTTTTTTAAATGCTAATTTCTAACTATAACGTCCCTGAAACCTATGGTTTTTTCAGTGAATATATATATATAACTCACGCCCCACAATGCACTGCTGATGACGTCACATATTGCATCACTCATGATATGATCAGTGACATCATTGATGACATCACTGATGACATCTCAAATGCGAAATGCGATCCACGCATTTTGGCTCGTCCGAACCTTGATAACGATACAAGACGTCATTGTAGCTTCCTTATTTAAATATATAAATGCCTCCAGTTGCCAACATTAACAAAGGACTACATATTACTTTAATCCAAAAAGCTGGCGGCCATATTGGCCTGGTCACGATGTGAAAATTCAGGAATTGATACAATAAAGAAAAGAAAATAAGTGTTAATATGCACACAATGTCATTTCAGCATATCCTGCCCCGTGACCGCCGTACCTGTATGTTCATCAACGTGACTTGTTCAAAATAAACATACTTAGGATTGCAAACATCAACATAAACAATGGACTACACATTACTTTAAAGTGAAAGGCTATCGGCCATATTGATCTGGGCACGTTGCGTATTATAATGGTTCTTAGATGAAAGAAAAGAAAAAAAAGAGGTGTTAATATACACACACTATCCATAAATAAAGTTCTAGCGATTATAGTTCCATTCCATTCACAGCTCATTTGAGATGTCATGAGTGATGTCATGAGTGATGTCACTGACCATGTCATGAATGATTTAATGTCTGAGGTCATAAGCAGTGCATTGCGGGGGTGTAAGTTATAGTTAGCTCAGGCAACTATAACTGCTGAATTTCACTGGTTTTGTACGAGTGAAATCTGAGTCTAACTATAACGTCCCTGTAATCTTTGTTTTTTTCAGCAAATTTCTAGGTTTTTTTAACGTTAAGTAAGATGCCTATCACAATGGATGGTGGGGGTTGGAAACAGGGCCTGACCTGGCATTGTGCTGCCCCCACCCAAGCTTGCTGCTCCTGCCTCCCCTCCTCCTTGCCATCCATTGTCCAAGTCCATGCCCCTGCTCCCTCATTACAGCCCTGTGTGGCCGTTGTTCTGCCACTGGCTTTTCCGCCTTCTCTGAACAGTTAGCTTGCTGCCCCATCTACCTCCTCCCTTCCTCTGTTGTCTGAATCCATGCAATAACCTTCTCCCTCCTGCCATTTATGGTCTAATGTGCTGCCACTGCCCTCCATTTAGCATGATGTCCCAGTCCACTCCTCCTGCCCTCCATTGCCCAATTCTATGCCCCATCATTGACCTCCTGCTTAGCCTCTGTGCTTAGCTTGCTGTCCCTACTCTCCTTCCCCCTGCCCTCGGATGTTTGTGTGTATGCCCCTGCTCCATCCTTTTTGACCACCATGTTCCATGGACCTGCCCCTCCTAACTACTCTGAGTGTTCTGTTGAGCTGCCACTCCCCTCCCACCTGCCTAGCATTGTCAGATGACTGTAACCTGTCCCTGCCACCTCCACCATGCCTGTCCACGTTCCATGCCCCTATCCCCTTCCTCCTGTCCTCCATGGTCCATTTTACTGCAACACCCTTCTGCCCTCCCTGGTCTGTTGTGCTGCAACTGCTCCTCCTGCCTGACCCACATGGTCTGTTGTGAGGCCACATCCCCTGAACTCTCTTGTCTGTGCCCAGCTCCTACCCCTCCCTTCTATCCTCCATGGTCATTTCTGCATGAACCTGCCCCCTCCTTCTCGCCCATCATGGCCATTGTGCTGCCACTAACCCTCCCGCTTGCCATGCATGGTCTTCTGTGCTGCCACGGCCCCTACCACCTTCCCTGTGTGGTCAGCTAGCTGCCCTTGACTGACCCCCTCCCACATTCCCTCCATGGTCTGTGTGTATGCCATTATAGTCTCACTGATGCTCTCCATGGTGTGTCTTGCTTCTAGTGCCCATCCTGCCTGACCTCCATTGTCAGCTTGCTGCTCCTGCCCTGCCCCCTTGCCCCCTGCCCTCTGTTTTCCATGTGCAGACCCCTATTCCCTGCCTCCTGGCTTGTCTGTTCCATTGTAATGCCCCTGATCCCTACCTCCTGCCCTTTATGGTCCGTTATGCTGCAGCTTTCTCTCCTGTCTCTCCATTATGGTCAGCTAGCTGCCATTGCCTCTTTCCCCTCTGTTCTCTGTCTTCCATGTCCCCTCCCTATTGCTTTCCATGGATTGTTGTGCTGCCCTCCCGTCCCGCATGCCCTGTGTTGTGTATTGTGCTGCTGCAAACCCTGATGCCTGCCCTGTAAGGTCAGTTTGGTGCACCTGTCCATGTCCCTCCTGTCCTCTTTTATCCGAGTCTATGTCCCTACCCCAATTCCTCCAGCCTTCCATGATCCAATGTACCATACTTGCTAACATTTTGAACTTGGTAAGAGGGAGATTTTGAAAAAAAACTGGGGTATTGATTTTCCCCATTGACTTACATTGAAAAAGAGGAGATTGTAGACAGGAGACAGATCAAATAAAGCCCATTTGGGCTTAAAAACATTGGGCGTTTCCTGGCTGAATCGGGTCTGTTGGCATGTATGGTTGTACTACCACTGCCTCTTCCTTCTGCCCACAATGGTCTATTATATTGCCACAGCCTCTCTTGCCTGTCCTGCATTGTTGGTTTGTTGCCCCTGCCCCCTGCCCCCTTTCCACTGCCCTCCATAGTCTGTTGTGCTGCCACTGCCCTTCCTGCCTACCCAGTGTGGTCAAATTGTTGCCTCTGCACCCTCCTACCTGCCTTCAATTTTCTGAGTCCGTGCCCCTGGCCTCTGCCTCTCAACAGTATCCTAATGAACAACTAGATTGCTAGCATTCTATATTTATTACAAAAGTGTGGCACGCTTGACGTCATCTTGATGTAATCAAAACTGTAATACCTAGAGCATTTCCTTTAGAAATTACAGAAATGAGAGGGTCTTATTTGCATCGAAATTATGGTTAGTGCTCTAAAAAACTAAAATGAGGACATATTTTCTGAGTTTTCATATAGCGACAAAGCACTTTTAAATTATCTGTTATCTTTATGTTTTTTTATCCAGTTGACCACTTGATTAAATGTTGCACTTAGGGGAGAGGATGTGGTATTACTTCCAGAGCTGCAGACTTTGCAATTGGGGAACCAGGTTGGAGTTTCTGCTTCAGCTCGACATTCTGTGATTCTGGTCAAGTCACTTAATCTCCCCATGTCTACAACCAACATGAATTTGTCCTTGTGTAATGTAACCAATGCTCATGTAAAGCACTCCAATACCTGACCAGTCTGCACTATATAAAACTTCAAAAAAACAAGAAATAAAAAGTGTTTTGCACACTTCTGTCATTGGGCTATACGTGGGCTACATCTGGGTGATATTTCTGCTACATTTGGGCTCTTTTGTCTCTGGTGGCCATCTTGGGAGATTTATTTGTTATGAAGTTTCCTAATTTCCTCATTTACTGCAGTCTCCTCAGTAGGAAATGCTTTCAGTTTTTTACTTTGATTCCACCAAGAAGGCATTCAGATGTGTCACACATTCGCTATAAATTCTGAATGTTAGCACTCTAGTTGCTCATTAGATCACTGTAGTAAAACTACTGCTCACTAGGGAAGTCTGCTGCTGGTATTGAAAGTGCATGTTTCAGTCTGCATGTCAGAATTTTTTAATAAAATAGAGGAGGATTTGAGAAGTCACTCAAAATGTGCCCTAATTTTTCTTTCTTCAGCACTAATCATAATTTCTATGGCAAAATAAACCCCCTCAGTTTGTTCCTTTTTAAATTAAATGTTTTAAGTGTTACCAGTTTATTCCAATCAAGATGGCTTCAGGTGTGCCATACTTTTGTCATAAGTAAGACTGTTAGTGCTCTAGTTGTTCTTTAGAACACTCTGGGACATTCTGTCATTGGGCTATACGTGGGCTACATCTGGGTGATATGTGTGCTACATTTGGGCTCTTTTGTCTCTGGTGGCCATCTTGGGAGACTTATTTGTTATGAAGTTTCCTAATTTCCTCATTTACTGCAGTCTCCTCAGTAGTAAATACTTTCAGTTTTTTACTTTGATTCCATCAAGAAGACATTCAGATGTGTCACACCTTTGCCATAAATTCAGAATGTTAGCACTCTAGTTGCTCATTAGATCACTGTAGTAAAGCTACTGCTCACTAGGGAAGCCTGCTGCTGGTATTGAAAGTGCATGTTTCAGTCTGCATGTCAGAATATTTTAATGAAATAGAAGAGGATTTGAGAAGTCACTCAAAATGTGCCCTAATTTTTCTTTCTGCAGCACTAATCATAATTTCTATGGCAAAATGAACCCCCTCATTTTGTTCCTTTTTTAATTAAATGTTTTAAGTGTTACCACTTTATTACAATCAAGATGGCTTCAGGTGTGCCATACTTTTGTCATAAGTAAGACTGTTAGCGCTCTAGTTGTTCTTTAGAACACTCTGGGACATTCTGTCATTGGGCTATACGTGGGCTACATCTGGGTGATATTTGTGCTACATTTGGGCTCTTTTGTCTCTGGTGGCCATCTTGGGAGACTTATTTGTTACGAAGTTTCCTAATTTCCTCATTTACTGCAGTCTCCTCAGTAGTAAATACTTTCAGTTTTTTACTTTGATTCCATCAAGAAGGCATTCAGATGTGTCACACCTTTGCCATAAATTCAGAATGTTAGCACTCTAGTTGCTCATTAGATCACTGTAGTAAAGCTACTTCTCACCAGGGAAGTCTGCTGCTGGTATTGAAAGTGCATGTTTCAGTCTGCATGTCAGAATATTTTAATGAAATAGAAGAGGATTCGAGAAGTCACTCAAAATGTGCCCTAATTTTTCTTTCTGCAGCACTAATCATAATTTCCATGGCAAAATGAACCCCCTCATTTTGTTCCTTTTTAAATTAAATGTTTTAAGTGTTACCACTTTATTACAATCAAGATGGCTTCAGGTGTGCCATACGTTTGTCATAAGTAAGACTGTTAGTGCTCTAGTTGTTCTTTAGAACACTCTGGGAAGCTGCAGTAGAACACAAAGGAATCAACTGACAGTCTCTGCCCTTGTTGGATGTACATGTTTTACTGAGAATGTCAGACTTCATTCTCACATGACTGAGAAAGATAATGTGAATTTACAGAAAATATGCTCTCATTTTATCTTCTAGATCACCTTCCAAACCGCTATGGGAAAAGTATGAGAAAATAGTTTTCCCTCAAACATGATTCATGATATCCCAGCAGAAGGCTTTTTCACGGGGTAAAATCACCTTAGAACATACCACAATTCCTAAAATTAGTATGGTACCATCAACAAATGATTTATAATGTAACTTAAGGCCTATCACCCTTTATATGTTCTCCTTTTGGTGACCCTCAAAACCTTTCATTCACTACAATGCATTTTAATGGGGTGCTATCATGTATATTGATCCCAAGATGGCGGCCAACACTTCTTGGATGAAGTGCTGACAGCCAATCAGATCTCACGATGAGATGTGTTGTTAGGCTCCTCCCAGATATATACATTTCTTTTTCCTTTAATATTTAAAAAACTACTGAACGGATTTACACCATTTAAAAAAAAGGTCGCTTTCTGAACCAAGAGCTACTTTTTTGCCAAATGTGGTGTAATTCCATTCAGCAGTTCGGGCTGTAGCCTTGTCTAAAGTTTCCTATGGAAATTAACATGTGGAAAACGTGTTTTGGGACCTCCCTTTTTTCTCGGCCCCCGCTTGAGGAATCACCCCGAAACTTTCAAGACAGGAGCTGACCGGAGCGCCCCATTAGTTTTGAAAATTTCGCAAAGATTCGTCAAACGGCACCAAAGATATTGGCAAAAGAAAAAGCACTTTTTGAATAGAAACAAGGTCCTAACTATAACTACCTACTGGCAACCGCCATATATATGTTACCTACTGACAGTCACCAGTAGGTAGTTATAGCTATGATGTAGTTTCCATAGAAAGAATTTTTTTTTATTTGGCAATAACTTTGGCGTTCTTTGACGAATCCTTGCAAACTTTTCAAAACTAGTATGACGCTAATTCCAGCTGCAGTCTTAAAAGAGAATAAGGGGGGGTCTCAAAACACATTTTCCCCATTTTAATTCCCTTAAGAACTTTAGACATGGCTGCAGCCCGAACTGCAGAATGGAATTACACCAAATTTGGTAGGAAGGTAGATGTTGGTCGAGGGAAGTGCCTTTTTGTGATTTGGTGTAAATCGGTTTGGTAGTTGCAGAGTAATTAAAATACATTTTAATTTGTGTATAGAGGGATACGGATAGTCCGAGGATCTGACAGTCCCTGTGCTCAAATAAATCTTAGTGGCTGCCAACACTTCAAACCAGGAAGTGTTGGCAGCCATCTTGGGACTTGGCTTGAGCCAAGTCCCGTAAAAAAACATTTTAAAAAAGTGACGACGCTTCTCTATTATTTAGCCCTTGGGTGGGCCAGGTCCCTGGGGCTTTTGCTAAATAAATAAGGGGGGGCTTGCAGACCCCCGTGCCCCCGGGACCACCACCTCCCCAGGGCTAATTTATTTGTTAGTGGGGGCCCCACAGACTGCCCAGGGACCACCACCTCCCGGGGGCCAAATGCATTTTTAAAATAGGAGGAGGGCTACGTGGCCCACTTCCCGCGCTGTTCTCGGCCACAGGGACCACAACCTCCCTGGGGCAGGCCCTAGTGAGGAGGGACATTACAGTTAGGCTTACATTTAGCTCATACAAAATTCAGCAGGTAAAGTTACATGAGCTAAATATAACTTAGGCTCCTGCAATGTACTGTTTATGACCTCGCATATTACATCACTCATGACATGGTCAGTGCCATCGCAGATGACATCATCCAGTGAGTGTGAAGGCTTTCTAAAGGTTTATGAGTGTTTCATAACATATATACCAAGGTTCTACAAAAGTGAAAATTTTATACTTTTGGTACTTTTTCTAGCATATACTATGTGAGTGGCTGTGTGACTGTGTGCATTCATGTGTGAGTGGATGTCGGAGTGCCTGTATGGGTTAGTGAGTTGCTGTATGGGTGTATACTTAGGTATGTGAGTAGCTGGTTGAGTGAGTGGCTGTGTGAGTGACTATACTGGTTAGTGAGTGGCTGTGTCAGTGGCTGTATGGGTGTATGAGTGGCTGTATGGGTGAGTGAGTGGGTTTCTGAATGGCTGTATAAGTGAGTGACTTGCTGCGTAAATGACTGTATATGTGAGGGAGTGGCTGTTTGAGTGGCTGTTGGGTTAAGTGAATTGGTGTGTGAGTGGCTCTACTGTAGAGTAAGTGACTGTGTGAATGGATGTATGGGTGAGTGTAGGGATGTGTGAGTGCTTGTATGGATGTGTGAATGGGTATGTAAGTAGCTGTGTTGGTATGTGGGTGCTTGTATTGGTGTCAGAGTGACTCTGTTGAAAGTCTGTATGGGTGAGTGAGTGGGTGAATGAGTGGCTGTTTAGGTAAATAAGTGGGTGTGTGAGTAGCTGTATGGGTGAGTGTGCGGCTGTATAGGTAAGTCATGGTTGAATGAGTAGCTGCATGTGTGAGTGAGTGTGTGAGTGCCTGTATGAGTGTGTGAATGGGTGTGTAAGTGGTTCTGTGGATGATGTCATCAGTGATGTCATGAGTGATATCACTGAGCATGTCATGAGTGATGTAATATGTGAGGTCATAAGCAGTGCACTGCAGTGGCGTAAGTTATAGTTAGCACAGGTAACTATAACTGCTGAATTTCTCTGGTTTGGGTTGTGTATGAGTGAAATGTGACCCTAACTATAACATCCCATAACCTTTTTTCTGTGAATTTCTTGGGTTTTTAAAATTCTATTTCTGAACTATAATGTCCCTGCAACCTTTAGTTTTTTCAGTGAATTACTATGGTTTTTTAATTTCTATTTCCTGACTGTAATGTCCCTGTAACCTTTGTTTTTTTCAGTGAATTTCTAAGGTTTTTAAAATTCTATTTTCCTAACTATAACACCCCTGCAACCTTTGTTGGTGTCAGTGAATGTCAACGTTTGTTTAAATTCTAATTTCCTATCTGAAACCTGTTGTGATTTAATTTCTTTGAAATGTGCATCATTCCAGACTACATCTTGCCCTGGGTATTTCTCCAAGAAGAGTCCAGCGTTTTGTGCAACACCTCTCCCCAACTGGAGTACTTTCTTCTGGCTAATTAGTAAGTGCTACCTTGTTGAGTAAATGTATAGTGCACCTCCCACACTACAACTGCATAAACGACGCCGACAAAATGTCTCCAGTGACTTTGTGTGTCTGTATATTTGCCAATGTGATTGTTCCTTGAGCATCTGCACCAGATATCTTTACAATTGTGTAATTGCAGAGAAAACACACTAATTTGTACTTTGCAGAAGCAAGTGCTTCTTTGTTTGGTGGAGATGCAATCGTATTCCTAGGCATCAAGTCCCTTTCTCCAAAATCGGTGGGAAACGCACTTGGGGTGCCTTTTAGTTAGTGCATCATCCTGGGCAAAGGGCAGGAAGACTTGCATAATGATAATGTATATGAGGTGGGGCCAAAAGAGCGGGCTTATAGGCAAGTTTACATACTTCAGCTTTATCCCAGAAGAGGCCCCCATTCCATACAACACCTCTAGCCAATTGGAGTACTTTCTGTTGACTAATTAGTAAGTGCTACCTCGTTGTGTAAATGTATAGTGCATCTCCTACACTACAACTGCGTAAAGCACGCCAAGAAAACGTCTCCAGTAACCTAGTGTGCCTGTCACTATGCCAATGTGATTGTTACTCGAGCGTCTTCACCAGATAACTTTAGAAAGTGGAACTGCAGAGAAAACATTCTTGGATGATTTGTACTTTGCAGACGTAAGTGCTTCTTTGTTTGGGGGAGATGCGATCATGTTCCTAGGCATGAGGAACACATTTCCAAAGTAGGGGGCATATTAGCTGGGGGGTTCTTTGAGTAAGCTGTGCATCAATCTGGGAAAGGGCGGGTAGACGTTGCATACCGCTAATGTATATGGTATGGGGCTTGTAGGCAAGTTTACATACTTCTAGTTTCTAAAAGTTTAGAACACAATTTCTGGTCTCAGCAGCAGATGTCAATAAAGAACCCCCTCGTCACAGACACTATAAGAGATTTTGTGCTCGAGAAAAGCAAGGATGCAAACACCTCCATCTCGGATACGTTTTCATGGTGGGAATGCAGAGAAAACACACTCAGATAATTTGCACTTTGCAGAAGAAAGTGCTTCTTTGTTTTAGTATAGGGAGGGGGCAATGGTGTATTTCAGCCCAGGAGAACCCATCCCCTGTGGACTGGCCTTATTCCAATGGGACTGATTTAGGCCCCGGTGACCCAATACCCTGGGGCCTAGCCATTTAGAAAAGGGGGAAGGGGGCCACGTGGCTCCCCTCCACAGGTCAACATCAGCCCTGGGGACCCCATCCCCTGGGACTCTGCCATTTGTCCTGGTTTCCCTGAGGGCACGCAGTCTGAACTGGGACCACAGGGAGAGCCTGAAGGCCCCTGCAGTCCGTGCTGGCTTCCCACCTCCTGTGGTAGCTGGCAGTGCTTTCAAATGCAGGGAGCTGGTACAAATGCAGCTCTCTGTGTCTGAAAACAATTTGTCTGTTTTCCTGCTCGCTTGGCAGCAGGCAGAGAAACAGACAAATGCTCCGCTTTCAGCAAGCAAGAGCATTTTCACTGCTCTCGCTTGCTGAAAGCGGAGTGTTTGCTGTGGCTTGGCGGAAGTGGTTAAAGCACCCGCCAAGCCACAGCAAGCAGCAATGACCCGGGACATAGCAAAAGCCGGCCCTGGGGGGTGGCTGCCCCAGGACCATCTATAGCTCCAAGAGGGGTGGCACGCGGCCCCCCTCCAATGTTAATTTAAACCCTGGGGAGGCGGTGGTACCCGGGGCTGAGGTTTCGCAATGGATTCAGTATTTTCTTGGAGCCCCAAGGAGGTGGCGGTCCCTGGGGCTGCAGGGGGGTAGAGTGTGTGCCCTCTGCATTTATTTTACATTGTTTGCCCCAGGGGGTTGGCGGTCCTCGAGGTGCGGGCGGGCATGTGGTGCCTGCATACAAATTATAGAGTACTCCGGGGAGGTGGTGGTCCCCAGGGCTGATTTGGAGCATGTGGCCCCCACATTTATTTTATATTGTCTGCCCTGGTGAGGTGACGTTCCCCGGTACCCAGTGGTGTCTGAACAGCCCCCACCTCATTTTGAAACAGCCCCTGGAGGTGGTAGTCCACGGGACCCAGAGGAGCCATGTGGCCTCTTGCAAGGTTTAACAATTTGGCCTCAGTAGGTGGGTGTCCCCGGGACCAGGGGAGGTTCTCAACACCCTCTTGAAATATTAAAAATAAGTTCCAGGGAGGTGGTGGTCCCCGGGGCATAATTATGCCCAAGGGGGAGGGCACCACGTGCCCCCTCCTTTAAAAAAAAGCGTGCATGCCCCAGGGATCTGGCCCACCCAGGAGCTATAATCTAAGGAAGCGGGAGAGCCTGCGCTTCATCTTTTAACATTTCTTTGCCGTGAATATTGCTGCAAATTTATAGTTTTTTAATGCTTTTAAACCGTGGCAAACCCCAAGCCCAAAGTTTGGGGGTCATGATATTCCTACTCTACCCCCTTATCTTATTTTTTATATTTTGTTTTTGGGACTGAGCTGAAGCTGTGTCCCAAGATGGCTGCCAAGACTTTCTGGTTGAAGTGTTGGCAGCCAATCAGAGCTCTGCATTTCCCTGCATGAGCTCGTTATTACTCGTGACGTCATCACGGTCACAGATGTCACTAACTTTTTTTTGGGAAACTTTTGTGAAGATTCGTTAAACAGCACCAAAGATATAGGCAAGTCGAAAAACACTTTTCCTACGGGCTGCCAGTAGGTAATATATATGTATATATGTATCCCTACACTAATCCACAGTATTCCTTTTTTGGGCTCCAGAGTAGCGTGATACATGCCAAAAAGCACTTTGGTGCCTCGTCAGGGGTAGTAAGTGCTATATAAATACAATTACAATAAAATATAATCTAATAAAATATATATATATATATATATATATATATATTTATTTTATTAATTAAATGCAACTTAAGGCTTACTGACAAACGCGTTTCAGCCTCCTGGCCTTTGTCAATGTCAGTGGATCAATACCAAAAACTGCCTTATAACAACAATTGATTTCATTGGTTAGTGGCTGAAAAGTAAAATTAAACACCAAAATGGGACTTCATGATTGAACCAAACTCAGTGAGTAAAGAAGTGTCGGCCATCTTAACACATTCAAAAATTCATTGTAAGCATTGTAATAAATGATCCCCGCACATCAAAGTATTATCCATGAAGCGTTAAGGTACAAAGTTATAAATTCAACAAAACGGAATTCAAAAATGCAAATATGCTATGCAAAGTTCATGTGCAAATTATCACCCATATGTACTAGATCATTTCATCAATTAATAAGCTAATGCTAGAGCTTCAACCGGGCAGATGAATTCCATAATTCATTTAACTATTGCCACATACAGCGTCTAGGGTACAATCCAGCTCTGAATGTGCCTAGTTCACCACAGTTGATTTAACCACATTAATTCTGTCACTATCTTACTGTCTACATAAGCGGCATGGCTGGGGGAGTTCTTAGTAGAATTTATTGTATTTCTCTCACTTTTCGGGATGGTTCACGATCTTTATGGGCCTAACCGATATATGACCACAATTCTTCTTCGCTATTTAGCCCCCAAGGGACACGGGTACGTAGGTCGACTATGTATTTGGCTTCCAGCTGTCTTAGGAGTTTCACCCTGTCTCCTCCTCTTTCTTTCGTTGGGATTTGGTCGATGCACTAGTAGAGCAATTTGTCACTCCTAGCCTCATGCATTGCAGAAAAATGTCTTGCCAGGGGGTAGGATCTATCATGATTAGCTATTGCCCTTTCATGTTCCAGGATTCGCTTTTTTGCCGGGTGTATTGTACTGCCAATATATTGGAGTCTGCATGGACAAAGCAAACAGTACACCACGAAACTAGAGTTGCAATTGAGCAACTTTTTAATGGGCCTTCTATCCTTTTTCCCATGTACTGTATAGTCCTTCACCTTCCTGCAGTTCTTACATGCTTTGCAGGTGGTGCATGGGAAAAAACATGTGATGGTGGGCCTGTTTTGGGGTTTGTCTTCAAAATGGCTCTTTACTAGAATATCCTTCAAAGAGGCACTTCTCTTGAATGTAATATCAGGTCTGTCAGGTAACAATTGGTCTATTATGCCGTCTGTTTGAAGGATATTCCAATTCTTCTGGACCAGATCCCTGATCTTCTCTGATTCTACAGAGAAGGTCAATATTAGCCTGACTTATCATGGTTCGTCCTCTGTGGCTCTGTCTATGGGTGATCTACCTACTAACAGCTCCTGTCTAACCTTCGTTTTGACCTTGTCCACTGCCCTCGAAGGATTCTATTTCCATAGCCCCTCTTGGAGAATCTAGTTAAGGACTCTCTTTCAGCCTCATAATAATCCTCTGGGCGGGAACAGTTCAGTTTCAGTCTTAACAACTCCCCGTAAGGTATGCTATTGATCAAATTATGTGGGTGCTGACTCCGTGAGTGTAAGATCGTGTTACCTGCAGTTGGTTTACGATAGAGCTTAGTACAGAGCTTGTTATCTGCTACGAATACTAGAAGATCTAGAAATGGGACTTCATTTTCACTAATATTGCTTGTAAACTTGAGGTTCAATTCAATTTTGTTTAGAATTTTAATGTATTCTTCTGCCTCCAAACGAGTTCCCCTCCAAGCAATAAACAGGTCATCTATATACCTGGTCCACAGGGCTATCTTATCCACCCAACGTTCGTTGTGATCTGCCCAGGCCACGTGCTTCTCCCACCAGCCCACGAAAAGATCTGCATAGCTGGGGGCAAAGCACGTGTCCATGGTGGTCCCCTGTGTCTGTAAATACAGTTGTCCTGAAAAGAGTAAGTTGTTATTGTGCAAGCAAAATGAAACAATTTGTGATAACATCCTGTTATGTTCTTGAAATTTTTACGGTCTAGTTTTTAGAAAAAACTCCAATGCAAGCAGGCCCTTAGAATGTACAATGCTCGTATAGAGGCTTGTAATGTCAAGAGTAATCAGTAATATGTCTTCGTCCCAGGTAATATTTTGGATTTGACGAATAAAATCAGTAGTGTCCAGGATGAATGAACTTAAGTCCTTCACTATCAGGAATAAGAAGGAATCAACATAAATTGATGCTTTCTCCAGTAGGCTCCCTTTAGAGGACACAATTGGGCAGTCCGGAGGGTTGTCGATGCTTTTATGCACTTTAGGTAAGTGATAGGATGTTGGTAGGACAGGATAATCAACCCTCATGAATTGTAGTTCATTTTCCTCCAAAATTCCTTTCAACCTCCACTCTTGTAAGAGATCATAAAAGGCTATGACACTTCTGTTGTAATCCTCTCTGCTGATTTTGGCATAACTTTGCGTATCTCCCAGGAGACGAAGTGCTTCATTTCTATACAATTCTTTAGACATGACAACAACGTTACCACCCTTGTCGGACTGTTTGATCACCAATGTGGGATTGTTATAGCTAGGACAACATTTTCCATAGGAAAATAATATTTTGTTCTGCCAATAACTTTGTGGCCGCATGACAAATCTTCACAAAACTTTACAAAAACTTCCCCTTTTTGATTCAGCGGCTGTGTTGAAAGTTTCATGATGATCTCTCAAGTGGGGGCGAGAAAAAGGGGGCTCCCAAAGTGCATTTTCCCCATGTTATGTCTATGGGGTTTGTCATTTCTTGAACACAACTCCAGCTCGAACTGCTGAACAGAATTACACCAAATTTGGCCTAAAGCTAGATGTTGGTCCCAAAAGTGTTCTTTTTGTAATTTTGTGTAAATCCATTTAGTAGTTTCATAGATATTAAAGTTTTAAAAATATGGATATCTGGGGACGCGAGTCCTAACAGTGGACTCGGAGATCCTACTAAAACTTCATTGGCTGCCAGCACTTCAACCAGAAAGTGTTGGCAGCCATCTTGAGGCTCGGCTTGAAGCCGAGTCCCACATAAAGTGTAATGAATAATGAAAAGGGGGAGTGTAGGAATACCCTGACCAGGGCCGGACTGCCTACCGGGCGTTTTGGAATGCTGCCGAGCTGGGGGCTGATTTCGTTGATGGGGACCTGCGTGTGCTGAACGAAATTCGTTTTGCTTTGTTAATTTCGAAGCACACGCAGGTCTCCATCAACGAAATTAGCCCCCACTGCAGTGACATCAGCCCCCAGCTCGGCAGCATTCCAAAACGCCCGGTAGCCAGTCCGGCACTGACCCTGACCCCTCAGATATGTAGGGGGGTTAGACAGGGACCCCACTGGGGTTAAAAAGCTTTTTTTTAAAAATCTTGCCACCAATTAGTGGGTGATCCCACAAATCTGTGGCAATTTTTAAAAAAACATTACACACAGGCATGTAGCTTATTATAATAAAGGAGGGGGGCTTATGGGGCCCCCCTCCTAGGCTTTTGGAAAGTGCCTGGGGCTGCCACCTCCCTGGGGCACTAAACAATTGAAATGCCATTTGGCAGCCCGCAGCCTTGGAAACCGTTGCCTCCCTGGGGCAGTGAATAGAAATTTCCTCTGGGGGGGCCGCAAGGCTACCCTGCTGCCCTGGGAATTGCCTCCTCCCTGGGGCAGTAAATGTAAATTTCCTGCATGTGACCCACATGGCTCACCCGCTGTCTGGGGGAATGCCACCTCTCCGAGGCAGTATAGTATAGAATTTGCAGAGTGGTGGTGAAAGGGGGTGTGGCCTGTGACAACCTCTTAGCAATTCAGCTGTGTGGGACTTACTGGAGGTAACAGGAGGGGTAGTTGGCCCCCAAGGACCCACAAGAGCCAAGGGGACTACATCCCCCAACTAGTAGTGTGCCCGGGGCGCATTTGCAGAGTGGTGGAGAAAGGGGACATGGCCATCGGAAACCTCTCAACAATACTGCTGTGTGGGGCTTACTGGGGGTACCAGGAGGGTTTGTTAGCCCCCAAGTTCCCTCAGGAGTAAAGTGGACTTCATCCCCCAACCAGTAGTGCACCAGGAGCCACGTTTGCAGAGTGACATGCTAGTCTACCTGTGGCCAATCCAATTTTTGTACAGGCCCTTGTCAAAGTGGGCACAATCACAAAAATTGGAGGGATTTCCATAAGTGTACATTGATATACACGTTAATATTAATCTTTGGACCATAATTCTTTCAGCCAAGACTATGGAGTCCTCATTTCCATTGGGAACGTCAGCCAAAAGGTGACAGATTGTTCCATTTACTCAATAACACAATCACATTTTCTTCCTAGATGACTTTTGAGCAAAGGCTCACCTGAATGCCAAAATACCTAAATGGGATATATTAATTTATATGACATGGAAATTCGCTATTTGTATGCCCATCCCCAGAAGAGGATACATCACTGAGCTGTCCCAATTTTCTTGGAAACCAGATACAGTACCAAACTGTTCTATAGTCTCAAGCAGCTGTGGAAATACCACCTCAGGGTTTTTGCCATACATCTGGACATCATCTGCATAAAAGGAAACAATATGTTATCAATTTTTCAAAATGGTACCTGCCTCAGCATCGCAGTGTTCACACTATCAGCGTTAAAATGTTAACCAGTTACAGCACACTAGGCAACTGCACACACCAGTATAGCTGTCAGCTCTCCGAGGTCATTCAACCACTTCACTGCCTGCCAACAGGCAGGGAGTAAAGCAGCTGCAAGGTACGCTGAAGCCAGTGGAGACCCGCATGGCTTGCAGGAGGGGGCAGGCATGGGGGGGTCACACAGGGAAGGGTTGTCGCGATTGCGAGAGGGACTGCTCATAATTTAAAATAATAAATAACTTAGTTTGCTGCCAGGTCCGGTGTCTCTGCTCCTGCTCTCCTCGAGGAACAGGAAGCACAGCCAGGCCCCACTGACCAATCACAGTACCGCAATGCAGCGTTGTAATTGGTAGGCACCTAGGCTCCCCTGACTAATCACAATGCTGCAATGTAGCGTTGTCATTGGCTTTGAGCGTCCTGTTTCGACGCTCAACCAGGAAATGGGGGCCTGGGCATGTTCTCCACAAAGGCTGTAATGCAGCCTGCATGAAGAATAGGGAAAGTGCGCATGACTGGTTTGGGTGGCTGAGAGGGCAGACCAAACAGTCATTGCGCACTTAGGAGTAGGCAAACTACTCCTCCCCTGCCCTGCTCTGAGAGCAGCACAAACATAAAATGATGATAACTGAAAGTTATTATCATTTTATGTTTCTGCTTCTCGCACTGCTTGAAAGCAGTGGGACGACACTCCTCCGCCATAGCGGAGGAGCCACCACTGGTAGAAGCAGGCAGCCAGGCCACATGCGCACCTCACACTCTAGATTTTAACATGTGCTCACAGGTATTTACAGGAGGGTTCCACCTCACTCTCAAACAGTGAATCGGTGTCTTTGTGGCACAGGTGTGTACCACACAATGCCTGTGTGGGAAGTTTTCATCTGCAGTGTGGTGGAACTAGCAGACGATCTGTCCCTTGAAGCGGCCATCTTGGCTTTAATACTTGTGGATTAAAGCACTCCGCTCTGTACCTTACCAGCTTGAAGACGCCTAAAAGGTGCAGAATAATGGTAATCTGAAAAGATTATATCAACATTAAATTGTGTGCTTTCAAGTGTTTCTAGAGAAGAAAGAGAATGCGAAGAAAAGAAAGTAACCCACTCAGGCTGGCTTTGGTTTCCCGTCGAGATGCAGACAACATTCCAGCATATGCACAAGCCATACAGAGTATAACTATAACTAAGAAACTTGTGTACTCCTGTGCTTTTGGGGGTGTAATTCGGTCATCTAGCTTATACAACACACTGAGATCCAAACTGGAATCAAGAGGCTGTAATAGAAAAGGCTGAAAGGAATGGCAGAAAAGTGTTCCATGTCAGACAAGCACACATGGTGTACTCTGTAACAAGGGGACACATAGGCTTTCATTTTGAGTGGCCCGGCCGGGTATACATTATTTATCAGCCCCTGTCTATGCCAATATCCCATGGACTGGTCTATATCTGGGCAGATAAATAACTCCTATTAAAATTTTTCCCCACCCAAATAGGGAATAATCCGTGGATTTAGGTGCTTTAGCATCAAACGTTCTCATGTTCTCATATTCCATAGTTTTTCATCCATTACATTTTGGCAGGATTTATCTACTGAAACTTAACTCCTGGCATTGGAAAGCTCAAGTGAACTAATATCAACCCCTAAACAAACATTTGGGCAGTGATGGATTTTATCAGGTCACTCATAATGAGAGCCATAGTATTAGTTCTGAAAGTCTTGCTGAATTTCTTACAATTATTGATTTTGGTTTTTTTAAGAGAGCTCACCTGACCCTACATGGTATATCTTAAGTCAGTTCTCTTTACCCAATGCATACCTTAAATGCTGTGCAACACCATTCAAGCTACAGGCGCATGTAAATTGGTGACCATGTGTCACAGATTGTGCTTAATACTTACTAGCACTCTGCATTAAATTCTGAGACTGGCACAGCAAACTGTAGATTCTCCGTACCAGTTGATGAAGGAGAGTCCTAGTTTTATTAAAGGCAAAGAAGGTGGTTATCATGTATTCTGTTCTGCTGGTGTTCAAGTAGCAAAATCAAACTACACTACAGTTCCCACAATCCTGCGGCAGTAACAACAAAGAATTAATACAGCAAGCACTACAAAGAGAGGCAGTCCATAATCTATTTTCTCTTTTCTTTAGGATTAATGCCTATACTCCATGGAACAACTGAAACAGCAAAAATAGCAACAAAAAGTGAAAAACAACCATATAACTTATTTTTTTGAAGAATCTCCTTAAGGAACATGTCATCCATCAAAAAAGAATGCTTCCTTTTAAACAGGTTGCCTCCTCACGTACCAGCTTGTTGCTTGGTTAGTTTTGGATGTCACTAGGAATAACTAAAAGAATCTGTTACCAGCTAATATGAAGGTAGACAGAAATACCAGTGGTAGGATAATATTTGCCTCCTTTGTCTTTAATTAAATCAGGACTTTTCTTTAAGAACTTGCTAGAAGAATCTGCAATTTTATCACAAGACAGGACACTCTAGTATGCAAGATCCAAGCATATCCACAGCTGTCATTGCAACTTGCTGAATTGGTTGACAGTGAAAAATCTTAAATGTTGAAACCCTGGACCAATATGCTGATTTAGGGATGTCCTCTGATCTAGCACAGCCCAAAAGGCCTTTGAAGCCTTTGTCCCCAGGGCAGAATGAGCACCAAACATCATGTATCCACTCTTACCAAGGCCAGCACCCCTTTAATCCATGTATATAAAGTAGGTTAAATCACTGGAGTAAATGGATTATGCAGCGAATGACTAGTTGCAGAGTGGATGTTCTCATGTTCCTAGTCCCCTGCACATTCTGCTTAAGGTACCTTAAAACACACAATTTAAGATGTAAAGGGAATGTCAGGAACTCTACAGAGGTGGAAGCATTCTTAGCACACCTTGCGATATTAAAATGAACTCCTACTGGACACTGAAGAGATATCTAGAGATCTAACATGCTATACACTTCTAAAGGACACCAAGCAGAACAACATAACCATCTTGGCAGACAATAACTTGAAAGAAAGTTTCTTTCTTTCTTCATTGTTAGATCAGATAAGAAAATCCATCAAAAAATACAAAGTAGACACTTTTAACACCTATAGAGACTCATACAAGTATATTTAAAAGAAATCCTGAAAACACTTAATGCAAGTGTTTTTGCGATTTTAAGTGCATTTAAAACACTTAATACAAGTGTTTTTAAGTGCATTTTAAACAATTAATACTTAGGGCCTGTTGGACTTAGCCCTTTTTGCAGGGTCATCCCTAAACTTTTTGCCTTTCTCCTAGCCTTTTCCCTGACATGGTGTTGGTAGTTTTAGGACTCTTGGCACTTTAGCACTGCTGTCCAGTGTAAAGTGCGTGTGGTAAGATTGGTCTACACCTGTTTGGCCTATTTAATTTACCTGTCAGTCCCTTGTAAAGTGGTATCTCATATACCCAGGGCTGGTAAATTAAATGCTACTGGTGGGCTTGCAGCGCTGATTGCGCCACCCACCAAAGCAGCCTTTCAAACCTATCTCAGGCCTCTGCCAGTGCAGGGCATTATTGTTTCTGATTTTGTTTTCTCCTTAAAAGTATCATTTCTTTGAAATGTGTTCTCTTGTTGCACTATGAGTTGTGTATCTTGCCAAGGACAGAAACCAGAGAATCTGTAGGAGGTAACTGCCCTTGTGCAGACTGCTATTTCTGGGGTTGGCCTACAGTAGTAGCTGGCGGAGGTGACTGCCCCTGTGCTGTTTGCTATTTCTGGGGTTGGCCTACAGTGGTTACCTAATTGGCAAGGAGAAACTAGCTCTGGAGGGTAGGTTATCCCCTGAGTGCAGTTTTAGTTGTCTGGATTCACCATTAAGGATGTGGTCCAGTGGTGGCAGCAATATGGAGTCCAGTGTAGGAAGTCCCACTCCCAGAGCCCGGAAGATGGTACCTAGTTCCCAAGAAGAGAGTAACAGGTTGAGATTCAGGGGCAGTAAGAAACTGTCTCACCAATCTTGGGGAGAGTATGTGGATGAGTGTTGTGATGCACTGGAGGATTGGGTGATGGTTGGCACGGCAAATGATTTTGAAGGGCTGTTCAATCTGGTTGTCAGAGAGCACATGTTCAGTAATTGTTTTCCGGGGTTGTGCCAACACCTGTTGGAGTGTGAGTTCTCTGATCCCAGGGAGCTTGCACAGGAGGCAGACCTCTGGCTGTGTGTTAGAGGATCTGAAGAGGCATTTGGGAGTGATCCTAAAAGGATTGGCTCAGGTATCTTCCGGACCTGTGTGGTGGAAGAGGTTCAGAGTAGCCCAGTTAGTTCCCAGTGTAGTGGGAGGGGTGTAGGGGCTCACGTCCTGTCTCTGCGGAGAAGGAGTGAGTGTGGGACTGCGTGTTCCAAGGTGCCCGAAACCCAGTCTCAGGGCCTGGAGGGTTCCTTAAGGGAACATCAGGTTGGGGGACTAGGCTGTACTGGTAGGCCATTTGAGGGGGATCTCCTAGTGTCAGGAGAACATGAAGCGTCTGTAAGTGGAGCTCCAGTGATTCTGGTCTCTGGCAGTGCCGCTCCAGTTGGGAGGGTGCAGAAGTCCAGATTGAGGGGTGAGAGGGGGAAAGAGTCCCCAGTGGAAGAACCAGTGGGTCAGGGACCAGCCGGAAGGGCTGAGTCACCAATGAATGACCATGGTGACACCACTTCTGTCCTGGGGGATCTTCACGCACTGTCTGATGGACAGGGGTCGGGAGATCTGCGCCAGACAGACTGTCACACGACACATGAGTTATGTGTCACGCTCAGAGGGGGCATGCGTGCTCCCAAGGAAGTCCTGGTGCGCCAGGCGGGTGCTCAGCCGCAGGGTTCCGTCCCTGGGTTGGGAAGCCAGGTTCAGGTGCTGCCTGACCTGGAGGAAAGGACAACTGTAAGCAGTGTCCTGACCGAGGTAGCTTCTAGGGGTACCACTCCAGTTGGGAGGGTGCAGGACTCTGGAAGGGTGTGCAGAGGGAGGGAGTCCTCGCCTCTGACCTCGGTGCAACTGAGGGTTTAGATCCCAGGTTGTTGGATCAGTTGCAGGGTCAAGGCCCTGAACTGGTGGGTGAGTTGTGTTCTGAGGTTGCCTCTCATAGGAGGAGAGTGCGGAACCCCAGAAGAAGAGGTAGGGGTAGGAGAGCCTGGCCCGTGACTTCTGGTCAGCCTGAGGGTGCGGACCCTAGGTTGGAGGATCAGTGGCAGTTTGGAACTGCACTGATGAGAGGAAGAGTGGAGAATGGTTACTATGTGCCAGGGGTTACTGCCCCCCACTCTGTGGATTGGCAAGGACCGGAGGTATCTGGATGGCATAGGGCCTGGTCCTGGCCGAGGACAACTAGGGAGTACCAGTGGGGTAGTCTAGTTGGTCCTGAGAGCTTTGACAGAGGGAACCACATGGGTTCAGAGTGGCGTAGAACCGGAAAGTGTCCCTGCAGTTGCGGGCCCGCGTCCGTGTTCTATCGCCCAAAGCAGGGAAGCCCATCAAGGTGGTGATTGGTCTAACCTGCGTCTTGGCTGGAAGGGGGTTGTGTTGGACTTGGCCTTTTTTGCAGGGTCATCCCTAAACTTTTTTGCCTTTCTCCTAGCCTTTTCTCTGACATGGTGTTGGTGGTTTTAGGACTCTGGGCACTTTAGCACTGCTGTCCAGTGTAAAGTGCATGTGCTCTCTGTGTTAAATATGGTAAGATTGGTCTACACCTGTTTGGCCTATTTAATTTACCTGTCAGTCCCTTGTAAAGTGGTATCTCATATACCCAGGGCTGGTAACTTAACTTAAATGCTACTGGTGTGCTTGCAGCGTTGATTACGCCACCCACCAAAGTAGCCTTTCAAACCTATCTCAGGCCTCTGCCAGTGCAGGGCCTGTGCGCGCAGTGTTACTGCCACTGTGACGTGGCACCTAAAGTGTGTGCCATGTCTGTGACCCCCCTTTTACTGCATGTCAGTCACCCCTAAGGTAGGCCCTAGCTAGCCCTATGGGCAGGGTGCATTGTAGGTAAAAGATAGGACATGTACCTTAAGTGTGGGACATGTCCTGGTAGTGACAAACAGCCATTTTGGTTTCTCACTACTGTGGGGCTGACCTCCCTTAGGAATGCATTGGGGATTCCCTGATAAGTGTTTCAGTGGTAATTCCTGATATGAGAGGAGCAGCGTGGTCAAGTTTTTGGAATGGTAATAATAAATGCCGAGCAATGGTGTGCGCAGATTTCTTATAACTATTTTAGAAATGCCACTTCTAGAAGTGGGCATTTCTGTGTGCTATGTGTCTGCCTGCCTGATGTGAATTGCATGTCTGGCTTTTGAGTGACAGGGGCTGGTGAGGTGTGTGTGGCTCCAGGAGGGGCAGGGTGAGTCAGCACTAGGCTGAATGGGACACCTACATTTGGAGTAGTGGGAGGAGTAGTCCCCTGTCCCTGAATAGGATTGTGCCTGCCCTGTACAATGCTGGCTCCGCCCCCTGTGGTGTGTCTGATCACCGAACCCCCACCTGACAAAGCGGAAGAGGAGCCTGGTAAACAGAGTGCTACAATGCCCCCTTGAACCAGTTTTTGCTGGTTTCCCCGTAGCCCTGGACTGCAGACAAAGGAGAATATGAGTATAAATGTAGGGGCTGTGACCCCATGAGTTTGTGCTGTTCCTGAACTTGCTGGGGCTTGCTGCTGCTGGGAGCCCAGGAGGAACCGCCACAAGGGATTGCCTCCCTGCTGGAGGGCCCTGTGTGCTGGCCTCCCTGGACCCAGCTATGCCCCTTGAACCTTAAGGACTTTTAGCACCTCGTGAGCGCTATCTTTTACTGCCCAAAAGAAGAGGAGCACGTGTGACTTGCAGCACTGAGCTGCGACTTGTTTGGAGGGAATCCCGACATGGGGATCCCCCCATTGATGCCAGGAGAGTGGGTGCCCACCCCGCATTGTGCACAACCGAGCTGGAGCCTACTACGCTTTAAGAATATTTAAACAGCGGGTGCCCAGCTTCTGTGATCATTTTTGAGGCGGGTGCCCACCCCGCATTGGAGTTTTATTTAACGGGAGCCCACCCCGCAAACTGCCGCCGCCGAGAAGGAGCCGCCGCCAAGAGGAGCAGCGATCCGGAAGCCAGGCGCCTGCTGCCTGACTCGGGGCGGGGCCAATATTGTAGGTGCCTGGTTCCTGAGCGGACCCGCAGGAGAGCGGGCCGCTCCAATGTGGGGTGCATTGTTTTTAGGGCCCCTGTGGGGGTCCAAAGGGCACAGTGGTGCCCGTGCCTCTTTGGTTATTGTCACAGCTACCCCGCCTGACAGTGGGCAGCTGCAACATTTGGGAGCACATTGGTTGTAGGGGCCCGGTGGGGGTCCAGAGAGCACAGAGTTGCCAGTGACCCTTTTTAATTGGTGCCCACAGCGATCTTCATGGCTGTACCACAATTAGCGGCAGCTGTCACGTTTAGGCCAGCGCGATTGCGCACTTTTGGATTCTGCTGCATTGGCAGCACGCCCTGACATTATGGACATAGGGCATTTGAGCCCTCTGAGAAGGCCAGTTGGCCAAGGGGGCAATGTTAGGTTGATAGGGCGCCAGGCCCTAATATGATTTATGTGGTGCCTAGGAAACATGATTTATGCACCGGGATTTATGCCTCTGATGTTTATGTTTAGGAGGTTATTCCCTAATCTGAGGTTTAGGCTTATGAGGTTATTGCCTAATGTGATTTCTGCTTATGAGGTTAATGCATACTGTGTTTATGCTTGTGAGGTTATTGCATAATGTGTTTATGCTGGTGAGGATATTATTGCCTAATGTGTTTAGGCTTATGAGGTTGGCGCAGAATGTGTTTTACGCCTGATGTGATACTGATTGCATAATATGATTTATGTTGCAGGATATAATGCTGAGTACAGTGTTTTGCCAGTAGTTACTGGTTGTGTTCTACATTTACTATTTGTGCTTTGTGATTGTTCTGACAGTGGCCCAATTGGCCCTGTCATGTGTATATAATCCCCTGTAAATATTGCCTAGTGCCAGTTGGCACATGGTATATTGTGTGATTACTATTCTAATGTGTTTATGATAATACAAAGGCTATTTTTATATATAACCTTGTGTGGAATTTCTTTTGTGGTGTGCCTAGTGTGTTGCTGCTGTGTGTGTGTTGCGCAAACGCTTTACACATTGCATCTGGGATAAGCCTGACTGCTCATGCCAAGCTACCAAGGGGGTGAGCAGGGGTTATCTTCAACGTGTGTAACTCTCTTGCCCTGACTAGAGTGGTGGTTTCTGCCTGGCTTAGGCGCAAGCCCCAGCCAACCAGAAATCCCATTTCTAACAGGGCCCGATTCTGATCTTGTTCGGAAAGCATTCTGAATGCTTGCCGGATGACTCACATCGGGGGAGTCCGACCGAGCGAGTACGAAGCAACCGGATGCTTCCGGATACGATTTGGTCGGGCTCCCATTTACTTTAATGGGAGCCTGTGTTCTGAACGAGAACACAGGTGCCCATTGAAAAAAGAGGTGGTTGGGGAAAATCGTGCACCTTGTGGAGGCCACCCCATGGTGCCTGCCACACTGTGCATGGTTGGAAAGGGGGGGTCCCTTGGGTACCCCCGCAGGACCGATTCGGAAGGCCCCGGGTGAAGGGGTCCTGCTACGGGCCCCCAAAGACAGATTCTGGCAGTCGATTTGTTCCAGAGTAACTGATTAGGAACGGCTGTCCGAATCGGTCATCCTACTCCCTCGTTTGGAATCCAAGTCCATAGAGCTGTACGATTCCACTCCGGAAGGACGCGACCTGTCCGAATGCTTTTCAGAACCGATTCAGAGAGTCTACCAGTTTCCAGGCATCATACTTGGCCATTCGGAAGTGTGTCCGATTCGGTCAGAAACAAGGGCTCTGGATCAGATTCAGCAAACCAGAATCCTATTAGGAGCCCTTTTGAGCAACATCGGAATTGAACCCTTAATATAGATTGCAAATATCCGACTTTCCTAATGTTTTAGATCGTTTCACCACTCCGAATGCAGAAACTTAGTGCCTGATTACGATGGCGGAAGGACTTCAGTCCGTCCGCCAATGTCTCCTATTTGGGACCGCCTGCCAACAAGGCGGCAGTCCCACAATAGGAATTAGGATGCATTACCCACCTTTAACATTGCGGCGGGTGCTGCTGGCTGCAGCACCCGCCACAATGTTAAAAAGGAATGTTTTACATATCTCTGTACTACGCGACAGGCACCATGTGATGCCTGCTACTTGGTACAGGGATAGGTAGGGGGCACCATAGGTGCCCCCTAACACCCAAAAGAATGTGCCAGGGTGGAAGGTAGGCCTGCTATGGCCCCCAATGTCCATCCCTACCAGCCTTTTCAAGGCGGTTGAACCCGCATGGAAAGGCTGGTGGGGAGGGACATCCTAATCCCTACGGTGGCGCCTGGTAGGCACCGCCACCATTTTATGGATTGTTAGGCCCTCCGCCGCACTGGCTGGCTCAAGGAGCCCCTCGGATGCGTGGTGGTTGGGGTTTCCGACTGCCACGGAACCGCCTGCCATCCAAATGTGGCGGGCGGGGAAAGGCCTTCCGATGTCGGTGAGACCGCCACTGACAGCCTGTCGGTGGCGGTCTCGCCATCATCATAATGACCCCCTTAAAAACAGAGAACATACTATACATTCTTAAGTGGGTTTTACATATTCTGAGCACATTTATCCCATCTGATATGTCTGTGATCCGACATAGGTGAGCCACCCATTTAGCCCTAGGTCGGGAGTAAAGGGCACAAAAAAACAATAGATGCTCCTAAGATTCTTCTGCCATGAGGCATGAAGGACATAAGTTATATTTGATGGCAGATGAAGACCAAGTAAATGCAAATTGTCTAGTGGTAGAACACCATATCTAAACTTCAAATACAAAGATCTTAAAAGAGGTGGGTTAATATGATTTACAAATCTCCATACTTAAAAGCAATTTTATGTGCAAAATTGCTTAAGATAAAGTGCCTAGTGCTACAGAAGATTCCCTCATTTCCTTAAATGATTCTCAATACCTGGCCTTTACTCTGGTGACTGCGGTCGAGCAAACAGAAGATGGATTATACCAGCAGTATCTCATGCCAAGTTCTAATAGGATCTTCTTAATGTAACTTATCTAAGGGATCTTTGATGCTTAAGGTCAGGTGATTATATCATGGAGCGCATCCCTAAATGGTCTTAACTCGTAGACACACCCAATAAGAATCCGGTATGTGATATTTGGTGAGATCTATAATGGGATTCAATGCAAGGTCTGATATTAGAGGGGGAGAGGAGTATTCTGGACGAGGTTCATTAAATACCTTACAGATAAATGCATTCTCTCCAGTTCCAAAGTTTTGTAATATTGCACATGCCCCAAAGAGAGTTTGCCACCCTCTCCTGGCTGAAACATCTGTAAAACGAAATTAACATCCCATAATGTAGATTATCTGGGTTTAGGAGGATTTGCATGTCCGATTCCCTTTAATAGTCTACAAACTGAAGCTTGTTCTGCAACTGGCTTTCAATCAACCTTCTAACGTCTCACCCATAACGCTGACCTGTACTCATTAATAGTCCTATAGGACTTCTGACCAGCCACCAAGGATGCTAAGAAATTAACTACACCACGGCATATGACAAAACGGGATTAATACCCCATTCCCAGGCTGAATTATAGGCTCCAACTGAGATCTGTGCCCTGGAGGCCCATATACCGCAAGATACAGACTTCAAAAGTCCTGGCATGTTGGTAAGTAACCTGAAAGGCTTACTCCTTTCAGTCCAGCATTTGAACTGCCTAAAAGCACACAGCCTTTTGGGCACACCTAGAAACTACCTCCAGGTCAAGAGGTCCACCTGCAGTCTTAGCCTGTTCAGCAAAGCACAATATTCTTGTCAGTGGACCCAAAGTTCCCAACATCTTGCATGGCATGATGCCCAGGTTCTATCCACACCCCTTCTGAGATCCTTACCCTCTGCGTAAAAACATGGTGAAAGCAACTTCATCAGCAATAATTGGCGTGGGGCACCCTGCCCTCATCTTAGTCCTAGCGTCTCTATCAATAGGATTTCTGATCCCTAATTTTATATAGTCATCCACCAATGGTGGATGAAACCACTCATAGGAATTCAGTTGTTGCAACAAATTCGAGCTAAACATAAGTTTGTCGTCCACTTCCAAAATCACTGTCTGTGACTTTTGAATTGATTTTACATTTTTGGATGTATTAGAGGCATCACCATTGGTATAAAATCAATCATTATCATATGTCACCAGAATATAGATCATTCAAATCATCAAATGCTCTTTCGTTTGGACCACCAAATGCACCCATAATTGGATCCCTTCATAGGGACTTTAAGTCATTTTTGCATTGCAGAATTGAACAGCGACATGCCACACTATGCATTTTATTACATTTTGCATCTTTTAGTTCCATAGCAGGTTGTGGGTTTATAGGGGAATAGGGTGGGAAGTAATTTATTTATAATAATTGAATGATTATTTTGTATTTAATTATATTTATTTAATTGATATTTAATAGTGTTAATTGTGCTTTTAATTTTTTTGTGGTACATTTTATGTGTGGGTTGTGGGGTTTATAGGGGTAAAAGGTGGGAAGTAATTTATTTTTAATTAATGAATAAATAGTTGTTAATTAATATTAATTAATTGAAAATTAACTATGCTAATTGTGTCATTTATTTAAGTGCGGGTTGTGGGGCTAATAGGGGTAAAAAGTTGTTAATTAATATTTTTTAATTAATTGATAATTCATTATGGTAATTGTGTAATTCTTTTTTTAGGTGTGGGTTGTGGGGTTAATAGGGACAATAGGGGCAAAGGATGGGAAGTAATTTATTTTTAATTAATTAATAATTAATATTAATTCATTGATAATTAATTATGTTAATTGCTTAATTACATTTTTTGGGTTTATAGGGGTAAAGGTGGAGAGTAAATTAATTTTACTTAATTTATAATTAGTTGTTAAATAAAATTAAAATTAATTTTAATTGTGTAATTAATGTTTTTAAAGTTCAATTTTAGGTGTGGGTTGTGGGGATTATAGGGGTAAAGGGTTTTAATAAATTATGAATTGGTTTTTAATTAATAATATTTGTTTAATAGATAATTAATAATGTTAATTGTGCCCCCAAATTTTTTTTTAAGTTTGAGATGTGGGTGCTGAGTTTTGTAGGAGTATGGGATTGGAAGTAAATCAGTTTTAAGCAATTAATAATTAAAAAAAATATATATATTATTCTTAATTTAATAATTAATTGTGTTGTGTGCTTTGTGGGGGTATGTTGTTGGAAGTACATTAATTATAATGAATTAATAATGAAGATTTAATTAATGAAAACTAATTTGTTGATGAATATTTATAATAATAGTATACATAATTTTTTAGGTGCAGGTTGTGATTTTGTGGTGTTATAGGGTGGGAAGTAACTAAACTAAATTTATATAATAATTAATGTTTTTGTTAATAAATAATTCCTAAATAAAAATATTTATTTGTATGAAAATAATTTTTGTATTTGATTTATAATAATATTTGTAGGAATTTCTGATATGTATTTAACATTATAATATGTTTTTATTTTTTAAATTTTTAAATATATATATATTTTTTTAAACATAGTTATATATTTTTTATTTACTCTGTTTTTAAAATATTTATATTTTGTTGAAGATATTTTGTTTGTTTTTAATGTTGAACTGACTGGAGTGGGAAGTTTTACCCCTCTGCAATCCAACACTTACCATACTGTTGTACTGACTGGAGTGGGAATAGTAAATTGCACCCCTCCGCAATCCAACACTTTCCCTACTGATGTACTGACTGGAGTGGGAATAGTAAATTGTACCTTTTTGCAATGCAACACTTTCCCTACTGTTGTACTGACTGGAGTGGAAATAGTACATTTTACCCCTCGGCAATCCAACCCTTTCCCTACTGTTGAACTGACTGGTGTAAGCATAGTAAATTTTACCCCTCCGCAATCCAACGCTTTCCCTACAGTTGCACTGACTGGAGTGGTAATAGTACATTTTACCCCTCCACAATCTAACGCTTTCCCTACAATTGCACTGAATGGAGTTGGAATAATACATTTTACCCCTCCCTAAACCAGCGCTTTCCTCACTGTTGCACTGACTGTAGGGGGAATAGTAGTTTTACCCCTCCGCAATCCAGCGGTTTCCTTACTGTTGCACTGACTGGAGTGGGAAAAGTACATTTTACCCCTCTGCAATCCAACACTTTCCCTACTGTTGCACTGGCTGGAGTGCGAATTGCTTTTGTTAATTATAAATTTGATTGTTGTGTTAAGTGTAAATTGTAGTATTTTGTAATGTTATATTTTATGTAATTTTATATTTGTTGTAGTTAGAATAGTAAATCTTATTTTTTTTATGTTGCAAAACATTTTGATAGTGCTGTGTTGTTTTAGGTGGGAGTAATTATGTTCATATTTATTTAGTAGAAAAATGTTTTCTTTTTAATGTGATGGGAAATGTATATATATTTATTTTAAAGTGTAATAATTTATTTTAGGTTGCAATTTATATAATTATGTATTTTCGTTATTAAAATAATAATATTATAAAAATGTGGAATATTTTTTGTTTGCCACTTATTTTTAATTAAATTGTAATATGTGTGCTGTTTAATTGTTATTTTAAATTAGATTGATTACCTTGTTTAATATTTTATGTTTTTGGTATATTTAAATATGTTTACATATATTTTTGATAATATTATGCTATTTAAGATTTTTTAAATTATATTATTTAATAAAATATTAGTTTCTATTTTTTATATATGTATACTTATATATATATATATGTGTGTTTATTTGTTGTATTTGTATAAATATACATTTAATTATATAATTTTTTATAAATTGAAGTTAGTACTTAATTTATGTTCATTTTAATATTTTAAATTAAATATATTTTAAATTCGATATTTAATACAACTATATTATTGTAAACTATTTATTTTTTTCGATATTTAGGGAGTCGATATTTTTGCATTCTATATTTTTACCTCAATATTTTTTACATCTATATTTTTTGGGTCGATATTCTGTCAGTGAACCTTCGGATAGTATGAATACTAGAAAGCAGGACATCTCTGCAGAAGCTGTACAATGTATTCGTTGCACATTGGAACCCTGTTGTAATTAAATCAGACTTTATAGTAGACACATGATCACTGAGACCCCAGGTCTCGAACACTTGATTCTCAGTGTGAAGGTCTCCAAAGACAAATACTACAACTTTACCTGACTTGAGAGGAAGCTGGAGCCTGAATTACCAGAAACCTTCAAATGGGGGAGCGCTGACAACAGAATCCCTCAACGAAACAATGTTTCAGCTTATAAATCATTTGCTGTCGAACGTGTGTCCATTTTTCAAGTTCCAGTTGCCATATTCTAATATTGGGGGCCGTTGTGGCTTTCCACTTCATTGTGATGATACATTTTGCTAGTAGTAGAGCAAGGTATGGGAAGCAGGAGGTAGCCCTCCTAGTGGCAGGCTCGGGGGGGGCAGTTGCAGTAGGCAGCTCGGGGCCATCGTAAGGCAACACATATATTAGGGCTCCCTGTTTAGTACAACTATCAATTTCTTACCCATTCCCAGCTCGTTTAAGCTCTCATAATTCCACAAAATACTGAATAATATGTTGAACATTCAGAAGCGGTAAAAGAATAAAGATTAATGGTATGCATTGTCATTGTATGTCATTAGAGAACTCTCAAGCTAACTGACCTCTGCTGGCATTCGTAGCAATTAGCCGTATATAGAATTGGGTGGGAAAGGGAAATTCTCATTTGGAAGATTATCTGCCAATGGGAAATTCTACAGCAAAATTACTTCCACCATAAATCTCCTGTGGCAGGGGTTATTCTGTAGCTGGATTTACCAATTTCAGAGACAGGGCATATCTTTAGGGAGTGTGCCTGGGGTGGGAGCGCCCCCTGGAAAAAATAACAGTAGTCAAGTCTAGGCCTTCGAATCAGGTGTGGCAGTGTCTTTTTCAGGTCTCAGAAGATCACCATTGCTAGCCAGGGGCTTAACTCAGGCACCTACTGCGCAGGAGCCCCCCTACCTTTCAGGGACCCGCAACCCTTCTGGGGGACCCATTCTGCCCAAGGCCAGTGAATATCTGTAAGATATGAGAGACTCAGAGGCCCCCCTTGAACACTGTTGCTAGTAGCAATCACATGTTCCCCTGGACCCTTGAGATGAAGTATTCCTTCACCACAACACATGGGCTGGGCAAATAGAACTAACAATTATGACACATTGGGACTACATAACACGTTAACTAGCCAACTCTTTTCAAGCTATGTTTCTTGTGCAATCTATACAGCGATAAATTGTTTTTCTCATATATATTTTTTGATCTGCTACTTAAAGGTAGGCTCCCTGACACAAATTGTTTGAATATGTTTTTTTATGGATGTGTAAGGTGGGAGGATGATAAATACCAGTGGTTCTCTTTGCTCATCAGCTGGTTTTGTGAATGGGAAGAGAAGTGGAAAGACCAGGACAGAATACAGCTATCTACCACTCCCACATCACATTCTTTTGTTTGCCTTCAAATCTGGCTTCAACTGGACCACGCAGACGCATGATACTTTTCAGTGTGCAGGACCTCTGATCTGAATGTTCTCTCTAAAGCATTCTGTTGCTTTTTGGAGTTAGCAGAACGCTTTGTCAAATACTTAACATAAAGTCAGTATGTTCACTTTAAAGTGCAAACAGATAAGCACAGGCAGGCACAAGTTATGTCTGCACACACTATGGGGCTCATTACGATAGCGGGAGGACCGCCACCGTCAGCCTGTCGGTGGTGGTCCCCCACCAATGGTAAGGGCCGATCAGACCGCCACATTAGGATGGCGTTTGAATCGGTGGTGGTCGGAAAATCTGACCACCACGGTTCCGACAGTCAGATTGCATCTGACCGCCAGACGGACGGCCTGCATAGCCCAGATGGGTGGCAGTGCTTGTTAGGCACTGCCGGTCAGAATAAGATGTCAATCCACGCCAGCCTTTCCATGGCGGTTCAACCGCCATGAGAAGGCTGGTGGGGATGGACATTGGGGGCCCGTAGCTGGCCCCCCTGCCCCCCGGGACCTTTCCTTTGGGTTTTGGGGGGCACCTATGGTGCCCCCTACATATCCCTTTACCAAGTGACATGCACCGCATGGTGCCTGTCATGTAGTACAGGGATGTGTACAACAACTCTTTTTATCATTGCGGCAGGTGCTGCAGCCAGCAGCACCCGCCTCAATGTTAAAGGTGGGTGATGCGACCCCCACGGTGGCGGTCGCATCCTAATTCCTATTGTGGGACTGCCGCACATTTGGCAGGCGGTCCCAGATAGGAGACGATGGTGGACAGACTGAAGTCCATCCGTCATCATAATGAGGCCCTAAATGCACAAATACATGCATATTAAAGCCAGCCCTGTTGACTTTACCAATGATTGGACAAAAAGTAGCAAAAAACGACTGTGTTCTATTGAGAATGCATTAAAGAGATGCAGAATTCAATAGGGCAAACACTCTGATAAGAAAGTGACTCTTCAAATGTAAAATGGTCCCTAATGGAAGCGCTTCCTTGGAGGCGGAATTATACCACGTGAGAGAAATACTCCTCTAGGGTGAGCCAAAGCCTGCTTCATGTCTATTTAAAAAAAAATTCATAATAGGTATGCAGACAGTTGCTCTGTCAAACCATACCTAAAAATGACATTGAAAACAGACATTTTTGAGCAGCAGGCGCAGTATCCCAGCAAGCTATCATACTGGCCTTGTAACCTGTGACAGGCAGGTCATACATACATCACTGCATCACTCAACCTTCCGAGGTATCTCACTGGGTCTGAAGCTTGCACACTGGTAGAGATATCACATGAAATGCAATCTACTCCATCTATAGTTATTGCTTCCTCACTTGCTGTACCTGTAGTTGGGTACACTGCAGTGAGTGTGATGAGATTCAGAGCCACATCCCCAAATCACTAGGCAGAAACCCATCCTATGGTGGATTTACCACGTTTTAGCATATTTGATCAACTCTGCTGGAAGAATTTACAATAAAACACACAGGGACATATTTACAAGGAGAGAACACCACCAGAGCATCAATGTTTCTGATGTTTTGGTGGTGTAAACTTCTTCACCTTATATACAAGGTGGCGTTAAGCCACATAACATGGCTTCATGCCACCTTGTAAATAATGCCCCTATTCATACAGCACTTAGCGTGCAGGGTGTTGCAGTGGGCGTTCAGCTGCAACACTAGTTGCTTTTTGACGCTGCCCCATGTTTACAAGGTCTGGGGCAGCTCCAAAAATACTGCCAGGGAATACCTGGTCTTAAGCAGGCGATTCGAGGAAAATGTTTTATTTCTCCTCCTATTTTGCTCTTTCCATGTGCGCTGCATTCTGCAGTACACATAGATAGAGCAAATCTCTTGTAAAAATTGTTTTTGTGCAGGAAGGCATCCCTTCCTGCAAATAAACAATTGCCCTTGCAGCGCAGGCACCCTAACAAAATGGATCTAAGCTGCCTGCGCTGGCGCTGGGCAGCTTTTTGAGCACCAGCGCTAGGGTAACGCAGGGGTGTGCCGCATTCTTGTAAATATCGCGCATCCCTGCATTTTGAAACTGTCAGAGCATGGCGTTACCAATTTTGGGCTAACACCGTGCTTTGCCAGTTTCTTGTAAATATGCCCCACAATTTGCTGAGACGGCAGTGCTGTAAGAAAATGCATGTTGAGGCATGGTGTGCGGTGTGTCTTATGATTTTGGATAACTATAAAAAGGTATTGCCCTGACAGAAGAGAATCACAGAGAAATAACAAATTGCATCATCATTCACTTGGAGTTTTGAAGAGAGCCGCACAGGGTTCTTTGCTTACATTTTTTTTCAGCTCACAACAGTCTCACTCTGCAGCAATGGCTTTGACCACATACCTACTTAAATTTGACCAAAAATGGTTGCACAGGTGCAACCCCCCACTCATCGTGCCAGCTTCAGCCAGTTTGACAGAGGTGCAGTCAGAGAAATCCATAAAGATCACGAGGGAGCATCATGTCATGAGTGAGGACTGGTGCACCCGAACTGGGCCATGGGAAATTTAAAGAGATATACTGGCACGTGCATCAAAAATGCCATTTGCGATTCCTTATTAGCGAAAAATAAGGATTTGCTAATAAGGAATCGCAAAGCCTATGCATGTAGGAATCGCTAAAAGAATAGCGATTCCTACAAATTCCTTAATTGCGAGTCGCAAATTGCGAGTCGCAATTAAGGAATGGCTTCCCATTCATTCCTATGGGCCTACAGGCCCATAGGAATGAATGGAATTGCATGCGCAATTTGCGAGAACCCATTAGGTACTCGCAATTTGCGCATGCAGTTTCAGGGTGCAAGGGTGTCAAAAAGACACCCTGTTGCACCCCTGAAATTGTAATGCGAACCCATGTTGCATACACACATGCCCCAAGGGCATGTGTGTGTGTAACATGTGACTTTGAAAAATGCACTTTAGTGCATTTTTCTAAGTGTCCGCTAATTACTATCAGGTATAATTTTCCGGTAATTAGCGGACCCTAATAGCGAAATCGCTATTTTAAATGGCATCATGCATTGCATTCAAGGCATCGCAATTTGCGATTCCTTAAATGCAATCGCAATTTGCGATTTTTGCATTTGGGATGATGCATCCCAAATGCAAAAATTCCGGTTGCAAAGGGGCAGATTCTGAGAATCTGCCTGTTTGCGACCGTTTTTTTCCTTGATGCATGTGGGCCATAGTAGGAGCATAACAGTTAGCTGGTCTTGCCCTGGTGGAAGACTGCCTGGGTGTTCTGAGCTAAGCAGAAAGCGGTGGACTAACGTAAAATAATGAAACCCCTTCAGACAGTTTGCCCACTGTAAACCTACCTGCTTTATCCCAGTGCCTGAGGTTTTTTATACGTTAGTAACCTATTGTCTTTTGAAGGCCTCTAAGGGGTAATGGATGTGCATATAGAGGGGTTTATTTACTAGTTTTTGGCATAGGGCAGAGCCGCAAACCTTCTTGCAGCGCTACCGTGCATCAAAATGAAAGGCCAGGAATGGGCACTATGGCAATTCCTGTCCTTTCCCTTGTGCTGGTGCACAATTTGGTGCCTAGCGCCAATGCATGAAACCTTGCACCATGGTGCAAGGGTGTCTGCGTTGTTGGCAGGATCATTTTTGTGCAGGAGGGCCACCTACCTGCACAAGAACAATCCAGGGAGGCTTTTTCCTCTTTCTATGTGTGCTGCAGAATGCAGCACACGTAGAAAGAGGAGAAAACGAGGAGAAATAAAGATATATCTCCTCATTACGCCTCCCCAGGGGAGGCGTATCATTTTGACACATTCCCATGTTTGCAGATACTTGTAAATCTGAGAATGAGTCAAAACGCATGGGTGTTGCGTGGGGAAACCCACCGCAACACCCATGGAACGCCCTCCTGACACAGTGTATGGCAACGCAGCGACTTACGCTGCGTTGCCTTACACCATATCTAGGAGGCCATGAAAAGCCATGCAAAGTGGATTTGTGTGGCCTCGTAGATGTGGGTCTGCACCCGGCGCTGCAAGAGCATCAAAAAAGTGACTCACTGGCAGAGCAAGGGGCTTGTAAGTAAGCCCTTGGGTGTCTTTCTGTGTTTTCTGATTTGCCACCATTCGCCGAACTCTAAATCAGTCCCCATCAATATCTACTTGAATTACCTCAAAATGGACACTCATGTCTAAACAATATGATGACACCTCTTGCTTGGGCAGAGTAAGTCGTTAACAACTTTTAACCCCTCTATTTCTTGCGCATCCCTTCTCCTTTTATCAGTGTGATGTGGGTTTCATGCAGGATGGCAATCTTTATGCCCTTTGTTGTGGGATAAATGGGTGTATATTGCCCTTTTGCTAGCAGTTTTCATGTCCTTTATATTCCATGTCAGTACAGAGTATTTTCCATTTCTGGCCATACATTTCATGTTGTGTACAGGTAACTTATAAATGGGTCCGCATCAAACAGTCCCATTCTGCATGTTCAGAGGTTCTTTCTGCTCCCTATTTGTTCATGTTTAGTATCAGCAACAGCCATTTAAAAAAACTCACTACAACCTCGAAACAACTTCTCTTCCTGGACTGAAGTGTAGAACCAAACACATCGTCCCTCTGTCCACGTTATACTTATAGGGCCTCATTTACAACTTGTTAGTGCAGGGCAGTGCTGCAAGGCTTCCTATTAAGCTACCTGGCGTCAAAAGGAAAGGGCAGAAATGTGCTGTATTAATGAAATACAGCACATTCCTGTCCTTTCTGCCTGCGTAGGAGCACAATTTGGTGCCTAGCGCCAATGCAGGCACCCTTGCACCATGGTGCAAAGGTGTCTGCGTTGTTGACACAATTGTTTTTGTGCAGGAAGGGACACCTTCAATGGAAGTGCTTTCCTCTTTCTATGTGTGTTGCAGAATGTGAAGCACACATAGAAAGAGGAAAAAACAAGGAGAAATAAAGTTATTTCTCTTCGATACGCCTCCCCTGAGGAGATGCACAGTTTCGATGCATTGCCAGGTTTACAGATCTTTGTAAATCTGGGAATGTGCCAAAACCCATTGGTGTTGCATGGGAAAACCCACCGCAACACCCATAGAACGCCTGCTTGACGTAAAGTAAAGGAACGCAGCACTTTGTGCTGCCTTGCCTTATTCCATATCTATGAGGCCATGCAAAGCCACGCAGGGTATGATTGAGAGGCTGCACCACCTGAGCATCATAAAAAGTGATGCTCTGACAGCGCAGGCCTCTTGTAAATGAGGCCCATAGTCAATTGTCTCAAAATGGTCAGTGTTGGTGCTAAGGGAGTGGATGGCAATCAAATGCTATGGATTCCTCACTCACCTGCCACCCGCCACCCTCCTTAGTACTGCCATTACTTACCTGCAATAGCTTTACTCTGAGTCCTTCTCTCAACGTGATGACTCACTCAGTGAGGCCCCTATGCCTCCAATCACACACCTTCCCAACTCATAAAATGACCTCCCCCTCCATACCTCCTGTTCCATACCAAAGCCCAAAGCACCACACAATTGGACTGCCCCAAAAAGGGTGGGAGGGAGGGCCTGAGTCTTTATGGCGAGAGAAGGACTCTGAGGAATGCTATTACCGGTAAGTAATCGCAGCATTACTCCATCGTCCCTGTCGCTGTGATGACTCACACAGTGAGATGTACCAAAGTCAAAAAGCGGCCAGGACAACCACACAGAAAAATGCAACACAAGGTCAAGCCACAGGCAAAACCAAGGACAAGACAGAAGCCAGCACCATGGAACCCCACAAACCGCACCAGCCGGACATCAAACCCCCCAAGATGGATAGCCAAAGAGAGAAACAAGCAACTGTAAAAGGCAAACCAACACAGCGACACCCAGAAGAAGAAGAAAACAAAAAAGAGGGAGGCCTGACAGCACAAAGCCTGGACCCCACCTGTTAAAACTGGGGGTCTCTAGTAGGCAGAGGTAGGTACCTTTGACCAAATAGGGACCCTTGCTTCTAGTCAGGGTAAGGGGGATACACACTTTAGATAACCCCTGCTCACCCCCTTGGTAGCTTGGCACGAGCAGACAGGCTTATCCCAAAGGCAATGTGTAAAGTATTTGTACCAACACTCACAGTAACACAGTGAAAATCCACAATCCACAGTCCACAAATGGACACCACACCAGTTTAGAAAAATAAAGTATCTTTATCTAAACTACACAAGACCAAAACGACAAAAATCCAACATACAGATACTCAGTAGAATGTCTTTAAAAAGGTTGTTGCAAGAATAAACTTGTAGATGATAAATGCAACACTTTACTCTCAAAGTACCTTGGATGCGTAATGCAGAACAAACAAAAGGGTTGCAGAGAAGGCGATGCGTCAATTCTTCCTGCGCTCTGGTTTCGATGCGACAAGATGGCGCCTCGATGCGTTGCGACGATCCAGTGCGATGCGACAAAATGGGTTCTTTTATGCGATGCGACAACGTGGGGGCGGTGCGTGCACGCCCAACGGCCGTGCTGCAAAATCGGTGGTTTCCTGAGCCGCGACAGGCCATGCGACACGCTTCTCCGGTGATGCAACGGCACCCTCTGTGGCGGCGGCACGCTTCTCCGGTGATGCAGCAGGCTCTGCAACACGCTTCTCCGGTGATGCGGCGGCGAACAGTGGAAGCGGCAGCACGCTTCCTCGGCGATGTGATGGCGGCTGCTGCGGCGGCGACACGCTTCTCCCTCATTGCGTCCCGCTCCCAGCTCCCAACAGCAAAGGCCTCACACACAGTTACAGGCACCTCCTGGCAGGTCAGAACTCCCAGCAAGGAAGTTCAGGGAAGCTGGGGGTGAAGTCCTTTTGTTCCTGGGACTTCAAAAACAGGAGGCCAGCTCTTCTCAGGCCCTTGGAGACTTTTCTTCAGATGGTCACAGCACACAGCAAAGTCCTTCTTCAAGCAGGGGACACAGCACACATCAAAGTTACTTGGTCCTCTCCTCAGCAGAAACAGCAAACTGCAGGCCAACCCCAGACACACAGCAAGGGCAGTACTTCTCCTCAGTCTCTTCAGCTGTCCTCTTTGGCAACAGGTTCCTCTTGATCACGAAGTAGTCTGACTTACAGGGGTTTCAGCTCTCATATTTATACCCCAAAAGTCTTTGTTCCTTATGTGTGAAGGGTCCTGGACCCAGTCCAAACCAGTTCTGGGTGCACTCTGCCAGTGCACAACTTCTTCCTTTGTTTGTGTGGGCCAGGGTCATCAGACACACCACAGGAGGTGGAGCCAGCATTGTGGAAGGCAGGCACAGCCCTATTCAGGCCCAGGTGCTACTCCTCCCACCACTCCAAATGCAGATCGGCCTATTCAACCTAGTGCTGACTCACCCAGACTCCTGGAACCACCCCATCCCCTGTCACTCTCAAGCCAGACAGTCAATCCACAAACAGGCAGAGGCACACAGAAAGGTTTCTAAAAGTGCTATTTTCAAACACAGAATTTAAAAACCATCCTTCCTAAAAGATGTGTTATTAAATTCTGAGTTCAGGGATAACAGACTCCAATTTTCTATCTCACTCCTATGGGAAGATATGCAGGTAATATGTTACACAGCATTCCCCATTCTGTCCTATGGGCAAGATAGCCTTTCAATAGTGAAAAACGGAATTGGCAGTATTTCACTATCAGGACATGTTACACACACTAGTGCATGTCCTACCTTTCACATTCACTGCACCCTGCCCAGGGGGGTACCTTGGGCCTACCATAGGGGTGTCCTATGTGTAAGAAAAGGGAAGGGTAAGGCCTGGCAAGTGGGTATATTGGCCAGGTCGACATGGCAGTTAACAAAACTGCTCATAGGCACTGCGGTGGCAGGCCTGAGTCCTCTTTTCAGGGCTACTTATGTGGGTGGCACAATCAGTGCTGCAAGCCAATAGTAGCATTTGGATTACCAGCCCTGGCACACTCAGTGCACTTTACTAGGGACCTACTGGTAAGACAAATATGCCAATCATGGATAACCAATCACCATAACAATTTACACAGAGAGCATATGCACGTTAGCACTGATCAGCAGTGGTAAAATGCTCAGAGTTCTATAGCCAACAACCACAGGTCAGGAAAAACAAAGGAGGAAGAAGCAAAAAGTTTTGGGATAACCCTGCAAAAAGGGCCATTTCCAACACCACCAAAGAACAAACCGGCCTCAAACACCAGTGGCAAACAGAGAGAAAAGGCAAGGAGGCAAAAACAGCCAACCGGAGAGCAGACGGCAACCCAAAACAGCACCAGTAGGGTGCCAAGAAAGGACCCACAGAGGCCAAAGGCACAACCCGGGAACCGGAGAGGAAGCAAACCCAGAGGCAAAGTCCAACGAGGACAGCACAAGAGGGACAGGACAGGGAACTGAAAAACACCAAAAAAGGGCCAGAAAAACCTACCAGACCCCCACAAGGGAAGCGGAAGACAGAAAACCCTGTCCGGAGAAACAAGAAGCCACAGCACAGGTCGCACAAGACATAGGGCAGGAGAGAAGAAACATCCGGTGACCAACAGCAGGTCAAAAATGGCAGCTGGAACCCACCACAAAAGAACATCCAGCAGAGAAGCCAACACCCAGGCACAAACCCGGAGTCCGGGACACAGGCTGTACGGCCAGACTAGGAACCTGCAAAGCACAACACCACAGCGAACACACAGAAACGCTGAAGACAACCATCTACCAGGTAAACAACGGAGCCGAAGGCAAACAACCCCCAGGACACAACGAGGCCAGCCATGAAGAGGAGGCAAAAGAAAACACCCCAATGGAAGGGGGAAACAGCACAACCCCAACCCCAACCGCCAAGGCAGATGACAGCCGAAGAAAATGGGGACCCAGCAGTCCTCCAAACAGAGTGGCACCCCCAAAGGCAACCGAAGACAGAAAGCTAGAGTCGGCCAGCAGGCCACAACCAGAGAAAGTGACAGGCCAGGACCTCAGAGGAGGATGACACAGACACCCCCAACAACTGCAGATACAACATCCAGGAAGACCACACAGTGAGACAACAGACACACATGCCCCACTGGCACAGCCACAGCCAGAGGAAGAAAAACCCCACCCCAAGAAGGATGCCAACAACACCCCACACACGGCCAACCAGGCACAAAACCAGAGGCCAGGAAAAAGACCAACAGGCCACCACCCACATGAGAGCCACCGGATCCGAAGGCGAAAAGCTCCAGGAACGACAAGGAGCAGCCAACAGGTGGGACCATGAAGGAACAACCAAACTGGAAATCGGCAAAAACGGCACCCCACCAACTAGTGCACAGGGGAAGCTTAAGACACAGACCACCACCATGCTAAAGGGGGAGAAACCCCACAATGTAAAAACCACCAGAGCGACGTGCAACAGCTCAAATAGACATCAAAGCACAAAACAGGGACCCCGGCAGGAGCGCAGCAGCCCCCGGAGACACCCACCACCACAGCCCCCGGCAAGCCGAGAACAGCGGAAATGCAGGAGAACGGCAGACACAAGACATAGCCCGGCATCCACCACAGGAGCTTTGCATCCTGGGCACACCGAAAGCTAGCCACCAACAACCCATCGTACCGTGAGCAGGAAAAGAGAGGCTCCACTGCACCAGGCCAGAAAAAACAGCAACTTTGCACAGGCACCGCAAAGCAGAGAAAGAGGCACAAACCACACAAAGAGGCAGCTACCGCACCAGGAAAGACAGCCCAAGAGCATGCACAAACAGCACGTCGACCAGCCAGGGTGACACAAGGCAGGAGATGAAATCAAGCCTTGCAGCACAGTGAGACACCGGAGCACACCCCCCCCTCGGAAAATGGGGAGCCAGAAACTAAAAAAGAGTGGGCGGACAGCACCGCAGGCTGCCAGGAACCCCAACCAATACCACAGTGGTCACCAGAGGACAGAGCTGCAAGGCCAGCAACCGAAGCAGGGAAGCCACCAAACAGCCAAGGAGCAGCAGAGACAACACGGACCAATTGCAACACAAGGCACAACCAAACCCCAGAAGGCCAAAACACACCAGCCAGGCAGTAAAAGACCCAGCAGAAGAGAAGCCCAGGACTAGACCCAACCAGAAGAAGGGACACACAGAACCATCAGAGCCTGAAGGCCCCAACCTGCAACAGCACAGTCCACAGACAGAGCGCTCATATCTAAAAGCGCCAGGCCCCAAAAAACAGAACACCCAAGTCCCCAAACAGGTAAAAAGGGCAGCAGCAGTCCAAAGTCGCACATGCAGGACACACAGCCCAATGAGGCAGAGGGCACAACAGCACACCAGAGGCATCAGAAGATGCACGAACACCCATCAACAAGCCAATCACCAAAAAGGCAGAGGATGCCGTAACCAAGACATGCACCAGACCCAAGACATTACTGCATGCCGGTCACATAGAAAAGCCCGAGACCCAAGGGGAAGCAGGAGCAAAAAGCAACAGCAAGGCAGAAATCAAACCAGCACCCAAGGAACCAGACACATCCCCAGCCAGCTGATGGAAGGCCCTGCACCCCAAGACCAGGAAGAGGCAACACAAGGAGAAAAAGCACAGCCCATTGCACAGCCAACAGGCAGCTGCACATGAAACTAGATGCCCAGCCAGAGAGCCAGAAACAGAGAGCAAGGGTCACACAGGGAACAAACCGCCCACAGCAGAGGAAGCGGCACGTGGACGAAAGTCCAAGTGCAAGACCTTAGCACAGCAAATAGGTGGCCAGACAAGCAACTGGGCACGCCGCCCCCAAAACCGACCCACACACACGGAGGCCAAACCTGCCCAAAGCAGAGCCCGACAGACAACTGCCATGACAGGAGAGGAAATACCGGAAGCGTAAACTGCAGTAACTGCACAGAATGTCAGCCAAAGCCCGCAAGAACCGGGAAGGCATCCAGATAGGAAAGCGGCCTGCTGGAAACGCAGCATACCACGGCCGGAGAGAAGGCACCGCAGACCTATGGCAGGGCAACCCACGGCACAGAGCCACGCCAACCCCAGCCGGATGCAAGCAGATCAGGAAGCGGACCAGGCACACCAACCCCGAAAAGCACAATACCAACCCCAGCTGGAGGAAAGCACCGCGGACCACCGGCAGGACAGCCCAGCAGGACAGACCACCGGTAAGCCCGCGGCACCACACGCAGGCACCAACAAAACGTGGGCCCCTGGGAAAACAAAGAAAACAATGACAGCAAAGCCGAGTAAACAGACCACCACTTGGAGGAAGACAGGCAGAACAACCGACATGCAAGAGAAGAAAGACACTGGGAGCCATCAGTGAGAAAATACAAAGAACCCGTAATTACACCACCTGGCAACCTGTAAGCAGGCGGGGACACTCAACAGGGAAAATGATGCCATGGGAAAGCAGCATGGCCACCCACCGCAGAATTCCAAGGAGCCCCAGACATGTACCAGCACCATGTAGGCCAGGCCACACGCCGGCCAGCCAGAGACACCAGGCGCTTAGCATCAGGAATCTCCCAACAGGACCGACAGCACACAACGCCTGCCAATGGCACCCAGCAAGGCAACAGAGAAACAAAGCAACGAGGGAAGTGCAGAGACACCAGAAACCACCAACGTGACAACCCCAGGTGCTTAGCAACCCGGGTGAAGACAAACATGCCCCCAGACACTGCTTGGTACAGCCAGCAGGTGAGGCCCCGAAACACACCCCGGCAGGTGGCCGGAGGCAAGCACAGCAGACCTCCGGCACAGGCATGCAATAAGGGGGAAATGATGAGGACCAGCAGCCGCCACACACCAGGAGAACAGGCCGAAGCCTCACACCGGAAGCGCATAAGCCAAGCCAAGCCAGAAAGCCGGTGGCCCGCCTCACCAGAAGCGCCTAGTGTGGACCCAGCCGTAAAACAGCAAGCCCAAGAGACACCGTCTCCCTGGAAACAAGCACCCGCCCCTAGCTGGCTGTAGGTAAGCACCGCAGACCTCTGGCCTGGCTGCAGGAAGAGAAGTTGGCAAGAGCACCAGCCGCCACACTGCAGGCAGCCCGGACCCCCGCACTCACCTGAATCACATCATCATGCCTCCTCGCTGCACACCGCCACCAGAGACCAGACGCCACAGCATGTTGCCAACTGCAACCTGCGAGCTCCCCATCCCTGTTGGCACCGCGCAGCCAGGAACGAGCCGCAGCAAAAAGCTGGAGCATGCCACCGCACATGCCCATAGATGTGTAATGGACACAAAAAAGGAACCGGAGGTATAGAAGGGGGGATGGAATTTTATGAGTTGAGAAGGTTTGTGACTGAAGGCACAATGGCCTCACTGTGTGAGTCATCACAGCGAGAGGGATGAAGGGGTAATGCTGAATAGGGGGTGAGTTCACAAGTCGTCCTTTCAACATGTGAGTAATCTTGGCACCATAGTGCCAATGTTTTACATCCTCAGAATTCTGGGTTTATATCTAGTTGCGTCGAGCTGTTGTCTTCTTCTATGCACATAAAATTGGTTTTAGTCTTGCGTGTCACAGTATACGAGATGTCAAATCAGTGACCCTTGCTTCAGAGACTGTGTCACTGTCCAGTATTCCAGGTTCGGATTCCTCCCTAGAAGCAGCGAAGTCTGACAAGTCTTTGTTTTTTAAGCTGGGACAGATATTATAGCAGCTGCGGAGTGGATTGGAGGATGTGGAAACAATAAATGATTCTTTAACAAATTCAATCATACCTATTTTATCAATCACAAACTTATGAAAGGCTGCCTCCCATGATGGCTTCTGAGCCCCAGGTAGAAAGCCAGCAAGGGCGGGGTGGGGTGGAGGAGCTAAAGACGCAAAATGAGCCATGTGGATCTTGAGCTTCAGCTTGGAGGCAACCTGTCTCCTAAACAAGTTGATACACTGAAGAAAGAGCACCCTATTCATTTCTCGTTGTCTCAAACATTTTCACAGCTCAATGAGTGGCTGCAAAAACTAAAAAGATAAAAACTTCAACGTGAAAAGTTGCAGTGCCTTAAGCAACATATCAAAGCTTGAGTTGGTTCAAAGAGAATCCAGGGGCGCTATCTAGAGGTCTTCATGAAGTATGCTGTAAGGACACGAGAAGGTATGTGCCGAAATAACTAACTCCTCAATAAATGGGCTATATGCTCGATGTAAGTTGACCTTGAAAGTGTTGACTCCACCTCACTACGAACAATTACATACTGACGAGCATGGTGAGAAAACTACAGAAAAGTAATTTGGTAATCCTAGTAGTAAAGAGAACACGCAATGCGAAAATGGAAGTAAGAGACCAACTGAACCCAACCAACTACTCAGTGACGGCTCCTCTGTAGCACCACTGCTGAAGAGGAAAAATAAAATGATAAAATGTATTGCTATTATCATTTTAGTTTTCCTATTGTAGTCAGCGGCTCTCAGGCAGAGCGTGGGTGGCCAGAGCAGGGGAGGAGTGGTTTGCATTCCTTAAGTGCGCAAGAGTGCTTGACCGGCCCTTTTGGGCTGGGCAAACAGTCATGTGCACTTTGCATCTTCCCCATCAGGCTGTAATGCACAGCCTGGTGAGCAACATGCCCAGCCTCCCATTCTCTATCTGAGTGTCGAACCACGGCGCTCAGACCAATTGGCTCAGGGGAGCCTGGGAGCCCGGGTGCTTCCTGTTGCAGGGACTGGAGACAGGAAGAAGAGGACAGAGGAGAGGTGACGGTCGGCCGGCCGGCCAGCCAGCCGTAGCAAAGTAAGTGTTTTTTTTATTTTTTCATCCCTTCGCCCCCCACACCCCCACCCCCGCCCCACCACTCGGGTCGGGTAGCAGCCGCTACTGAAACTACTACCACCACAACTCGACTGCAGTGGATCTACACTGCTGCAGTTATGTGGAATAGTCATATTTATCAACACAGAGAAATATAAAGCAAATAAGATGGCCTTCGATGAAGTAGAAACTCATATGAGTGCATTTGACCTTCAAAAAGTTAGCAACACAGTTCCATGCGACGTCGAGGCCTCCTCAGCAACATCTACCACTGAAAGCAAGTTGAACAAGATACTAGCGGCCATCAATAATACTAAGACACCGTTAGAGAACAAAATTGATGCTGTGGCAAACAAGATTGAGATGTTGCGAGAAGACAAAACAAACTCAAGTAATTCATACAGAAAACTGAATCCTTGTTACAAACACATCAACCTTCTGTAACAGAACTACAGCAGAAAATGATGCATTTGCAAGGTAGAATACGCTATCTGGATATTGCCTAAAGACATAGAATGAAATTACTATGGCCCATATTCATCAAGGGGTTGCTTCGCTTTTCCACCATGCATCTTGGTGCATAAGCGACGCAACCCCTAAGATGCAAATTATCAAGCAATATAAGGCCCCCTTGCATGGCCCTGAGTGGCTTCAGCAGTGGCTGATATAAGCTAAGGGTGGTGGGGTGGGTGGGGACGTGCGGGAGACGTCGCGCTGGGGGGCATTGAATATAAAAGAAATTATATTTACCTTTGCCGCCGGCCGCTCCAGCTTCGCATCTCCTTGCACCGCCCCGCCTCTTCCTGTCTGCTGGTCCCAGCAGCCCCTGGGACATACTCTCTGTCCAATCCCCGTGCAGAGCAGCGCAGGGTTTGGTCTGAGCAGGCAGGAAAGACGCCCTGCTCAGACCAGGGAGTCTGTGGGGTTTCTCCAGCCTGGCTGCTCAATGCAGCTGGGCTGGAGAAAACCTAAGTGTGCATGTGTGTTTTGGTCGGCCTGAGACGGCCGGCCAAAACCCATTAATGCTCTTAGGGAGTGGAGTGCACTAGCACTCCTCCTCCCCATCCCATACCTCGGCCCGCCCCTCCCAACAGCACTGGCTAAGAGCCGGCAAACGTAAATTAAAACAATGCAAGAACATCATTTTAATTTACATTTACTGGCTCTGAGCCAGGCAGTGGGGGACACTCCTCCGCCATTTGCGGAGGAGCCGCTACTGAGTGGCTTGATAAATGTGGAGTAAAACAAGGCAGCGCAGATCGGTGCATTGTGTTACTCTACCCCAGGGAGGCGTCCTGTGGATGGTGTGTGGGTGTTCCCATGCAACACCCTTGGATTTTGATACATTCCCAGATTTACCGTTACTGGTAGACCTGGGAATGAGCCAAAATGTTACCTCTTCCCGGGGGAGTTGTAACAAGGAGAAATATCTTCTCTCTTCGTTTATTTCTCTTTCTATGTGCACACATAGAAAGAGGAAAATGCCTCAGGGATTGTTTTGGGCAGGAAGGTGCCCCATCCTGCACAGAAGCAATCCTGCTTAAACGTAATTACCCTTGCACCTTAGTGCAAGAGCGTCTGCGTTGGCGCTAGGCAGCACATTGTGCACCAGCGGTGGGAAAAGGCAGGAATGTTCTTTATTATGATAAACACAACACATTCCAGCCCTTTCCCTGTAACAGAACTCTGTGTTACATTTTGATAAATATGGCCCATAGCATCCTTCTTGGAAAAATGGATATTTCAAACATTATCTATACCAAGCCTCCAAGGTTTATTATTTCACTACTGAAATCTCAATGCTCTTATCCCCACGAAGGAGCAATTTAACACCTTTAACTGTATTTAATTTAAGCATTGCTTATTTTCATCCCTAGAGCCACCCCAACTGCTGTGTGAAAGACAAGAGCAGCCCTATCTGTAATAGGTTTTCTCCTGCAGCCAACGCAAGCAAAACTGGCTATGTTCCTTTCACTTTTCCTTCAGTTAACACACTGACCCTGCTGCCAATAGCTACAACTAATTCCATATATAATGACTATGCATGCAGTGGGTGGCAGCAAGCATTGACATGGATACCACCCACATGCACTCCTACTGCACTTCTTGGTAGATGTAACTATTCTGGGGTCTCGTGGCAAGGGGAGTGATGGGTTGCAACTTGCATCCACATTTGTGAAGTACTTGGAAGGGTGCACAAGTCCATAAATAAAACATAGCCTGTACAACACATGACCATATCATTGTGATTTATGCATACTGTTTAAGCTCACATTACTGAGCAGCAAATTGGGACCACAAAAAGGCGAACATCCTCTGTACTACACAAGGGCACAATACAGGTTATTCTCAATACTACTGATAGCCACATATCCAATCAGCAAGATGAGACCAATGCACACCATAATTAAACAAACAATAGAAATGCAATGGGTCTCGCATTTTTTTTTTAGTTAGAGCTATTGGCGTTGTAAATGGCAATGTCTTTTGCCATTGTGTTATGGAGTGGATGTACGTGGTTTGAGTGGAATTATGTGTGTTGGATTGAAATTGTTAGCTGTGTAATTGTGTGGCATGGAATTGTGTGGTGTGGAGTGCATTTGTGTAGTGTAAATATGTGGCACGTTGTGCAGTGGAAATATGTGTACGGTAATTATGTGATGTAGAGTGCAGTGGTGTAGAGTACAGTTGCGTATAGTGGCACAGAGTGGCACTGCATTTATTGCAGTGGAATAGAGTGCAGTGAGGTGGAGTGGCACAGACTGTAAAAGAGTCGCTTAGAGTGGTGTAGTATAGAGTGTAGTGGCATAGAGCAGATTGTTTTAGAGGAGAGTTAAGTGGTTAGAGTCGAGCGGTAAAGAGTAGCGTAGATTGGCGTAGAATGCAGTACCACAGCAGCAATCTATAACCCCTTGAGTGCTTATGATGGAACCACGCCGTCATGAGTCACGGGTGGCGTGTGCTCATGACGGCGTGGTTCCGTCATGCCGCTGCCGCTCCGCCAATGCGGTACTAATTCCCTGCCTGTGCGGGCGAATTAATGAGCGGGCGTGGTCATGATGGAACCACGCCGTCATGAGCACACACCGCCCGTGACTCATGACGGCGTGGAACCGTCATGAGCACCGAAGCGCCGCACTCACCCCCTAGCTCCCCGCGCCGCGGCGGAATTCGCGCCGCGGCGAAGGGGGTTAAAAAAAATAAACTCAATCACTAGTTACAACCCTAAAATAAACAATGGAAATGCAAAACTAGTTATGGCTAAAGTTATGCAGCTTCTCTTTGATGATGCTTGTTTGCTGGTTTCACCTACACCCAGCCCTAGCTTTACTTATGGTGACCCACAGTTAACCTGCTGGATGCTGCGCTGTTGGAAATGTCTCAGAGAAAGCTTCTGCTTTTTATGTTTAATTTGAGTGGCAAAGTAGGTGGGCGGTTGGAAGAAGGATGTGGCGCAGTAGTCATTGGACAGAACAGCCTACTTCAGGACCGAGGAACAAAGGGTTTGAGTCTCAACTGTTGCCTCAACAACATCCTGTGATTCTGAGCAAATCACTTAATCAAGTCTTATTAGAAAGGTCATTGCAAAAACGGGTTTTTGTCAAAGTGTTTTCCGTTAGTTGTGCGTACAATCAAAAACAAAGACGGTGTGTAACAAAAGCTGTGTGCATACTCGTTTTCACTTGCAGAAGCCTGGGTGTTTCATTCAGTCCGCACCCCCGGTGAAGTCTGGGGTTTACGGCCGGGGCATTTCACTAGTGTGAGAGGAGCTAAGAAATGCCAAGAGCTGCAGCACTGAAGCGTTTCACATGCATGCAGAGGCTGCACGGAGTCTGCTGCACCAGGGAGGCACAAATCCGGTTAGCTAAAATTGTTCGTTTGGTGCAAGAGAAACCAAGAGCCCATCAGACCAATCCTAAAAAAGAACTTGTGTGCACTGAAGTAATAAATGGGCAAATGTTGGTGTCACTACTGTGAAATGTGGAGGCATAAATCAAATGCTTTTACAAAGTCACATACTGCATAAATGGACGCCATAGCACCCCTGCCCTTCCAATTTTTTTTGTAAACTTCAGCACTTTTTTAATGCTTGCATTGCTTTACTGTGATGGGGTAAACCCTCGGCGTACGAGCAGATAAGAGCCACTGTCTGTGAAGAAGGCGCTGTTTAATAGAAGGCGCTGTTTAATAGAGCTCTGCTTTCCTCCCCAGATGGTTTAGGATGTTTTAAAGCAGTAAACTGTCAGTCCTATCAAGCAATGAAATTCCGCAACTCTTTGTCCCAAACACTGCTTTCAATCATTCTAAACGGTCTCCAGAGCCAATCATTATTACAGGACATGATACTATGAGTAGATAAATGAAACTCAGGCTGCCAGCCAGCCTAGCGCAAGATGGACAGTTCACCAAAAATCTGAAGGGGCCTGGAGCTTTATTGACATTTACATCAGAAATAGTTAGGAATTAAAGCAACTGTTGTGGAGAACTTTCCGTGCAATTTGCTTGGAATATACTGTGAATTGAAATACAGAACTCATGACAAGCAATTTGCCTTCTGTCAGTCTCCATGTGCTTGCAGCATTACCGGGCACTTGCTGTGACGGCCCACTTAAAGCGGCAGATGTGAACCGTTTGGATGAAAGATTAACTGCAATTTGAGGCAGGAAGTAACGGGTTGTGGAGTGTCATTCATAATGGCCAACGTTGTAATGTGCAGGATGACACCACGGCAGGAAGGTGGCACTGTTGTGGCTGGCTCGTGGAATCAGACACTGTTGTGTCCTGCGAGACACGTTCTAGTGTCTCGACAGACACTGAGTTAGTAGCCACTCCCCTATGGGAGTGGGCACACTTGCACCCCACACGCATCCCTCACAAGCGTCACGAGTGACGTGAGCCTGCTAATAAAGGGCCCGGGTGCACGTGCTCGAGGCAACTTCTGCACCATGACTACATGTGTCTGCGTGATCGTTTATGCTAACATGTGGGCCTAGCGCCCGCCAACATAACATTGGCGACGAGGGGGCTGTGCCCGCACGTGCATCAGCCCAGCAGTTTGGTCAAAAGGGGGAAGAGTGCTGCCCGTGTCAAAGGCACCTCTCAAAGGCACCCCCTGTGCAGAGGTGCCAGACGCACCCGATCGCCCGCGGGGCATGTGAAGAGCCCCGGGGGTGGAAAAGGTGATCGGGAGCCCACCCCACACCTGCGATGCCCGAGAACATAAGGCGGCATCCAATCCGACCGAAGGAAGATAAGAGCCCCGTGTGGCGTGTAAAGGAGCCGGAGGCATGCCCCTGCCACCAGCCTGCTGAAGCCCAGCTGAACGGAGCACACCCGCATCGGAAGCGACTGACTGCTGGGCCAGAGGTGAGCCACAGGGTCTGAGCCAGAGCACCGAGAAACGTCTGGCAGTGCGAGCCGGTGAAGAGGTGTGGCGTCCCCTGAAGTGTGGAGACAGGTTGCGCAGCCCAGAGTATTACTGCCGCCCGGCGAAACATAAAGTGCACCCCTGTGACATGTGGAGCGGCTAACTGCGTGGTGCGAGGAGGCACGGACAGGTTGGTGAATGGTGCTCACTGTCCATGCTAAAGTCCAGGGGGAACACTCTGCCGGCATCGAACCTGCACCGGCGCTCTGTGTCCAGAGGCCAGGCACGGGAGGATCCCCGCCTGCAGCCCCAGCGCGAAGTGAGAGGCTGCTGTGGAGGGCGCAGTGAGAAGGAACAGTGTGCAGCTCTCGGCCGCTGCTGCGGAAAAGTCACGGGACAGAAATTATTAAGGAGTGTAAGCAGTACACAGATTCTGAAGAACCCGTTAGTTTAACCCTCCCTCCGCGCACCGCCTGAACTAAAGAAAGAAAGAGAAACTTACCGGGAGATGGGAGGAGGTGCTGCTGCCCGGTGAGAGGGCCTCCTGCGGGGTGTCTGTAGCGGCCGTCGGCAATGGTGCCCCGCCCGTGGGTAGAGTGAGCGCGTGGCCGGCAGGGTCAAGAAATCAGGCCAAGTCTTGGTTCGCCCAGCGCCAGAGAAGCGAGGTTCGCAGCTAATGCAAAATTGCTGAGACCGATTCTGGCAATGAAACTGTGAATGCATCCCAGGTAGCATTCACTGGAGCACAGAAGTGTCTGCAGCTCGAGGGCATCGGGTTTGGAAAGAAGGCAGCACCCGCCACGAGTTGCCCTCCATTTCCTCTGCCCTCAAGGACCCCTGCGAGGGCAGGACACAAGGACAAGCACCACGGAACCGAGCGAGGTTCCAGAAAGAAGGTAATCGACCACGAACTGCAATAGTTAGCCCTGCAGTGCCACCAAGTGGACATTTAGCGGTACCGCACCCGCTAAACAACATACAGTGTGCCAGAAAGGAGACACAGCAAAGTCTGCACCAAAAGCAACAGGAGATGAACAGGCAGGAATGCAAAGGCGCGACAAGATGAGGTGAATGCAGCATAGGGACAGCTGTTGCAGCCCAAAGTTAATGGTGACGAAAGTGACAGACACCACCCCAAGACTTTATCATACAGTTGTGAGGGGGAAGGAAACAAGTCTCACTCAGCACGAGAAACAAGAGGCACCGGGGTGTCAAGAGATACAAGAAAGGAACCCCAGGAAGAAAGACTGCCAGGACATGTGGAGACTGCAAAAGGAGAGGTAGCTCCATCTGAAGATATGGCAAGGGAAACTCAGCACCAAGCAAGTGCGCAGCAGCACAGGAACAGCTGCTACAGTTCAGGAGTGAAGGACTGAAGAGAATGCGCAGCAAGTGCGTCCAAGGAAGCAAACGAAGGGCGCAGTCAGAAGCGCGCCGAAGCGATGCAACCAGAAAGAACGAAGAAGCGGTTGCGCAGACCACCAGAAGCAGCGAATACCCGGAAGAAGTCGACCTGCAAGACGGTCACAAGGAAGAAGCACTGCTGGAATCAGCAGGGAGATTCTCCACATCTCCACAGCAGCAACGGAGCCCGGAAGGGGCCAACCGCAGCACAGTGTCCTCCCTCACACGGCCTCAAGACGGAGTCGTCGGTGACACAAGAAGCGCTAGAGGAGAGTCGCACACCAAAAGTGGCCAACCACTACAATAGCTCCCTACTGCCCGTGGAAGCCATTCCCTGGAGAGGGAACACCTGGAGTAGGAGCTTCGCTCCCTACTGCCCGTGGAAGCCATTCCCTGGAGAGGGAACACCCGGAGTAGGAGCATCAAGAAGCTGCCTGAAGAAGGAGCACCCAAGATGAGTGGCTGCTCGCCATGCAGCCGAGAAGAGCGACTGAAGGTTCGCCTTAGTGGTCCGGAGACCATTGAAGCTCAACGGCCCGTTGACCTTGTTAGAACATGGTGCATGTCATTGCACCCGAAGAAGAAGAAGAGTGGAAATCGTGTCACCCAGAAGAGCTGGACAAATGCAGGTGCGTCAAAGACAACGAGAGGAGAAGCACGAGGACTCGTAGCACCACAAGCCAAGAACACCTCCAAAGACACCAGACAGCCACCAAGGCAGACCGACGGCCCTGGCGACAGTACCAAGGGAGAGCCACACGTAAGCCGCAGCAAGCGCAAACCGCGTTGCTCCCATCGCTTCACAGTGAGACCGTCCAGCCCGAGTGTCGGCAGTTGGAGTCGAGTGGCATCCCTGCTCCTGACCGCAAATGCCAGAGGTGCAAGACAAGATTCAGAAGAGGCAGTCACGTGCCTACGACGTCCATCCAGAAACTTCCTCTCCTAGTTAATCATCGCCACCTATCGTCCAGGCCCAATGGCAGCTACGTCATCAGTGCCATGTGCATGACACCGCACTCAGCAAGAAACGTGGAAGTGTGACCGGAGGGTCTGCACCAAGAATCGGACAACCAGCTGAGGTTAGAAGGGGAAGTCGTGAGCAGCAGGGCCGGACGATAAAGAAACCCAAGCTACAACAGGAGTGAGTCCTGACACAGCGACAGCAGGGGAAGAGGGGGATAACTCGAAAAGGAACTGGCAACCGCACAGCGGGAGTCCGAGAGTAAGCCGCACAGCCTGCGCGAACCGAGTCTCACGTCGTACGTTTCTCAGCGTGTTTATCACTCCTCCGTCATCAAAGTCCCAACAGCCCAAGAAGTCCAAGTACACGAATGCAAGTGCCTCCCCAGAGAACATGGAGGTACCTGGCCAATCCCTGCCTCAGGTGATCGACTCCAGACTAGATGCCTGCATCCATCAAGGCAAGTTGTCACCCGCCGTCGTCCAGATTCACCACACGGCTGGCAATGCCACCATGCCAGTCCTCATCACGTGCGTCAACCGACACCATCTCGAATACACATGGAGTGGAGTCCTACACTGTTGCCAAACTAACCAACAAGAAGACTCAGAGGTTATCTGCTAACCTGGTCTGCACCTGAACTGCAGCAGCGAGAGCATGTACTGACCAAGACCCATACACCCTTGAGGTTTGTGCGAGAGACTGGCTACTGGCTCCTCGGCAGTTCGCAGCTGCCCCCAGCCGGCACACACGCAGCCCCATCGCAGCCTACCAGCAGTCCTGTGGCAAGCCCGACGAAGGGCCTCCCCTGGCGGGAGAGCTGGAAGAGACATTGCCCCACCGACAGGTCACCGGACACAGCAAAACAGCCTCATAGAGACTTCAACCATGATCTTGAGGCACTCAGTCAATGAACTGTTGTTATACACCACATACCATCTTCCATGTCAGCGATAGGAAGCTACCTGGGACTAAAGGACATGCTTACACCGGCACCTTCCCAGTGTGCAGCTGACGCCTCCAAGCAAGCGTTCGTGTCCTGAACCGGTCAGGTTAAATGATGAATGCCTGCTGAGATTGTCCTGCTACAGTCGGAATCACCAGTCCTTGTCTGCTGTCTCCTGGATGCCTGACCCGAGCGGCTGATGGACACTGTGGTATATATTTTGTTGTTGTTTTATCCCTACAGGTCGAACTAATGAGCTTTTGTTTTTCATTAAAATTTTGGAGGAATGTTGTGTCCTGCGAGACACGTTCTAGTGTCTCGACAGACACTGAGTTAGTAGCCACCCCCCTATGGGAGTGGGCACACTTGCACCCCACACGCATCCCTCACAGGCGTCACGAGTGACATGAGCCTGCTAATAAAAGGGCCCGGGTGCACGTGCTCGAGGCCAGTTCTGCACCATGACTACATGTGTCTGCGTGATCATTTATGCTAACATGTGGGCCTAGCGCCCGCCAACATAACAGACACCATTCATTCTAATGAAGAACTGACGGTGGTTCTAATGAGCAGATCGCATTTGTCTGACTTTCCTATTGACATTACATAGATGCCTACCATGCATCTTCGAGAAATGTGTTTGCAGCTATTTGAGATGGGGCAGTCTCCTGAATTGCCCTGACATCTAACGGCAAAAAAAGTGTCTGCCGAGAGTTAATGTCCATGTTTCCATTGCACTTTACAAGGATGGTTCCACTTCTCTTACAAAATGTTGTTCTTGACTTACATATTTAATGTTTTATTATTTATTTGATCGTTTCTGAGAAGCAGAAATTTCAGGACCATAGCTCAACAGCTACCGGATAGAAAGTGCCACCTGCAAGGTAGTTAACATAATGTATCAGAGAAATATGCCGAACAGAGCATTGCTCCATGAAACGGCCTGAAAGCCTAAAACGATGTTAATAGCCCAAACAATAAAAAGGCAGGTCAAGGGTCGGGAGACTGTAGTCAGGATCTTGCGATATAAGGTATATCCAGGTCGTTCGCCAACAGCAGAGCTGTGTGGCCAATAAGTGGGTGATGGTAGGGTAGACAAGCAAGTGTTGTGGGAGGGGTGAGGGGGACGGCACAGAAGAGCAAGTGACGTGCAAAGTTATGAGGACATCTGGTAACCATGTGTTGTGATGGCCGACCAGGAGTAACCGTGGACATGTTGGAATGGGCAACCCAAAGCAAACAATGAGGGAAATCACCTGGCCGTGAACCAAGCAGAAAAAAGGAGGGAGAATGAGAACGAATGCACCAATAAAAACCCTGTATTTCTAAATGATACAACAGCGAACAAATGGCAATTCATGGGCGTGCCAAAAGCCCACAGAGGAGATAACAGCAGGTCTTGCAAACAGCGCATGCCAAGGCTCGACCTAAAAATATGGATATGTGCCTGAGTCTCTCTCATGCAATGCTAGTCACATTTATGAAGTTGTGCCTAGAGCAATCCACTTCTTTCAATGACTGACAATTTTAGGCTTTCACTATCATGATTGTTCCAATTAATCCACAAGAAGCTGAAGCCCTGGCTCTGCGACTATCCCCTGCACTAGGCTAGGCTTGGCACTCACACCTGCTCACCACCAGGATACCCTTGCGGGTGACACTGCGCTTTACAATACACATTAGATTGAGATGGACAAAATACATCACCAATTTAGTGATCAGTCTGGCACATCTCACTGGAACTCTAGTGTTCCATCATCCTTAGCACAACTTTATGTGCGGTCATGCCCACATATTCTACATAATAAGGCCACACAAACATATAACATGATCACTATTACAGGGTGTAAACATCCTTTGTACTCATGTTATATGCAATCCTACACAAAGTCCTTCACTGCATGTGTAATTAGAATACTCATTGTAATTCATCAAGAAGTGTGACCACAGTGGCAAAGGTCCACATTATTATTTGTTGCTGTATGGGTTTTGTACCTGTTTTGTACACAGCTGTCACTCAGATTTTTGCTTCTTCTCTTTAATGCAAACAAGGGTTTGGGTATATTATTAACCCTTACATTTAATCTTCTTTATGCTTTTCTTCAACTGATTGCATGATTTGTAAGGTGGTTTGGCAATGTTTCCAATAATGCACTGCTTGTTGTCACCTATTCTCTTGTGTGCGCTCTTGAAAATGTTGACTGTACAGCGTCAATCCCTTTGTTTGGTGGTCAGTGTTTCTGAGGCTTTACCACACTGCTGTACATGTGTACAATTCATATGGATGGAACATATATTGTTTAGAGTATACATTTTCCTTTAAAGCCTGGTGAAAATATAGAAAGACATTCTTGTCAGTGGACTTGAGATGTAATCTTTTTTTTCCCTTTCTCTGAATAAGTCATCAAATTTAAGAAAGATAGCTCCTGATAATCAGATGTTTAAATAAATATGACGAGTAAATTAATTAGGTGGGCGGGTGGAAGAAGGATGTGGCGCAGTGGTCATTGTACAGAACAGCCTACTTCAGGACAGAGAAACAAAGGGTTTGAGTCTCATCTGTTGCCTCAACAACATCCTGTGATTTTGAAATTTAAGAAAGGTAGCTCCTGATAATCAGATGTTTAAATAAATATGAGGAGTAAATTAATTAATCATCGACGGTCTTAGTGCACTTTGATTTTTCTGGAAGATTAGGCCAGGATTAGCAAATGTAATGTCCTGGGCCGACCCCACACGGTAATACAAACTGGTGCTGTTCAGAAAAGTAATTGACAAGGCAAAGGAGGAGTTAGTTGAACCGCAAAAAATAATTTGAGAAAGTAAGGATAGGAATGAGGAGAGAAAACAATTGTCGCCCAATGGTGCATAAAGAAAATATTGATATTCACCAAACGGGTTCTGTGACCTTTTAAAGGCTTCCTGACGATGGTCTTTTTCCACTATATGGTCAAATAGCTCCTCATTTTCTTGCAATATCTTTATAACGTACAGCTGGGGAGAAGTCAGGAACATTGGCAGAAAGGGGGACTTTTAGACTTTGCCCATCTTTCCATGACCCTTACTTTCTGCCACTTGGCACTCCGCAGGTGACCATTTCCTGCAACCTTCTGTGCCTCCCAGAAAGGAACAAAGTCATCATTTAGGGGTCACAGCTGCAACCTCTGGCTTGCCCCTTGAGACCACTGGCACTGTTATTGTGACCCTGGCCTCAGGGGTGGCAAAATCAGTTCCTTGAACGCATGGGCAGCTCCATCAATATCATTTTTGGCTCATTTATTACTATAATGAATGTAGTAATAGTAAATAATATTCCATTATCATATTATATTATTAGAAAATTCTATTATTCACAAAGTAAGTAATAAAAAATGGAGCATACGTTGCTGGAAAGGGGCCTTTATTTGCAGATTTGGTAAATAAAATAGTTTTATATGTATATTTCTGTGCACACTTGCGGATGAGAGTATGTGAGAAAGAGCATGTATATGTGTCTATATGTATAAGCATGTGCGTATGAGTAAAAGTGAATGGGATTGTGTGAGAGTAAGTGTCTGTAAGTATGAGTGAGTGAGAATGAGTGAGTGAGATTAAGAGTGAATGCAAGCGAGTGGTTGAGAATGAATAACAATGAGCGTAACGAGTGAGAATGAGCAAGTTTGACTGAAAAAAGTATGTGATCCTGGCATATTATTATTATACCATTCTTGTAGAGCGCATGGATACCCAGACATGTGCTGCCTGGAATCACAAGAATTGCGATGCGCTAATTATGCAAAAAAGTGAGTCTTTAATTGCTTTCTAAAGCTGAGCAGGTTATCATTGGCCCTTAGATGAATGGGTAGGGAGTTCCAAAGCTTGGACATTTGGTAGGCAAATGATCGCCCTCCAATTCTGGGGATCGTCAAAAGAAAACAGTTATTTGATCTCAGATCTCGTGTATTGCTACAAAGAACAATTAGATGGCTCAGGATATGAGGCCCCTGAGCATGCTTTATCTTGTGTGCAATGCAGAGGGCTTTAAAGTCAATTATTTTATTTACTGGCAGCCAGTGAAGGCTGGCCAAGGCCAGGCGTGCAGACTGACATTTTGGAAGACAAAACAAAACACGAGCAGCGGCATTTTGAATAATCTGCAATCGCTTTAGGACACAGGCGGGGCTGCCTAGGTAAAGCGAATTACTGTAGTCCAACCGTGAGAGTATGAGACCTTGTAACACTGTTCTTCAGGTTTCACCTGGTAACAATTTAAGCATCTTCCTCAAAGCTCCTAACAGGCCAAAACAAGTCCTGGCAACTTTATTCACCTGGGACGCCATGGGGAGATCTTTATCCAAAAGAACTCCCAAGCTCATGACTTTTGGTAAGGAGATGGACGGTCCCCCAGGAATGAAGGCCAAATAAAATGGTCCCAGAGGGATGGGGTGTTCCTGATCACCATGACCTCTGTTTGGTCACCGTCTGATTTCAGGCAACTAGAGGTCATCCATTTGTTGACTTGCTGAAGGCAGCTGGATAGGTTCACTGTGGTTTGACTCATATTAAAGGTACTTACTGAAGGTACTTATTATTTTATGGAGGCACCCAGGGCAAAATACTGGTGCTGGCATTCTTGAGACAATTCATAGCTTGACAAACACTTGTAACACAATAACGGGTTAATTAATAATATATTGGGGCACCCATAGTACAATTTGAAGAAAATGACTTACTAGCTGCACTCTTTCACTACAAATCAGGGCAAGTATTATGCTCTAGAACTTTAAAAGATCAAGTCAGCACCATAATATAGATCTTAGCTAAAGTAGACATATTTCTGTGTTGTGTTGTTACATGCAGTTATTAAGGAACTTCAGTGATGCCAATTGTGAAGTACAGGTCATGTGACATGCCTTCCTGGAAACAATCCGGCTCAAACTTCATGTGATGTCACTTCCTGCAATGTCTTTAAGATCAAAGGTCAAAGAGTATATGATATTACTTCTGCTACCTCTGGAATTTTGAAGAATCGATGTCACTGGAAAGGAAGAGACATTCATCTGCAGGAAATTGTTCAGCCTACCCCATCTTGTTTTTAAAAAAAATCTTTGTAATCTTGTCACTTTGCAATGCATACAAAGTTACAATTTCAATTTGGTAAGCTTTATTTGACAAATTTGTCATGAAAGCACATAAAAGGTAAAACAAAATACAAATACTTATACCCACAGTAAAATGTTAAAGGGCAAATGAACAACTTGCACCACAACAAGTTGACATAAAGTTGACATAAAGAATAAGATACAATAAATCATGATCAACGTAAGGGAAATAAAACAAAAAAAATAGGTGGGAAAGAACTCAACAGGGAAAAAGAGAAAATTCTAATGGGAGGACAAATTGATTTGGGGTAGGTCGACCAAGAA